>CM053503.1:106103233-106703233 GCA_028627145.1 Eidolon dupreanum | reverse complement strand
CCTGGTTCTTTCGATAAGAAATGATCTGCCTGTAGGACCTGATCTTCAGCAGCCCAGCAAGTAGGAAGAGAAACTTGCCATCAGGCATTTGAGGCTCTCTCAGTTGTACCAGTCATCAAGGCAGCACATGATATTGAGCCTTCATTTCAGGCCTTACACCACCTCTCCTAAGAGAGAAGGCCACAAGTGCCTAACTTCTGCTACTCTCCTCAACTGTCTTGACTTTCAATCACCCTTACCTTACAAACTCCTTTTTTATAGTCCTCTGGCTCTTTGGGTCCTTATCACTTCACATCTGTTGCAACAGAATCATGCAATAGGTTTCTGTGCTTCCATATCGCCCCTGGTTGAATCTATTCTTGTCACAGCTGACATATTAATCTTCATAAAATACCAGTTTAACCACATTGCTTCCCAGTAGCTCCTCACAATCTTTCAATAGCTTTCTACTGACCTTGGGATTTGGCTTGCCCAAGTTGTGTGAAAATAGAACCGAAGCTAGCACAATGACAGGCCAAATGAGCTAACTGTGATCCGCCAAGCTTCAAGAGCCAATTCTCTGATTTCAGGATGAAAAATTAGATATCTACCTCCATGCTGCTACTTTCTAAACATGATCAGATAATAAAACTTAAAAAGTAAAGTCAGCACCAATTATTTATTGACATTTTCTTTTTAATAAGTAGTCCTGGTTTTAAGAATATGCTTCTTAATTATCAAAGTCAATAGGAGCTCTTTTCATTTTGAATGATTTTTAAAAAGGTGTGGCTGTAGCCATTTTTATTTTTTCCTGAACTGATCCTTTGCAAGAAAAGATTGTGAAGATAGGCTCATCACAAAGGCTTTCATTTTCCCTGCTAAGTTCCTGGATGCTCTGCCTATGACAGGGATCACACAGGATGCCCATCACATAATTCCATCACCCGTTCATCTGGCTGGCTGACTTTTTTAATAGACTTTATTTTTTTGAAGCAATTTTAAGTTCACAGAAAAATTGAGCAGGAAGTACAAAAATTTCCCATATACGCCCTGCCCCCACAGCTTCCCCCACTGTTGATATTCTCTCACCTCAGTGGTACACAGGTAACAGTGATGAACTACATTAACACATCATTATCATCAAATTCCATAGTTTACATTAAGGTTCACTCTCTGGTGTTGTTTGTTCAATGAACTGGACAAATGTATAATGACATGTATCTACCATTGTAGTGTCATACAGAGTAGTTTCACTGCCCTAAAACTCCCTCGTGCTCTACCTATTCATTCTTCCCTTACCCCTGACCCCTGGCAAACACTGACCTTTTTACTGACTCCATAGTTTTGCCTTTTCCAGAATGTCGTATAGTTGGAATCATACAATATGTAGCCTTTTCAGTTTGGTTTCTTTTGCTAAGTAATATGCATTTAAGTTCCCTCCACATCTTTCAATAGCTTAATAGCTCATTTCTTCTTAGCAGTGAATAATATTTCATTGTCTGGATGTACCATGGTTTGCTGATTCAACTACTGAAGGACATCTTGGTTGCTTCGAGTTAGGGCAATGAAGAATAAAACTATCTGGCACACATTTTGCCTTGTAAACAAAACTACCTAGTCTGACTAGGTCAAATGAGACTATGGTGGCAATCCCAATTAACAGCAGCATCAGTAAATACTGCTATATGGGGTTGTGCTTGAGTAAGACACCTGCTAACTACACCCATGCACAGGGCTGCATTATAAAATTCAGGTCTAGGCACTTCTCAGGGATACCAGATTTCCTCAATAGAAATTATTCAGTTAGACTCCACAGCATTTACTGAGTATATTTCATGTTCAGGTGGTTAATGAGGTGATTATCTGCCTCTAGGAAGGCTTGGGAGCAGTGAAGAGAGCCCATTACTATTCTAATGTCCCTAAAAATGGACATTTATTGAGCAAGTACTAAGTTCAAGTGTTGTGCTAGGTATTTCATTTAATCTGCACGTCGACTCAGCAAGGACGTTTTATAGAGCAGAGAGCTGAGGCTTAGGTAGGTTAAAGAAAAGCCCTCCCCAGCTGAACTGTAGAAACTTGAAATGTACTTAGGATACCTGGACCTGCCCCTATCCATTGGTTGATGTCCACAGAAAGCTACTCCTTGGACCCTAAGGTCACAGATTATGTTCGCTATTACTTTCCTTCTAAGCTAAGGGCAGGATCAAGGATACATAGGAAAAACTCCTCCTTGTATTCTAGACACAAAAAAAATCACCAAAAGTATAACAATCCTCTTGTCTCGCAAGAAACCTTGACAAATAGCTTTGCTGACAAACTATTTGGTCTCCCTGAACTTGGGCAAGAAGAAGACATTCATTCAGGAATGACTACCCACCTTAGGAGGGGAGGGAAGAAGGGAAGTCATTTTGAGCCTTTGGGACAGCAGACTGCAGTTGTGGGCTGACAGTCGACCATGAGTTTTCTATGATAAGCCATTCAGAGATAGGCTGATTAGAAATAAAATCATACCTATATAGTCAATTAATCTATAACAAAAAAGGCAAGAATATACAATGGGGTAAAGAAAGTCTCTTCAATAAATGGTGTTGGGAAAACTTGATAAATAGATACAAAAAGAAAAAAAAGAAACTAGACTATTTTCTTACACTAACATATAAGAATAAACTCAAAATGTATTGAAGACTTAAATGTAGGACCCAAAACCATAAAACTTTTAGAAGAAAACATAAACAGTAAACTCTTTGACATTGCTCTTTGTAATATCTTTTTGGATATATCTCCCTGGGCAAGGCAAACAAACAAATAACAAACAAATGAGATTACATGCAACTAAAGTTTTTGAATAGCAAAGGAAACCATCAAGAAAACAAAAAGATAACCTACTGTATGGGAGACGATATTTACCAATTATATATATATATAAATGTAAATATATACATATATATATCCAAAAGATGTAAAGAACTCATACAACTTAACGTCAAAAAACAAACAAACAATCTGATTAAAAATTGAGCAGACAACCTGAATAGACATTTCTCCAAAGAGGACATACAGATGGCCAATAGACATATGAAAAGATGCTCAATGTCACTAATCATCAGAGAAATGCAAATTAAAACTACAATGAAGTATCACCTCACACCTGTCAAAATGGCTAACATCAATAAATCAACAAAGAAGTGTTGGCGAGGATATGGAGAAAAGGGAATCCTCGTGCACTGTTAGTGGGCCTGCAAATTGGTGCAGCCACTGTGGAAAACAGAGGTTCCTCAAACTTTTAAAAAGAGAAACACCATATGACCCAGCAATTCCAATTCTGGGTATTTATCTGAAGAAAGCCAAAACACTAATTCAAAACAATATATGTATCCCTATGTTCACTGCAGCATTATTTACAACAGCCAATATATAGAAGCAACCTGAGTATCCATCAATAGATGAATGCATAAAGAAGATGTTGTACATATACGCAATGTAATATTACTAGGCCATGAAAAAGAATGAAATCTTACCATTCGCAACAAGATGGATGTGTATTATGCTAAGTGAAATAAGTCAGACAGAGAAAGACAAACACCATATGAATTTCACTTATATAGAATCTGAAGAACAAAATAAATGAACAAAACAGAAACAAACTCATAGATACAGAGAATGAACTGATAGTTGCCAGATGGAAGCGGGGCTCAAGGGCTGGGTGAAAAAGGTGAAGGGATTAAGAAATACAAATTGGCAGTTACAAAATAGTCATGGAGATATAATAACTAATAATATTGTAATAACTATCTATGGTGTCAGGTGGGTACTAGACTTACAGGGGTGATCACTAAGGTATATAAATGTCTAACCACTATGCTGTATACCTGAAACTAATATAATATTGAATTTTAACTGTAATTGAAAGAAAATTTTGAAGAGAGATGCTGATTTAAAAAAAAAAGGTGGGCAGAATAACAAACAAAAAAACTAAAGCAAATAAGAAGGAATAAAAATATAAGGAGAAATCAATAAACTGAAAACAGTAAAACTAATATAAATAAACCCAAAAGCTGATTAGTTAACAATAATAAAAAATGCAATGGGTGCTTTATACCCCTCCTCGCCAGGGCTGGCCTAGGTACCTACTGCTGAATGTCCAAGCTACCAGCAACAAGGACACTGAGTTCCTGATAAAGAACCATGCCTCGTGGAGACCAGCCAACCAACTGGTGATGAGTTGGTTGCCTCAGACTCCTCTCACCCTACAAAGGCCAGTGATTCCTCTTGACTGGAATAAACACATATTACAGGGTTTGATTTGCCTTTCCAGCAATCACTGTCAGATGGCTTCTAGAATGTTTCATCCACTAATATGGAATCCTAAAAAAATCACAAAGGACCAAGGGACCCATTTTACAGCCAGCCAGAAGGTGTGCTGTGGGTACATGCCTCCGGGATCCAGGATCCAATTATGCAACTCCCCACCCCCCGCTGCCACTGCCCACAGAGGTTGCCAGCCTGAATGAATAATGGAATGACTCAATGCCAAGGTGCCAGCTTAGAAAGGAGTGCACCTTCTAGAATGAAGTATGTATCCTAAAATAATGACCATTATGAAGGGCTGTGTCTGAAGTAGGTAGAATTAAAGGATCCAGTAGTCAAGGGATAGCGGGAGGGGTGGGAGGAGAGGGCTACGCTTACCATCACTCCCAATGATCCACTTGGGAAATGTATGTTTAGAGCTCCTGCAAATCTGTTGCAGGTTTAGAGGTCCCAGGCCCTAGCAAAAATTTCTTGCACCAGGAGTCACAGCAAAAATCTCAGTCAACCTTAAGCTAAGACTGCTGCTTGTTCACTTTGGGCTCCTTGAGTAAAGAGACCAGCAGGCAAGCAGAGGTGCTACTCTTTTGGCAGGGGTAATTGGTCCTAACAAGCAGGAGTAGGCAGACTGCTTTTATGCAATGGGCCAGAGTAGATTGTTTGGCACCCAGGTGATCCACTGGGTATGTCTTGATACTCCTCTGCCCAATTGTGATGGTAAGGCATCAAGTACAACAACTCTTGACTGAGAAGGGATGGCAACCAGGGACTCATAAACTTCAGGGATAAAGATCCTGATTTCTCCCAACAAGATAGACACCTAGACTAGCAGAGGTGCTATCTGAGATTGAGGAAAATTAAGAATGGGTAGTAGACAATGAGTATCAGTTGTATCAAGATCAGCTGTAGCAGTGGGGGCTATAATTTGTGTCACTAATCTTAGATTTGAGTCACTAATCTAAGGCATTTGGAAGAGGTGCTTCCAATGATATGAATTTATTATGGTAAAATGTAAATCTGAGTGCACACAGGTGGAGTGTAGTGGACACTGTGGTGAATCCTGCCTAGAATTTCTCTTCAGGAATGAGGCTGGAAGAGTGTTGTTTGCTTGTGGCTTGGCACTCAGTTGAGTTTGTCTACTCAATAACTGCCCTTGGCTTGAGGGGAGCTATCTCATTCAAGGTTATGCTCCTTGTTGCTCAGCCAGGATCTAGTCGACATGAGGGTCTAGAAGCATGGCTCCCTCGCTTCAATTTGGGATATCTATGGAGGGCCATCCTAGCTTCAGATTTCAGGCCTCTGTTGTGACTGCATTGCAGTTCAACTTCCTCCTCTGTCCTTCTTTTTCCCTCACTCACTTACAGTGTTTTTCCTGAGAGTACTTCCCAACAGCCCACCTGCACACAAATCTCCATCTCGCAGTCTGTTTCCTAGGAAACCAAACTTACAGTACTGGTGATTGGACATTTTAGAAGCTAACTCCACCTGTTTTTTTGTGGATACCAACCACTGCATCCTTGAAATACAAAAGGGAAGCTGAGTGTGAGGTGTGCAGAAAGGTGACAGAAAAATCTCAGAAATACCCCTTTGCATCCTTGGCTAATGTTTGGCATTTAGGGCAGCAGCAGGAGTGAAGCCAGGAATTCTACAGGCTCAGACACTTCTTTCAACACTTAAGACTTTCTCCTCAACAGCTCTCACAGAACCTGAAGCAAGAGGACCCTTCCCTTTGCTCTTTTGAGTAGGTTTTGATTCTGCATCTCATGGCATCTTTGAGAGGCCTTCTATTAAGCAATCAGTGGAAGAGCCAACTACTGCTAGGAATGAAAATAAAAGTGCTCCTTCCACTTTGCTTTTAAATGTCTCCTCAAAGAGGAAATAAAGGATATTTTCTAAGCAGGACGTGGTTTAAAATCTTTTAAAATATATTTTTAGCAGCCCACACAGTTCGAAGTAGCTTTATTCAAAAGGAATCTTTATCCATCTCAAATTCATTTCTTCACATTTCAAACCTTTTCAACTTTTTAAATGTGTTCCTATGGTCTATTAGTCACCAAAAAGACATTTAGAGCAGACCAGAAACACAGAGTGACAATCAGTGAATCAGAAGATATCCCCTTGTGGTTTTTGGGGCCCGGTGCAAAGTGAGACTTTGGCTGTGTACATTTTAGGTAGATTTTCCAGTCTCAAATGTAGAAGTCCCCATGTTTTAAGGTCAGCATTGGAAGAGGGACAAATGACAGGTAGATGAATGAAAAGTTGATATAAAGGGTTGGTTCTGCTTCTTCCCTGTTGCCAGACAGTCTTACAAAGGGAACTGGAGAAAATGGACCCATCTGACAGGGAGGTTCAAAGATGTGGGGCTGCCAGCACCCTTCACCCACTTCCCGCCTCAGTGCCTTCTCTGATGTTCAATCTCCAGGTTGCAGAAACAATGACAGGAGATGCCATTTGGTTTGTTATAACTCTCTCATCTCAGGCAGAATAAGGCGCTTTGAGCATCCACTGGTACGTGGAAGATGACTGGGGGTATCTACTTCAGCCTGTCCCTGGCTGTCTGTCACACAGGGGAGGACCAATTTGTACAATGGACTCTGTGCCATCCACGAATCTTCAGGTCACTAAAGGGCCAGTTTATCACGAGATGCATCGATGTAGTGTCCCATTGGCTGTACAGTTAATTTCCTGATAAATTGACTCTCCTCTCTTACAAAGGCTGAGCTATCAAATATACCTTTCCTCCAGCAGATGACTTTATACCTTGAGGCTGGAATACAGTTACAGGAACAAGCAGAGCAGAGCCCTGCCCTCCCCTTACCCCTTGCTCTTTCTCTGGGGGGTTCCCCAGATCTGATGTTCCTTTCTTCGATCCCTGGCATCATTCTCTGACTCCTTTTCTGAGAGCTGGGCTGGGGATGTTTTGGGGAGGCCCAGGAGCCTTCTTTCATAAGTCTGGCCCCACTTTGTACCTATCAGCACTAACAGAGCCAGGATGTGGTGATGCTGAAAAACCCCAGCACACACTCTAGGGGTGTGCTGGGTGGTGTAGCGTAGGTGATGTCTTCACACACACCCACGCTACTTTCACCAGTTTGCTCCCAGGTCTGGGCAACATTGGCCTTACAAGGAATATTTTTCACTTCAGTCCAGAAAGCCCTTGTTTCATTTTCATTTGGAAAGTATTTTAATCCATAGTATAGCATCGACTGGCACCACGCCCATCCTCAGGCGCAGGAAGCTTTCTGGTTCAACAGAAGAACAAAGAGGACTGCGATTCACATGGGCACAGATATTTTTCTTGAACATTTTTTAGTACCTTTACCACGTCTGCCACATCCTTCCATCAAAAGCTTTTCTGCCTTCTGCAGGTCCAGCAATCTCTTTCAGTCCTGTGACTTCAGTCAGTGGGGTCATGGAAGAGGCGAAACAAGATTACTATTGTGGAGGAATGTGCTGGTGATGATTAGGCTGTTTCTAGAAAAATTCTTCACCTTGTACTCAGCTCTTAGGATAGAAAGATGGCTGAGAAGGCACAGTTCTAAAGTCCTGCCACTGAAGTGTGGCAATTGCAGTGATAAAGGTGAGTTCCTTTGAAAGAGAGGTGGTCAGGAAGCCCCACAGAGTAGACAACTGAGTGAGATATTGAAATACAGCTCATAAAACTGTTGTGGAACTCACTGGAAGGAAATGTCAGTGTGGGTTCTAGTCAGACATTGAGGTCAAATTCTGCCTCTGTTCTGTTCCTTTGGGTAAGTGACTTAACTTCTCTGTGTCAAGGTTTCATCATTTATAAAAGTGGGGAGAGCAAAGTTCCTGTCTCACAGGCTTTGTTGTGATGATTGGATGAGTTTACACATGTGAAGCTCTTAGCACAGTCCCTGGCATATATTAAGTGCTCAATAAACATTGGCTGGTAGACAATTTTAGAACATCTGCTTTTACATTTCTTGTGACAAGAATCTTTTCATCTTGCCAGGCAGATTCAAAAGTAGAGGGAAAACCTATGAGATGGGGAGGGGAGGAGAGAAGGGAAAAGATGAGGCTGGAAGAGGGAAGGGGAGAAGCAGGAGGCACATCCCCAGAGTGGATGTGGGGGAGAGGGTATCCCATGTTTCTCTGTGGGCCAAGTGGGAGGCTTCTTTCTGGAGAAGGAGTTATATTCTCCAAATATTACTTGCTAGGGTGTCATGGGAACCAAAATGAGAACATTTACAGGATTTCTGAGAAAACAGAGAAGCTATAAGGCCACATTGTGGAGGACACATACACACCTCACAGTTTCACATGTCAGCCCTGGAAACAAGGCACCATTAACAGCTGGGGAGATGTGACTGGGCACCCAAGGAAGTCTCCCCACACACTTAGCATCTGTTGTTATATATGTGTTGTCTGTGTTATATGAGATACAGAATTTTATGTTGATTAAATTTCTTAATATCAATATGAAGTAAGAGTATTTATCCAGTACTTCAAACATTCAGGAATGTTGGAGAAAAGGAAGGGCAGGGAGCACTATGTAATGTGACTATATCCCATGCCATTGATTACTGGCAAGTGTATGTTAAAAATGCCTTGATGTGGGTACCACTGAGCGATAAAGAGGAATTTCCAGGTAGACAAATAGAGGGACTGGACATACCAAGTAGGGGGAAGAATGTGTTAAAATTCCCAATATGAGGAAAGCATGGTTTATGCGGAATGCAACCAGCAATAGGGTATTACCTGAGTGTAAAGTATGAAGGGAGGGAGATGCGGCTGAGAGCTGGTGCTAGGCTAGGACGCTGTGTGTCTTGCCTGGACACTTGGACTAGATCTTTCTAAGTTGTGAAAAATTACTGGATGATGTTGAGCTGGGGAATGTCAGCTTAGAAACATAGCGGGGAATGGTTTTAAAGGGGCTGTGACTAGACAGCGGGATGTCCTACAGTGGTTCAAGTAGGGCTGAGGAAGGTCTGAGCTAATCCAGGGGGTGGGGCAAGTCACCTTCTGTAAGTCAGAAGAACTTGGAGAGCTTATCAGTAAGAGAAGGGACTAGTGATGGGAGAATGGCAATTCAAGAGACAGAGTATGTACAAATGGGAAAGATAACTTCCTTTTTGGATGCAAGATGGAGAAGAAAAACTGAGTAGACAGGGGCATGTGTGCATATATATGTAGAAGGAGTACAGTTAGTGAAAGACGCTTTCCAAAGCTAAATTGAAAAGACACATCACTTATCTGCTGTTATCTTTGCCACTTCTCTTCTTTAGAGAGGGACTATTTAAAGACATATCCAAAGACAGAGCAAACAGCTAACATTTATTAAATGCCTCCTTTGTGACTTCTTTCAGTGGTTAGGTACTTTACCAAATTACCTCATTTGATCCTCAAAACAGTCTTATGAAATAAATATTATCATTTCTAGTTTAGAGATGGGAAATTAAGACATAAAGGGATTAACAATATGCTAAAAACCTCATAGTTAGTAAATGGTAGAGCTGATGCCACTCTATGGGAAAAAAGAAAATTTCAAGAAGGAAAAAATGTTCATTGTTCAAATTCCTGGTGGCGGAAGATAGGCTGATAAGAAATTTGGATGAACAAATGCACTTTGGCAGTTTTATTACCCTTACATTTACAAGTTCATGCTTTTAAAACATGTTCATATTTCTTTCCTTATCTCAGATTTCTCTCATGAGGCAGCCAGGGCAGATGCTAGTATTTCTATCAATCAATGAACAAACATTTGTTGGGCATGGCTGCTGAGCAAGTCACTATTCACAGAGTGTTTGCTGGAGTTTCATTCATGGTCCTGCTGGCAAGGGGTTTACAGTCTAGTAAGGCGTTGCTACGGAGACTATGTAACAACATTAGGCATGCATGCCAAGTGCTAGATGGAGGCTGGAAACCATTAGCTTTCCAACTGTATTCCCAGATTCTAGTGCCTCTAGGGCAATGGTTCTCAAAGGACAGACCAATTTTCCCCCCTGGGGGACATTTGGCAATGTCTGGAGACTAATTTGATTCTTACAGTTTTGATGGTGGTGGTGGTGGAGTGGGTGCTGCTGACATCGTGGGTAGAGGACAGGGATGCTATTCAACATCTTACAAGGCACACGACAGTCCCCCACAACAAAGAATCAGCCAGCCCAAAATGGCAAGTAATGCCGATGTTGAGAAAGCTGCTCCAGTTATGTTTAAATCCAATATAATGGTTTGATTTAAATTTACTAAATTACACTTCACTTTAAAACAGTAATAAAACCACAGATATGCTGAAATTTATTGCATACTAAATGTTAACACATTGTACTCACCAAAGGACTAACTTGGGCTAACAAATTAAATGCTTTTGTGTAGAACTTGAACTAAATCTTCTTGGCATAGTGATTGTAAAGGAGAACAGCTCTTAAAAAGATTTCCCACTATGAAGAATATCTAATATTTCCAGATGAGTCATTATTTTTAATAAAATTAACCATTTCCGACTACGTGTACGTATCAAGGTTTTCTCGATAAAATACAAAAATAAATTTGGAAGCTGAGGCCAATCAAGACTAAAAACTATCAGCACTCAATTTCATATTTTTATATTTATCAAACAGCTTAATGGATTGACTTAGAAATAAATATTAAATTTGAACTTATAAATTTGAATTAATGAAATACTGATCTCAATTGGGAGAAAAAATGGTTTGTGCCACTAAAAGAAGTTTGACACCACTGGTCTGGCATAAGATTCATGGCCTGGCCCTCAGAGTGTGTTATTCAGACCAGTAGCATCAGCGTGTAGGCCCGCTTGGTACAAATGCAGAATCGCAGGCCCCACCCCAGACCTTCTGAACCAGGATCTGCATTTCAGTAAGATGCCAGGTACGTGTGAGAGTGTGAGGTGTCCTTCTCTGTACCGCTTCAGAGAAAAGGAGTCAAATAGAGCTTATGACATAAACACTAAGAACTGCAAGCTAAGTAGGATTCCAGCAGGGCATGATTTGAGTTAAATATTCAAAAATTGGGGAATGCATTTTCGTTGGGGGAAGGGACAAGACAAGGGGGCTGGGAGAAGACTACTCAGGACAGACAGATTGCAAAGGAGAACAATTCTTAGCAAGATTAACCATAATGAATATAGCAATACACTTAGCAACAGTTTGTGGAATTTGGGGGTGGAGGGCCTGAGAGATGCCAGTAGCTAGCCGGCTCCCCCACTCCCAGGCTACTTCAGGCCCCCTTACCTTGTTGACAGAGCAGCCTCTGTGGAATTCCGGGCCAGGATTGCGAACCACTTTGCCACCATGAATCAATTAAACCTTCAATAGCCCCAAGAAGTTGGGGCTCATTATCTCCATTTTCTAGATGGGGAGCCAACTGCTTCCGAAGCTGTAATTTACTCAAGGTCAGAGGGCACCTGAGGCAGGAAGTCTGGTCTGTAGCAACACATTCTTGGCCCTTCCAGGTCCTCTTTCCTCTGGGACGGAGGAGCTGCTGGCTGCTGCTGGGAGCCCTCAGAGCTTGAGGGGCTTTGAGGAGCCATAGCAAGGGAAAAAACAGGCCCTTAGCATCTCCCCTCAGGCTGAGCATAGAAAGAATGTGTTGGGGAGGGGGAGGCTGCTGGGTAGCCTCAGGGAATAGGGGGAGGTGCTGGGGACAGTGGAAAGGGAGGTATCTACCATGGAGACCTGCCAAAGGAGGCCTCAGGCAGGGCTACTCTTGAGAAGAATTAGAACTACAACAGCCCTCGGATTGAGCAGTGAGAAATCTTCAGTTGAGTGGAGATCACCTGGCTTTCTTAATGCAAATGGGCCTAACTGAAGCCTTGTGTCAGCTGAACTCTTTACAGGTCCACAAATAAACCCTGGAAAACAGCATGTGCAGCTTAGCTGATGGCCTAAAGCCTCGATTCTGTCTGGGACCTCCTGACTAGCCCTGATTTTGCTAGGAATCTGTCACAAGGTCAGCTTTCTCTTGACTTCTTGAGAGACCTAGTGAGGTTTCTAAGCCAAGGAAGGCAATGAACTCAACTCTAGTAGAAGGACAGTGCCCAAGGATCAAGAAAAGTGTCAGGACAAGCTACTCTATCCCTTCAGGGCCCTCTCAGCCACTGAGCAGGGCAAGACATATGTTGACATCCAGCTGGGCCCCCTTCACTCTGCCTTGGGCTGATTCATCAGCTCCTGGAGGCTGAGTGTGTTGAGGCCTGCCTCTCCTTGATGCTGCTGCCCTTTGGCTCCAGGTTAATGACTCCCAGCTGTGCCAGTCCTGAGTTTGTTCAGACTCTCCGGGAAGGGAAGGCTCTTAAACCTGAGCTCTTTACTAGGTGGCTGTGGACACCTTTGGGGACAGAGCAAGTGCTGCTAGTCCCTCCTCTCAAGGGTGTGCTATGGCTTGGGGCATCTGGGGAGAGAGCAGGGAAGTCACTCCCGCCTCTTGGACTCTTAGGCCTTCTGGGCTGGCCTTGGGAATGAGACCTGTCCTTAAATTCAAGAAATATCTCTGAAACAATCAGCCTAAGGAGTCCAGGACTTCACCAGAGCAGAGGGACATGGTTTTCTTGCCTCTCCCCTAAATTCCTGAAACTGACCTTTCTGAGATTCAGAAACTGTTCCTGACGGCTGCAAAAACCCAGGGAGGGGGTGATACTAAGCTGAGAACACCTTACTACAGAGACCCTTCTACAAGATACAGCTAACAGAAATTGGCAAGGATGGACAGAGGCATAAAGATAAATGGGAGGCCCCAAGTTCATTATTTTGCACCCAGTTAAGGAGTGTTCTAGGACATGCTCCTCAATTAGAGAATTTTGTGGGCACATGAAATCTCCTGGGAACCATTTCAGGGGAAAGCAGGGCAGAAGAGAGAAAGGAAGACTACGAAGCTCAAAGTTGAGCAGTCAGCCCAGTCCCAACCCAGGTACCTGTTAGTGGTGCCTTGGAGGAGAAGCTGGCTCTGGGCATTTGAGCTGTTGAGCCAGGCATCTGGTGGGGCTGATGGGAAGACAAGACATTGTTAGTGCTCACATCTTGACCTCTGCAGGTGCCAGGGCAGCAGTGAGGCACAGGTAATTTCAAAACCTGAAGACCTAGACAAATATAGAATATAAATGTTATGTATACTACATATGATATGTACTACATAATATATATATATATATATATATATATATATATATATATATATATATATATATTTCATCACCTTTAAAAATCATGTTATTCTTTAATAATATTTAAAAATATATAGAAACTCTTGTGATATATTTTCAAGTGAAAGTAAGCTAGTACTACAAACAGTACATACAGATTCTACTGATTTTGTTGAATACACACACACATATACATGCACACCCTGAAAGTGTGGTATACAAGTATGCCAACATATCAACATTGGTTATCTCTGTGTAGTAGCATTGTAGGTGACCTTTCGTTTCTTTGTGTTTTTCTATATTTTCCAAATTATTTATAATCAACATTTTTTGCTTTTGTAAACAAAGAGGATAGTCACTGTTTACTTAAATGGTAGCTTGGGTTTTGTTTAAACTGATATAAAGTGTCCAAGTCAGTGAGCTATGGACAAGCAAGTCAGGGGCTTGGTGAACACTGTTAGTTGCCTAAGACCACCCACCCCTCCTTCTTCCTCTCCACAGGAGCCTCAGTTTGGTCCATGCCATGCTCTGTATCTTCCATGTTGTCTTCCAGACCCACTCTCCACTTCTCTCTTCCTCAGTTTGGGGCCCAGAAGTTGACCTTTATGGACCACATCAAAAGCTCTGGTTGGGTTTGGCTAATAGGAGATGCCAGCAGGAAGTCAAAGGGATAAAGGGGCATAAGGCTTGGTATTGGTTCCTCCAGCTTCCTCTTAATGGGCTAGCTGTGTCTTTCTTTTAAAGGCTGTGGCTCCTTCAAAAGGCCCTCTCCACACAGCTCTCTGTTGACTTTGAGTTTTCCCCAGTCAACCCATGCAGAACAAAAGACACATCCAGTCCTCATCCCCAGATCTGTAAGTGTGGCCTTGTTTGAAAAAAGAGTCTCTGAAGGTGTAATTAAGTTTAGGATTTTGAGATGAGACAATTCTAGATTATTCAGGTAGGCCCTAAATCCAATGACAAATGTCCTTGGCATTTGACAGACAGAAGAGAAGGAGGCAATGTGATCATGGAGGCAGAATTAGAGTGATACAGCCTGGCCACAAGTCAAGGAATGCCAACAGCCACCAGAGGTCGGAAGAGGCAAAGAACGGATTCTTTCCTAGAGCATCCAGAGGGAGTTCCTGATTTCTGCCCTCAAGAACCAAAGGAGAATAAATTTCTGCTGTAAAATTACCTTGTTTGTAATAATTTGTTACAGTAACCACAGGAAACTAATACAGGTGGTATTGGTATCCCCATTGTGACTTGCCCTGGGGTGGAATGGGTGCCACTGGTATTTTTTGTGGTTTCCCTGTCTGTCTCACACCTTTGTAAAAAGCCCCACTATTAAACTCTTCCCACATTACCCAGTTTTTATGAGCCCCTCATTTCCTGCCTGAAGCCTGTCTGATATGGGTACCTACCTCACCCACGTGTAGCATGTGTCCCATCCCCACATTTAGGGTTGGATTCTGATTCATCCAAGTTGTTGTGGAAATTCTATTCCCCTTGCAAGTGACTGGTCCAAGAGTGGACATGTCCTAATTCTGGCCAAATCAGAAGGAAACCTGGGGACTTTCTGGGACAGTTCCTTGCTCCTGTGAGAGCCATAGGAAGAGAGAGTTCTTCTATCCCTCTCCTTCTTCTAGACTCAGCACATCTAGGAATGATGCTTGCAACCTCTGCAGCTATTTTGCCATCAATTTGAGTCAACTGGTGGCCCAATGAATCTACCAGCCCTGAAGGTGTGCTCTGGCCTTCCTATCATGTGAAATGATACATTTCTCTATCACTCATTTCAATTTGAGTCGGGGTTATATTATTAGTGGCTGGAAGCCTACTAAATGGTGGAGAATGAGATTGGTTACATGTTGCCTTAAGGCAGAGATGGTCAAATGGTTTTAAATATTCCAGCACCTTTCAAAACAATTTACAAAATGTGAAAAATCTTTATAAAATTTTTTCATGATATATATGTTCTTACATTTGATTGGCAAATAGTAGAAAAGCAAAATGGGTAGAGATTTGTAGTCAGTCATTTATGTTAAATGGGAAGAGGGTCTGAAATCATAGCAATAAGAGAAAACAAAAACAAGTGGACACTCAACTCAGCAAACTATTAAGCCTGGTATATGCTAGACACTCAGCACTGGGCATCAAATGGGAATGGTCAGTTTCTTGAGGAGCTCATAGTTTGTTTGTTTTTTTTAAATTGAACTCAGCTGCTTCTTGTCTGCTTTCCTAGCAAATGAATTGGTTGGGAACAGATTTAAACAATTCCTTTCTTTATACTTAGCAGATTTGCCACAGATTGCAATTATCTAGATACTTATTTCTTTATCAATCCGGAAAAATTGAAAGTTGGCTTTTGCTGAGTTGTTCTCAGCAAAATGTGGCTCCTTTAAAAGCAATAGCCTCCTTAGTAAGCTTCTTTTTATTCTTCTGTAATCTCTGAAAAGAGCTCAAACAATTCTCCTCCCCAAGGAGAGTTGGTTCAGGAAAACTGCTATTGTTCCTGGCCAGAAATATTTCAAATAGAATCATCACAGATGTTATTGGATGTTCAGGATGTTGCCTGGAAGCTACCAAACTATCAAGTACCTGAGACCACAAGACACAGACCCAAGGGCTCACTCTAAGACTTGGCTCCTCAAAGTGAGCTTTCTGAACCAGCCACTGAGAACTTGTTAGAAACACGGAATCTGGGATCCTACCCCAGACCCACCAAAGCAGAATTGGCATTAGAACAGATCCCCAAGTGATTTGTATCACTTGTATATCAAAGCCTAAGAAATAATCAGGATTCATCCCCTCATTTCTCTTCGGCTCAATAAGTAATTGCTGAGTACCCCATCATATACAACAGGCTCTGTTAAGGCACTGAGGACACAGCGGTTAAAAAGCGGAGAAGTTCCCAGTTCTTATGCGGTTTATATTCTAGTTGGGGAGACAAACATTAGCAAGTTTAAAACAAAAGATTTCAGCACGTGGTAAATGCTTGAAGAAATAAGAGAGTCATGGATTAGAAAATGACTGGAAGTTTGGGGTAATATACAAGGGAGGGTCTGTCTGAGTAGAGACCTGCATGGTGAGAGAGAGGGGACCACTTGACAGTCTCGGGCAGGAATATTCCAGGCAGATGACGCAGCTCTACAGCAAAGACCCTGAAATGAGTACAAGCTTGAAAAGAGAAAGAAGGCCAAGGTGGCTAAAGCTTACCAAATTAGGAAACTCAGAGGACAGAGAGGTAGGGAAGGGCCTGATTATATGCACCAATGGTTCTTCAACTTAATGTGCATCGGAATCACCTGTAGGAGAGCTTGTTAAACACAGATTGCTAGGTCCCACCCCTAGAATTCCTGATTCAGTAGCTCTGGGGTGGGGCCCAAGAATTTGCATTTTTGACAAGTTCCAGGTGATGCTGATGTTGCTGGTCCAGGGACCATACTTTAAGGATCACTGACAGCGAGCCTTGTGGGGCCTTGTAAGCAGTTCAGTTATATTTTAAGGGTGATGGAATGCCACTGAAGAATTTTAAACAGGGGAGCGACACAATCTGATTTTCATTTTCCTCTGGTCATCACCAGAAGAGCGGACCTTTCCAGCCATCCATTATCACCTGGACATGCCTCCTTTTCCTGCCTCGCTCATCACCTGATTTGTCCCAATTTCCATTTGACCTCCATTTCCTCCCAAACATTTCCATTGTGTCTTCTGGAATCGCCACTACTTCTCTGATCTAAAATTCTTTCACATTCTCAGCCTATAACAGCCTTCCCTGTTCCTCCTTGCCTTAATTAGAGCCAGGTTGGTCCCACAAACACTGTGCTCCTATAGCTCTTTCTGGCAGAGACTGTTTGATTTCTTAAAGTCCATTAAGTTCAAGGCCAGGAGGTAGTGCTGGTGCCTGCTTCTTCTCCACTTTGCTCCCAGACCAAAACTCCTTTTCTCTCTTACAAAGCCCCTGCCCAGTAATGTCTTGCTGTCTGACTCTACCTCTAGATCGCATGTCCTCATTCGCTGAGGGTAATACCCCTAAATCTCCATCTTCTTCCCTGCATAACCCCTTTTGTCAACCTCAGTGAGGTTAACCACACTAATGTTTTCATCCAGCACCTTGGCTTCTCGGTTTCCTTGCCCTTCTCTCTCTAATGACCTTCTTTTCTTCCATTTCACCTTCGAGTCATAGTTTGAACCCTGTCATCACCAGAAACAGTCAGACCTCTGAGAGCCCAAATGCCCGCTGTGTTCCACAGCTCCCTATCCTTCAGTGTACTTGCTCAAGTGTCCACTGCAACAATTCTTCACTTCCACGGAGCTCTTTCCTCCACTGGCCCCACACTTTTTACTATTCACCAGCTACTTCCAGTATTCGCCCTCCTTATTCAGCTTAAGGTTTGTGGTCAATTACCATAAATACTCTCTTCAAAAATTCTCATCCTCAGAATCCTCTTATCTTCTAATATAGAACCAGCAAAACACTTAATGGATTCAACCATCAATTTCTCCATACCTGCACTCCAGAAAAGCCATATAAGCAGACTGTTTTCACTTTACTATAGAAAAGCCATATAAGCAGACTGTTTTCACTTTAAGTTCATGATCAGAGACCTCAAAAGGGTGCTCAAAACTGCTAGGCAATATTATTGTGTTTTTCTGGTAAACCAACATTCATATTTTTTGAGGTGGCTTCTCACACTTTTTAAATCTTCAAAACTCCCACACCCCTTCCTGCTTCTTTACACTAAGCTGATGAAATTGCCTCATTTTTCACTGAGAAAGGAGAAGCTGTCAGATGTGAACTCCCTCATTTTCCCACTTTAAATCTACACATCTACATTTGTCGGCCTCTTTTTCCTCTTTTGGTCAGGTGTGTTTGTCCCCCATCAAAGGACATCAGTCTACTAGTGCTCTGAGTAGACTCCCCATGTTCATTTAGTCTTCCCCTATCAGTGTCTCCCTCTCTATTATATCATTCCCACTGGTGTGCGTGCGCACGCACACGCACACACACACACACACACACACACACACACACACACACACACTTTAGTATCTCCCATCTGTTTCTTCTGTAGTTTATATCCGTACTTCTAAATAATACAGCTATTTTTAGTGTCTTCAATTTCAAACATTTTCAATTGCTTTCCCGCACTTACCTCATGCGCATTTCCTCTCCTCCTATCCTCCCATTGTGTTATGTCACCAGCAAAGCCCCACTCATGAGTTACAGGTAACCAGTCAAAATGGCTTTTTCACTCTGAGTCTGGTGCCTTGGCTTTTGTGGCTAAAGTATGTGGCCTACTTGGGAGCGTTGACCCATATGCTTGCACGTGGTCTCTCCAACATTGTGGTCATAGGATAGGCAGACTTCTCACGTCACAGCTCAGCATTCAGAGAGTGAGCATTCCAGCAAACAAGGTGGAAGCTGTATGGACTCTTAGGACTTTGGTTAAGAAGTCACATAGCATCGCCACATTGTAATGGTTAAAGTAGTCAAAGGCTCACCCAGACTCAAGGAGAGGGAGCATAAGCCTTGCCTCTCAGTGGAAGAAATGTCAAAGAATACTTGTGGCTATGTTTTAAAACTGCCATGGAAACATTCTGAGCAGAATGTCTTTGGAGGGAAGCACGAGAGACTGGTAAGGGGAGACACTGGGGACTGGGGGGAAGCAGGGAAGAGACTAATTGACCCTATAAGCCATTTTGTATCTTTTGAATTTTGCATCATGTGCTTGAACTACCTTTTCAAAAAATTAAATATTTTTTACCGTGTCACAGCCTTGCCTGGAGCTGTACCTGCCCATAGAGGCCATGTCAGTCCCCAGGATACTCTAGACCACTGCTGTTCAATAGAACTTTCTGTGATGATGGAAATATACTCTAACTGCACTGTCTAATATAGTAGACACCAGCCACACATGGCTCTTAAAAGTTCAATTAAACTAAATTAAAATTTAATTACTTAATTGCACTAGCCACGTTTCAAAAATTTAATTACTCAGCTGCACTGGCCACATGTGGCTGGTGGCTACATATTGGACAGCACAGCTCCAGAACATGAGAGGGATGAGGGTGGGAAGCTTGAGATGGCTTTGGTCAGTGGTCTCCAAACCTTTTTACTCATGTACTTCTTAAAACAGTTTTTTTTTTTTTTTGAAAAAAAATACATACCTTCTTGCAAAAATTAAATTTAGCATCTAAATGCTTCATCTTCAGTTTAGAAGTTTATTTAGGAGCTATAAAAGATTAAACATTTTATAAGATGAGAACTAACTATAATTAGAATAAATATTTCATGTGATGGTTTGATAAGATAGGTTTAATTACTGAAAAATGCAGACTGAATCTCAAAGAAATTTTGTAAAAAAAAAATTTAGCACCACTAACCTATTCTGCTTTAGTTGTTCTAAATTGAGAGCATCTCTGTGTGGGCCGTCCTCACCCTTAACAGAAATACGTACAAGACAGGGAAAGACAGGAAGCCCTAAGGGATGAAGATGCCTTGATGAATCATTAAAGAAGCTCCCCAGAAACCAACATATCAATCTTCTCTTTTTTGGCTTGAGGAGCTTTTTACACCCCAGAGCAAAGCTCCATAGTGAGAGTATTACGATGGGTGAGGGGGACACAGGAACTTTTATGACACAACTTTGGAAATCTATACTTGGAAATTAAGACTCTAGAAGCAGATTCTCTTTAGGTCATTCATGGATGTTTACCCCCTTGAAAAGTAGGTGGACCCTCAGGTGTACTTGAATCTCAATATGAAGACAGCCACCATAGGAAGAGGGAAACTGGGTTTGGCACCCAGTTAGTTGGCGGCTGCTGCTGCTGTGGAAGTTTCCATTGAAACCCGCCAAGGAGTAAACATGAGGACCATTTCCTGGTGCCCCTGGAGCTGAGGCAGGGTGGCCCTGTTAGCATCATTGCCACAGGCCTCTGGCCTGCACTCCAAGACTCGTTTGTAACTAATGTGGAACTGGTGCCTGGGTTTCTTCCACAGAGATTCAGTTCTCTTGCCTGGAATTTTTAAGCCCATTCCAAGTGGAAAAGGCCAAACACAGGGCTACTTTCTTCCAGGATCTGGGAAGAATCGACGAGACAGTACCTAATTCTTTTTTTCCCAGTTGATTCTGCTCCAAAACTTCTCTCTTCTCATCACCCCCTCCTCTCCTTCCACCTAATTACTTCAGATGGAATATACAGTAGAGATGGGTTTGGAAAATCACAGTTCATTAGGGGCTGAGAGGGGCTGACTCAGTGCTTTATTAATCAGCCCTAAGTAACTAAGGGCTGATTAATAAGGTGCTGTAATGTCTGACCTGGGGGTCGCTTATGAGATGACAATTGCACATAGTCTCAATTACTCTTAACATCTCTGAAACTGGCCTCTGACTGCAGCTCACAGGGCAGTATTCATGTCCACATCAGAGACCAAAAGGCCATCTCTCAAACCGTCCAATGCGGAATGCTCTTTTTTATTCTGGCCAAGTCAGGATAAATCAGTGTTTCTTTGGTCAAATACTAGATGTGTATTTGGCTTACATCTGAGAACTATACTGCATGACAAGCATATTTTTTCATACTTAGTATGTGGGCTCCCACACTGTGAGAGGTAGGAGGGAGCTGTGACCCCGAGGGCAGAGCAGGGATGAAGGCTATCTCTCACGTCTCCCTCCCACTGGAGCAAATGATCACTAATGGACGCATGGGTAGAAGCACAGGGAACATTTAAATGGCATTTAAAAATCTTCCGCTGCCCCTCTCTCTTGATCCAGCAATTTGTAGTTGTATTTTGTAAGTCTACATCTGTGTACGATATGTCTCTACTATATACTCTCATTCCTTCACTATTTTTGGTTGTCTCAGGAAGGTAGCAGGTGTTTATGGATTGCTGCTCCATGCCAGGCACTGCACTAAGCGATCTACACACATTTTCAGATGGCTTAGCAGATAAGCCCCTCAACCTCACCACACACCCCATTTAAAAACTCCATTTCTGTCTACTTGCAGAGTCATAAAAGATTTGGATGACAAAGTAGATATACACATTTGGCCCACTTTCTCACAGAGGAGGGGCCCGAGACTGCCAGTAAGTGGCAAAAGTGGCAGTAATTAAACACCTCATGATCAAATGAGTGTCTAGGTGGAGTCTGTCCCAGAGGGAAGGCAAAAGGGATCCAGAGTTGCACAGCAGCTGAACAAGTTGAATTGAAAATGAAGATGGATAAGTCTGGGAAAGTAAAGGTACTTCATTTGCCAAAAGGAATTTGCCATCTTGGTGATATTCAGTGAAAGATGCTTAAGACAACAATGTATATTCTTTAATTTTCTACCTTGGGGTGACATCAAAAACATCAATTAAAAAAATCTATAGCATGTTACTAATTTGTCTATAATTGTCAGAATAAAGAAAAGCAATCACCTACTATGAACATGATTGGTTTAATGGCTTCCAAGACTTGTCTCCATTTATTCCACCATATTAACCTGGTGGCGCATGCTCATCTCTTTTTGGAAGCTGATTCAATATTAACACTGTCACAGATAATTCAAATGCTGTTGGTTTTCTTCCCCCATCACATCCTCTTCATTAAACTTACACTGTTCTTTCTCCCAAAGGTCATGTGGGAAGGTGTACTGAGGCAAGCTCTCAGTGGGTCCCCCTTGATCAACTACTTAAAGAGCACATCTCACCCTGCAGATGCCAGAGAAGAAGGAAGGATAAACCAGGCAGAAACTAAGAGGCCTCTCTGCCCGCAGCAGGTGATGTCAGCTCCTCAGGGAAATTGTATTTCTGTTCCAACACTGCCAATGGTATTTTTAATGATAACTTGACTGATGTTATATTTCCTCTGTCACTGTACTTCAGTTGAAGTACCCAGTACCAAACTATAAAGGTGTTATTTATCCAAGCAGAAGAAGGCTGGTGTTTCTCTCCTTAACTCAGTACCCAGCCCTTTCGCATCTCTCTTGGCATCAGGACATGTTGGTTCCTATCCATCTTGGTACTGTCTGCCCTGGAATTATTAGCTGCCTCTTGCACTCTCCACTCATGCATGTCTGTGCCCAAGCTCCCAATTCTGCTCACACCACCGCCCACCCCCATGAGATGCCCTTCCACCTCTCTTCCTTCAAGGACTAGTTCTAGGTCCCCTGACAAGCGCCAACCGTTCTGTCTTCCTCAGTGCTGACATCTCCTTTCTCTGAACTCTAAGCCATTTTTCTAAACTCCAAGTCCTTTCTCTAAACTCTAAGAACCTTCTCCAACCCTCCCTGGGACCTGCTTGATGGCATTTGTATTAATTTCCTGGGGCTACTGTAACAAAGTATTGCAAACTGGATGGCTTTGTACAATAGATATTTATTGTCTCACAGTTCTGGAGGCTAGAAGTCCAAGCTCAAGGTGTTAGCAGAGTCATGCTCCCTTGGAAACCTGTAGCAGAATCCTTTTATTTTTATTTATTTTTGTCTCTTCCTAACTTTTGGCGGTCGCTGACAATCTTTGGTGTGATTTGGCTTGCAGCTTATCACTCCAATCTTTGCCTTTATTATCACATGACACTCTCCCTGAGTCTCTGTGTCTTCACATGCTTGTCATCTTATAGGGACATAAGTTATATTAGATTCGATCCTTATAAGTAGGGGCCCCTCCTACTGCAACCTAATCTTAACTAATTACATCTGCAATGACTATTTCCAAATACCATCACATTTTGAGGTACTGTGGATTAGGACTTCAACATACTTTTTTTTAAGGGGGATATAATTCAATCATAACAGCAATGGATTGGGGAGCAATGGGGTGACAGCCAAAGATAGGTATGCCTTCAGAGCTGACAATCCAGCAGGAGAAAGAGCCAGGGATGGCCACAGAACTCCCTTTAAAGTGGAAATATTTTCAGAAAGCAAACAATTATGAACATAAGGACAAGGGTTATGAAGAAGCTAAATCTTACAGAGCAGAGTGAAGGGAAGAGAAAGTAGGGCAAGAATAAGGAGAGAGGAGGTCAAGGGAAGGAGGGGCCCCTGAGCCCGGGAAGACACATGGGCGGTGAGAGGCATGGGAAGAGAGGACAGGAAGCACCTTCTGAAGGACAGGAAACCACAGACTCAATGTAGGAAATCTAGTTTTTGCGAGTAATTGTTTTGGAGTTCATTAAGCAACTTCCTGCATAAGTCTAGAAGGGCAGTGGGTGTTCTGTCCAACAAGCTGATGGTCCTGCTTCATTTTGATTTAAAAGGTGGAAGAGCACATGGGAGGAGCCCAGGGCCATGGCATTTTGAGCCAGGTCCCTTGAGCTGTGGACTAAAGACCAGGCTGACAGACACCCCAGCTAGAGGGTACATAGAACTGCCAGGAGGAGCCGAGCTGCTTCCTGTGAGAACTGAGCACAGGGCCTGGCTAGACACTGCCCACCCCTGCCTCACACCAGGGAGTGAGCATAGCGCAGGTCCTCTCAGCTTTCTCAGATGCGGAAAGGAACAGCATTCCTAGCAGCCAGCTAGGATCCCCAATACCATCCTGCTCATCTCTCTCTGAGGGCACTAAGCCATAGTTCCAGCTGAAAAATAATGAGCTGGTATGAGAGAAGTGAATTTCTCCACAACCATGTGTCGCCGCCTCCTATACACTAGCGTAGATCTTTGTGAAACATTGATCTGTTCTTCAGGGTCATCCCTCAGCAGATTTGGAAAGGAGGTGGAGGTTCCACACAACCTCCAGTCACCCAGCATCCTGGACCAACATATCGGACTTCAGGTCCTTACAGTGGATTCTGAACCTCTCATGTTCCCTGGCAGTGTCCATTAAAATTTTCCTATCCTGTGCTCTGCTTTGTTTCCTAATAGATGGCAAATATTTAATTTCATAAGTCAATCAGAAAAAAAATATTGTAAAGACTGTGTTAATAAATTCTTATTCTCAACAAACTCTCTCAGTCAAAGATGTTGGTTGCCCAGAGCAGGCAGTGACCCTAAGCACTTAAGCAGAAAAGTCACTTACCAAAAGGATAGGCAATTGCTCTCAGCGTGGACAGAGGTGACTCCTGGGAATGTCTTCTCTGTTGCTGCCTCTGGTGACTCTGGACACTTGGCATTGCTCCCTGGGACTCAAGTTGGCTGTAGCACCTGTGGGCCATCTTTAGGTGGCCTGGACTACAACATTTGGTTGCAGCATCAGGTCCCGTGTCTTTTGCCAGCTTTCTGGAGGTGAGGAAAAGACCATCCATACATCTCATTTCTGTAGTGGAAAGTGAAGGTCTTTTTCGTATTTTAGGATTCCTCCTATTTTAGGATTCCTCCAAAATAAGAAGAGTATTCAATGTGGGCAGCCCAAAGAACAGCTGTCCACTGGAGTAATATACATGAATATTGATAAGGGCCTCCCAAGACGACTCCCTAATCCCAGAGTGCCTCTCCGGGGGACTGCAGACCGCATAGCAGATGGTTGGGGAGACTTACTGAATGTCATGGGCAGAAGCCCTAGAAGCCAAAGCTCAGTTCCTCTGACCACAAATCCAAGTGATGCTGACCGCACTGGCCTCATTAAGTGCCTTGCACAGAGCTGATGCTCAACTAATAGTTACTAAATGAATAAGTAAATTGTTGGGCCTTCCACAATGTAATCACCTGCCTCGAGTACATCATGAAAAAAGGCAGGATGGAATTACCAATAAATAAGATAAAATCTGAGGGTCCTGGGGTAAGTTATTTAATTTCTCCAGATCTTGGTTTCCTTATCTTGTAAGGTAAGGTTGGCTGATCTCTAAGAACTTACCTTTGAAAAAACTGCAAGAAAAATTTTGGTCACATATAAGACAATTGGGAATATGAATACTGTCTAGATATTAAGGAATTATTTGATGATGTTAAGGAAATATTGCTAATTATTTTTTAAGGGGAGATGATGATATGGTTTGGGTTTTTTTTTTTTTTTTAATGTCCTTGTTTTTCCTTGCTGAAATAATTTTGGATGAAATTATATGATGTCTGGAATTTTCTTCATTATGAATTAGAGCAGGAAAGCAGGTAGGAAAACAGATGAAAGAGGCCCTGAGTTGATCATTGTTACAGGCTTGGCAACATGTACGTGGGGTTTTGTTACACTGTTTTGTCTACTTCTATATGTTGGAAAATTTCCATAATAAAATGTTTTTAAAAACTCACAACTCTCTTTTCCTGCAACCCCGGTAGTACCCATTCCAGGCAAAGCTTATGATGGACCCTGATAATTGTTTACCTGACATCTCTTTTTTCCTGGCTCTTTCCTAAAAGAATCCCCAACTCCACCCAGATGCCCACTATTCCACACACAGCCCTATGACTCAAGTCACAGTGACCCTCTCCTCTGATCAGTCTCAGCTGAACTGAGTAAGCCCGATCTTCTTGCCAATGATTGGTTCTAGAAGGACATGGATGCAAGGAGAGGTGTCCTGGGTCTTCCGAAAAGGTTCCTCCCTGTTCTCCCAGAGGGCCTCTGGAAGAAGCACTTCTCTCCTGCTGGAAGGAAGCAGGTGGCCTCAAATGCCACCAGCAGCTGTGCTGCATCCTAGAGGAAAACCAGCCTCAGGATGAAGCTAACGTGCTGAACAGCAGAGCAGAGAGATGGAAAAAACCTGAGTGCTGAGCTGCTGAAACAAACAACCCTGAGGACCACCTTCTCTCTGGACTCCCCATTACATGATATAATAAATGTTCTTACTGTTTGAGCCAATTCGATATTTACAAACAAGACTATTTATAACCAAGAGTCTCCTAACAGATGTGGTGCTCTGTGAGCACTCACCCCGACTGTGGCAGAATGAGGACTAAGCTAAAGGGGGGATCGCCCTGTCCCACGCTTAGCACCATTGTTTAGGATGCAGAAAGTGACAGTGTAGGGGGGAAAAAGAGCAGTGATAGAAAGGGGTCTATCAGAAGGTGAAGACACTGCATACCCTGGCACCATCTTCAGTTCAGACAGGCAATTTTCCCTAACGTCAGACCATCCTGCTTCGAATGACACTGACCTGCAGCTCCAGGTCCAGTCACCAAGAGGAAAGTTGTACCTAGCCCTTGCTGCTGTGACTTGTCTTTAGAATATGATGGCACCCATTCCTTAGCAGAACATTAACCAAAGAAATTCTGTAAATCCATTTTTATTGTTAAGGGAGACTGAGAAAGGCCATGAGCAGGAGTGGCAGCAGGGGAGGGTTGCAGCCTGCAGAGGGTTCTGACTTTCCTCACACGCTGGAGACAGAATTACTGGTCTTCTCCCTCATCCCAGCGTCCCTCTCTTTTTCCCTCCATTCTAGAATCCTGAACATCTTGAGTTCTTAAGCACACCCCACTCTCTCACCTCAGGGTTTTCCACATAAGCTGATTCCTTGGTTTGGAGCTGCCTTCTCTGCATCCCCGCCCTCATTTCACATAGCCAACTCCTCTAGGCCTTATCTTAAATGCTACCTGCTTGGAGGGAAGGTTTCTTGCTCTCTCACCCTCAGCCAAATTTATAGTATCCTCCTTCACAATATTCAATATGATTGGAAACTTTTGCTTGTCTTTCTTCCCCACAAGGTTTTAAGCTTAAAGAGGGTAGAGATTTTGTCCACATTGCTCCACCTTCCATCTCTAGCACCTGTCACTGTGCCTGGCACATAATCGATGATTAGTAAATAAATATTGGTTAGCATGTAAGGTGTAGCCACTGCTGAAGCTTCCCAAGAGTGTGGCCCCAATTACCTCTCAAGACCCTATTTGGCCTTTTAAACATCAATGGAAATTCACATCTACCATGTTCCACTCAAGAGGACAGAGTATGGAGAGAAACAGGTGTAGACAAATCAGAGTCCAGTGGGGACCTGGAAGCAATGTTGTTGCCTTACAGAGAGAAATGGCTTATTACAATTCAGGACATTCCTATTGCAAATGGACTTTGTTTCTTACTCTGTTCTTAAATGTTTTGTCTGACTCAAAGACGCAGATTACAGACTTGAAACAGAAAGCAGAGGCTGAGAGGAAGAAAGGCTGGAGCCATTTGCTGTTCACCCGCAGTATAACCAGGGGAAAGAGTGTCCTTGTCCTCCTCTTGCTTCCTGGACAATAAGCAGAGGGCTTTAAGTGCTCAAGTCAGCACTCTCTCCTGGGCAGCAGGGAGAGGTCTGGTGGGAAAAAGCCACAGCTACGATGGCCAGGGTGGGGACCCCTAGAAGCGCCATGAGTCGGAACCCCAGGTACCTCTCCCTGAGACAAGGGCACCTGGAGTGGCTCAGCCTCCCGAAAGGAGGTGTGACCAGGGGCAGGGGCAGGTGTGTGTGCACCCTTCCTCCTCTGCACAGGCTGTCAGGGTTATGTGAGCCTTACCTCCATTCTGGCATGAGAACACACACTTCCCTTCAGAGACCACCACAACCACTAGAAATCCATTGCCATGCGTCCCTCTGGGAAAATCATGGAGTCACTTTCTCTCGGAGTCAGATGAGGAATGATCGAGTCTATTCTGTCAGGGAATGAGGTTACTGATGGGGTGCAGTGGGAGCAAGGGTTGGAGTGGATGCAGCCACCATCCTAGGTGGCTAAGCCATCACCGCCTCCCACAGGGGCGTCTGGCCACAGGGACTCTGAGAGCCTACCATATTAAAGATGGGGATGGTCGGAGAGTGGTAAGCATGGGGACAATTTGTCAAAAGGTGCAGGAGGTGGTGAGATTCAGCAGGCCTAGGCTTGAACCCAGGCCGCGTGGGTGGGAGCTCCTCATCTCTCCGAGGCTCGCTGTCCTGTGGGGACGTGGGTCTTGTGGACCTACGAGAGAGGCATGTGGATTCCCTGGCTTGCAGGGGGCTCTGGATCCAAGAGACCACGTTTATAGTTATTACCCAGGGGATGAGCTCCATTCTTCATCTCCATTCCCCCCACCTCACCATGCTGCCTTCAGAGCGGTTTCTCTAACCGATCCTGTCAGCCCTCCGCCAGGACCTCCCCGAAGCCCGCATCAGAACTTTTCAAACTTTTCCGCTGAAGCATCCCTAACGAGAGTGAACGCAGGCCCCAGAGCAGTGGAGATGAAATTTCTTTCAAGTCTCTCGTTCTATCTTAAAAATTCATGTGAAATTGCGTGTCTTACTCCGTAATATATTCGTGCTTATTTTAATATAAATATGTTATTTTCTTCAAATATTCAAAATCAATGTACAGTTCTAAGAAGTTGCCGGGAGAAGAGGGCTGGGTGGTGAGGAAGAGGAGGGAGAGCTTGGCCATTCACATCTGAAACTGTTTAATTCTCCCCATAACCCTATGAGTTAGAGACTTTTCTTTCTGTGAAAGAATTAAAACATTACAGCCTTTATCAAGCAGAATGTGAGCATCCCCCACATTGTAACTCCCTAAAAGAAGCTCTTCTAAGCAGTATCTGTGATCCCTTTATTTCCACTGGCCTTGCCGAGTTGTTGAACATACCTGCTCCCTGGGTCTCTGAGGTGTGTCTCAGTTGTACAGTCACCTGCAGACACAATCCCTACCCTTTTAATAGAGAGCAGTGGCCTCCTGCCCATGTCCCATTCTGCTAATTAAATGTAAGCTTTGGCTTGAAATTAGCTATCATAAACCAAGAGAAATGATAAGAGGGATACTCCTTAAGGCCCTGCCTGATATTTATTTTAGAAGAAGCCAAACCTGATGGAGATTCACTGTCCCATGGAACCATGAGCTGGTAGTCAGCTACTCAGGGATCTGTTTGCATGAAGAGAGGAGGTGATGTTCACTTCAGTGCAGAGTCTGGTGGGAAGGAGCTGGGCAGGGGGTTGTGGGGGGAGATCAGAAAAAAGCTGCAGGTCAATGAGCTGCTTGCAGTGGGAACTTTGGAGACCCAGGTCCAGAGAGTGAAATACAATACAGGGTTGAGATGAAAGCCCATCTCCCATGTCTGGAGGGCAGATAGAGGCTCAAGGAGGAAAGCTCCCAGAGATATTGGACAAAATGGTCACAGTCAACTGTGAGGGGGCCAGGCAAAAGGTCCCAAGAGGGGAGATTGGTAAAAAATTTCATGCAGAGAAGACTCCAGCAGTACCAGAGGTAGACTTTTAGGGGATATGCCAAGGCAGAGGCAATTGGCCAGTATAATTTAATGTTAATGCTTATGTGGTCTAATAAATATTCACATTCCGGGAAGGCTTCAGAAAATTCAGCTTAGAAAAAAATTCCATCAACTAAGTATTGAATCACATGATTTTTTTTTTTTGGGGGGGGGGAGGTTATATATGTTCCTAAAATCAAAAACAAAAAACAGAGGAACTAGAACTTATACATGAAATAGATTTGCCCTTCAAAGAGGAACCTTAGGAGGTTATACACACATTTCCAGATGCTTACAATATTTGCAGAAATCATCTTTGGGAACTGACTTCAGGGCCATTCTACGAGTCTTACTTTAGAGTCAGCTGGTTTAATCACTCATCTTATTCTTTAGATTTGCCTTTAAGTAATTTTTTGTTATATTCCAAATGATTAGGTTCTTGCAGCAAGCCTGTTTCTCTGTAGCCACAATTTCTTGAATCGGTGCAGAGTGTGCCTGGCTCACCTTTAGCTGCCCAAGCCCTGGCCTGGCCTTTTGGAAACACTTGATCAATATTCGGTCCTGTGGTTGTTCCCTGCACTCCATGGGGCCGTTTCCATCACCGTTGTGTCTTCTACACACTGCAGACATCAACATGTTTGCCTTCTCTTCTCAGGAGACTCTTTGGTATTAAATAGCTCACATTTATTCCAGAAGAGGAAGAGTTATTCCAACAGAACCTACAGCAGAAATGCCTTGTGGAAGGAGCATCAGCCGTTCAGCTTTTTCTGTTGGTTGACGTCACAGAGAACAGTCTGTCCACATTTTTCCCTACGTTGCTTTTCTTTTCGGGGACATAGAATAGAGATGAAAAAGCACAGCCCTGGGAGCTCGCAGAACCAAGAGCTGGCACTCAAGGGATTGATTATGTATTCACTTATTTATTACAATTTTTAAAAAATGGCCCAGCTGCTTCGGCTTTTGCAAGCTGGGTTGAAACATTCCACTTGATAGTATTCTCATCTGGTAGTTACGATACTGAGTGATTTCATGCATGGGTTTTTTAACCCTAAAAGAAGAAAATAAAAATTAGGTAAAAAATAATGTTAGGAAATGAAACCGGAATTAACACGTTCAACTGTTTTTAAGATGTATATATTCACCTCTTTGCTTCCCCCTCCCCGTGAGTTGATCCACAGAGGCCACGCTTTCCAATGGTACAGGAGAGAACCACCTCACCTGATGGAATTTTCCAGTTGCTCACGTGTGTCCCTCATGTGACCGCAAAGGCCCAGGCCCAGACCTGTTCACCTGTGTCTTGTGAAATGCTCCAAGGAGATTCTGATGTGGAGCTCTGCTTGAGAACATGTGATCTATAGTCAGCTGACCAGTCCTGCTTTGTGGTTTCTCTCTTGTGATTATCATTACACCTGATAAATTATGTTTGGGTCAAAGGACAGACTATCCCAACTCCAATTGTCTTAGATAGGAGAAATTTCTTGGCTCAAGTAACTGGAAAGTCCAGGATAGGTTTGGCACATCACTTGATTCGGCTACTCAAATAGTGTCAAGATCAGGCTTCTCTCATCTCTTGGCTTGGCCCCCTCACGTTGATTCTTTTTAGACAAGTCTGTTGTGATGGCAAGGTGGCTGCCAGCTGCTCTGGACTCATACGCTCACGTGCAGAAAGCAAGTCTCTATTTCTCAACTGTTTGAATGAAAATTGTGATCTGATTCAGTCGTCGGTCCAAATGGGATCTTAAATACCCATCTCATCTGTACCAGGCAAGGTTTCATTTGCAAAATACAAAAGCCACTCTAGGGCCTTAATATAGAGAAGGACTTAACTCTAATATCAGGTGCTCGCAAAGTTGTGGGATGGTCTAAGGGAATGAGTTCCAGTTTGAATCTTCAGAGATGACTTCCAGAATACAGCGGAACTAACCTTCTGGGGAGAGCTGTGACTCCTGACACACTCAGCAAAGTGGGAGAAGCAGGAGGCCACTATGAGAACAGTTGAGTTCAAGACCACATGCCACATTTGTGATTCGGGGATCAGGAGGCCAAAGGGCACCGCTGCCACTGCCACCAAACTGCTTTTCAAACTCAAGACATAATTGACCAGATGTTGGACCCCTGCTGCAGGACAAAGTGTCTCCATGAGCATGTGTGCCTATGGAATACATAAAAATCACAGGGAAACCTTCTCTTTTGCACTTCTGCCTTCCAAATCTAGCTTGAATGAAAAATTTGGTATAATTTGCATTCAGATTGTTGTCTGTAGAAGAGTCTGGAAAAGGTAGTTTTTAGCTGTACAGCCTCTGCAATACAGGATAGCACACTGGAGTGTGCCAGGGAAAAATTGTGAGGGCCAATCCACCACAGGAGGAGGCTGGGAGGGTGCCAAGCTTTCCTTGGCTAAATCTTAAGTCATACCCTCCAGCTCCTGAGACTTGGAAAAGGGTCAAGTCCACCTGTAGCCCAGGAACTAATAGTCAGATGAGGTCGGCCGTCCAGAGGAAATTAGGTTATAGTATAACCATTATATTGTCACTAGAAGGAGAGGTCAAAGATGCTAGGTGACAAAACCAAAAATGTCTGCTGCAAGATGATGCTTTATCGTTTACCAGTAACTTCACCCACGCTACTTTGTTTGATTTTCACAACATCCCCATGGTGGGTCGGGGGAGAGGGAGGTCCAATACTATTATTCCTATTTTACAAATGAGGAAGTCCAGACTCAGAGATTGAGAGTGCATCCAAGCTAATCTTTCCTAGCTGGTGAGGTGTAGCACTTTGTCAGACCCAGTCTCCTGACTCAAATCCCATCCCCTCGGGCTGCAGCAGAATGTGGAAGAAACATCTTTCCAAAACAAGGTTCCAGGCCCCAGACCTCACGTGCAGAGCCTTGCACCAGGGGACTTGAGTGGGGAGGCATTCCCTGGCTTTCCCGCAGCTATGGCCGGATTGAAGCGTGGGGTCACAGCGGACTCCTGTATGCGAAGACAGGTGGGAAACTTACATAACCACTTTGATACTTTGCCAACTTTTTCATTTAGTTTTTATCTGAAGAATGAAACAGGGAGTTTTACGGTTTTTTTTGTTTTAGTGCTGAGTGTCCCAAAATGTCACAGTATCATTTTAAATATCTGAATTTAGGGCATAGATTAGCTCATGTTCCTCCCAAACAGCAATATTTTTAGCATTAGCCATTCCCATGTAAATGCTAAATCTTCTTTGATAATAGATCAAAGCAGATCCCTCCTCCTAGGCTTCCTTGCGGGCTGCCAAATGACTGGGTTTGCACAAACCAGATTAGAGCCGCCCTGAGCTGCTACCAGCTTTACAAATGCCTCCTTGTGTCCGCACCCAGGAAAACCGCCACTGCCAGACCAGTGAGAGCTTCCTCTTCCTCCACTCTCAGAGATTTGAGCCGCCACAGTGACAGATCTCAAAACGGGACTGCACAATGTCCTAGCAGTATCACATCTTAAAGAAAGGGACTTGCTCTGGGGCCAGTGGGGCAATAAGAATTTGTTCTTGGGGAAGAAGAGAAAGAATTTGGGTCTGCCCCGGAGAAGTTCAGCCTCGAGGTCAGATTGCAGGGCCCTGCACAGCTGCTGAGAGCAGATGGCTCCACCCCACAGGGTAATGGGGCCAAAGAGCAAGAATGCGATCAAGGAGGTTCTTCCTTTTTGCAAGTGTAATTGGGTCATCACTCTCTTAGAATCCTCACCATCTGTCTTAGTTAGCTTCGAGCTGCTGTAGCGTATTACCATTGACTGGGTAGTTTAAATAACAGGTATTTCCCACGTTCTGGAATCTGTGAAATCCAAGATCAATGTGCTGGCAGTTTCTGTTCTTGTGGGAGCCTTCTTCTTGGCTTGTAGATGACCTTTTTATGTCTTCACATGCTGGAGAGCAGAGAGAGAGCAAACTCTTCTTACAAGGACACTAATCCCATTATGGGGGCTCCACCGCCTTGAACTAATTACTTCACAGAGGCCCCACCTTCTGACACCATCACATGGGGTGTTAGAATTTCAGCATATGTGTTTTGGGGTAGACACAAACATTCAGTCCATAACACCATCCTGCTATAGAGAAGGCTTTTGGTAAGAGCTGGTCACTTCTGCAGTCCTGGCTTGAGGTGGCTGAGTGGGGTCAATCTTCTTGTCCTTCACCCAGGCCCTGGAAAAATCTTTATGACATTCCACACAGTGAACTGGTTGGTTCACTTTTTTCCCATTGCTTCATTTTAACAGAGTTAAGAAAATACTTTTTTTATGGGCTGAATTGTGCCCTCTCCCGAAATTCATATGTTGACATCCTAACCTCCAATACTGTGGAATGTGGCTGTTTTTGGAGATAGGGTCTTTAAAGAGCTAATCAAGTCAATATAAGGTAATTAGGGTAGGCCTAATCCAATATAACTGGTGTCCTTATAAGAGGAAGAGATTAGACGGGAACAGAGTGAAGACCATGTGAGGACTCAAGGAGTAGATGCCCATCTACAAACCGAGAGGGGCCTTAAAAGAAAGCAATCCTGCTGACACCTTGATCTTGGACCTCTAGCCTTCAGAACTGTGAGAAAATAAACTTCTGTTGTTTAAGCCATGTAGTCTGTGGTATTTTGTTACAGCCGCCCTAGTAGACTAATACACCTTCCCTTCAGATCAAATGGCAGTATGATTTCCTGCTTTTGTTCTCTAGCCCCTTTTTAAGTAGCACTGCTGATAATTTGTCCTCTGGATTCAGAGATGGCAATGAGGCCATCACCAGTAGGTGTGTAGGGGAATTTTCTCTCAAGTATGATCACGGGCTCATCCACACATACTCTCTTCCTCTGGGCTCTGTCTAGGACCAAGGAAAGGTAAAGGCTTACTGGCTGCTTCTGGCTGGGGAACAGTCGTGGAGGGGAACTGAGAGGAGGAGAGGGCCCATATGTATATGATGCACCTGCTTGGTCCCCACCTTTACCATGCTAGCCAACTGACTCACCAAATATTTATACCTCTATTTCTTTTCAGCACTGGTGATTTAATCCAATGGGACTGGACTTCCCAAATTTATTTCCAACTACATTGACACAACACACAGACACATGTAATGCCTGAACTGGCTCATGCTTCTTAGACTGGGTTAGTGCCTTGTCTCAGGCAGGCAGGACAGGCTCATCACGGTCACACGTCCGAGCTGATCAGACATTACCAATGATGGCAGTTGAGGCACCATCTTGTTCTCAGCCCTTCATGGTACAGCTTGTGTTCTTCTCATAGTATTTTAAATAAACAGTGTGAAATCTTAGGAGAATAAGGATTAACCACAATGGTTGTACAGTGTAGGTCACCTCTCCCTTTCAGGAGTCTCATAGCACCTAGTGTTTTAAGCCTTCCAATCATTCCATCTGTACCCTCAGGCAATCATATTTATATATCTCCTGTCTCTTTACTAATCTTGTCTTTGTGGTCAGGCTTTTGCTGGGACCAACTATATCCTTTCCACTGTACCCAGCACAAGTCCTGGCCTGCACAGGGGACTCAATTGGTATTTCCTGAAGAAACAAATTATGTTCATAATTTAGATTGATTTACACCTGTTAGCAATTTTACTTTCAAAGTATTTCTCATTTTTCATCCTCATTATGACTATCATTAGAATTAGGAAAACAGGGACACGTGAAAGTAGAGAGGACTTAGAGGAATCTGGCTTTCCATGTATAATTGTCCCTTTATTCTCTTTGGGTCTGATACTCCTGAGATAAGTCTCTTTCAAAAATATTATTACAGCATTTTCTATGATGCCTGGACTGGAGTAGGCATTCAGCAAGTATCTGTTGAATGATATTTGGATGGATGAATATGAATGAATAAACCCAGAGTAAAGCACAGATGTTCTTATTTAACATTCAGCCAACCAATAGCTCAAAGTTTCTTTAAATCAGTTCTCATCATTGGGCCTAATTGCCTTCACTTAGAACGTTGCTTTGGAAACACTTTTTACCATGTGCCCCAACCTCGGAAGAAGCCATAACCTTGGTGATCTGGCCCAGATCCAGAGTGTCCCCCAGCAATACAACTTCCTCTGAAGCCTCCTGTTTGGCCTTAAAAATTCATGTGGATTTTGCATCCTAGTATGTAACTAACTGTGTTCATGTCTATATTCTTAGTTACTCATAGCTCAGCGAAACTGATGCTCTACGAAGATGTGTCATCTGTTGTGGCTTCTAATGCCTCTGGCACATCACTGTGTGTGTTCAGGGGTCCATATACCCCAAGTGATTAGCAAAGGCTTGGGCCAGGGTGCATAGAAAATATCAGAAATCTTACTGATGTACCTTCCTCATTACCCTGACACTTGGAAAGAAGAGGGATAGCGAGCCAGGCTGTACTTCATGCATGTCTTCTGCTCTATTTAGGATCTGGGAAGGGGATGGAGAAATGAAGGCCTTTGACCTCGTAAAAACATGGGAAAGAGTCTTCTCCATTCTTCTCTCACCTGCTGGGCATCCCCATGGGATTTCCAAGGGTGGCATGGCCCTGCTTTAACCTCGGCTGGTGGCAGGACCCCAACACCCATTCTGTGCCAGTCCCCAAGTCCTAGTGGGTGAAGCCAGGGGACAAGAGTGCTCCTGGGTCTTTGGGGTCTGCGGTAAAGCAGGGCCGGCTGCCTGGTACTCCGAGGCCCTCAGAGCAGTGCCTGCTATCACTCACCCCTTATCACCATGGGGGCTGGGGAGTTGCAGTGAGAGCAGTGGCAGCTACAGATATCTGGCTTGTTTTTGAAATCCAGAGGTCACAGAAGGAGGCAGCTGTGGCGAGGGAACACATGAAGTGAAAATCATTTTATCTTCTATTGAGTGTATCTATAGTTGCATCTTTAGCTTGATATCAACAAGAGCCCAGAGGCACAAACTTCCCTGTGGCTCATGTTCCCAGAGTGCAGACAAATCCAGCTCAGGATGCCAGAGAGAGGGCACAACTGGAAGGAGATCTGATTCAGAATGGCATATACACTCACGTGCACGCGTGCACACACACACAGTAGAATCAGGGAGTCTGGGTGCCTCCGGCAGCTCTCAGAAGTCAGTGTGCATCAGAATCACTTGCACCACAGGTTTTGAAGGCTCACTTCAAGGATTGTGACCTGTAGCTCTGGGATGGTTCCAGGGAATTTGCATTTTATATGAGCTCCTCAGGTGATGCCGATGGGGCGATCTGTGAGCTGCTCTTCACTAAGAGGACAAGGGTGTCAGAGAAAGGCTAAGGGGCAACTGGTGAATGTCATAGGGCTGAGGTGATGGTGAAATAGAGAGAGAACCCTAAGGGTCCAACAGCAGGAGGCTGGTGCTGAGCTTGGCACACGGAGTTCCAGTGAAGGGCTCCATGCAGGCCTCAAGCCGAAGCTGCTCTGCCACCAGCTCGACCTCTCCTTGCAACAGACCACCGGCAAGTTCAAGACCTCTACACCCGGCTGGTGACCCACCAGCTAGAAAAGTGATACAAGAGAACTGGCCATGCAAATCAAGAAAAGAGCAAGGAATAAAGAAATGTAAACACAGAAAAGAATGTTCGTTTTTTAATGAATACAAGGTAAGGAATGGAGATGATAGTTGAGGGCACTGTTTCAGAATGTGGAGGACAATGAGGTAGAAGGCCTTTCTGCTCAGGGTTTTGTTTCAGTCTTTGCTGAGGAGGGAGACTTGTACACACCGACCTGCCGACTGGACAGGTTGGGAGAGGAGAGGCTGAAGGTACTGGAGAGACAACCAGGGGGGGCCCCTAGGGGGCAGCAGGGGCAGCAGGGGCCCAGGGCACAGAGGCAGACTGGTCTTAGACAAAGGGAGCATGTGTTTTTCTGCCTCAAGAAGAGACAGATGGAAGGAGGGCCACAACACAGACCAGAGCATTTGTCTGGGGAAGCAAGCGGAGTTCTTATCCATGGCTTCCACCTTCTCTGTCACAGGATGTGTCATTTTGAACCCACTCTCCTGTTTTCTGGTGGAGGAAATTCAACTGGACTGCTTCACCTGGCCTCTCTTCCCACCAAGTCCTCCCTCCCCCCGTCGGGTGTTGGGATAGATGATGCGTTTAGGAGAGAAGGAGCCGAGGACGGTCCCTTGGGCCCTAACTCTTTCCTCCCTTCGGTTGCATTTACCTACCTCAGTGTGGAGAGGAAGGGGACTGCCTGGGACCACTGGGGATGTGAGAACATTCACTCCCCACAGGCAGATCTGTAGACTGGAGGCTGGAGGAGGATTTAGGAGATGACAGTAACACAGTTTCAGACCCCACTTTGCAGAGCCCTGCTTTGGTGGGCAGGGTTCTAGAATTCGCCCCTCCCCTTTTGATCTGAGGACCTCAGCTCATACATAACTCCTTTGTTTCTGCTTCCCAGTAAGATTTCTTTTGAAGAAAGGCTGCCTGTTGTAATTTTTTTTTTAAAACCACAAATCTAGTGTTACTGCCTCACTTTTTAGATAAGGAGGCCCAGAGAATGAACTTTCTCACCTTCCTAGTTTTCAGTTTTGATTTTGATATTAGACATTTTCTTAAATTGGATCATAACTTTTTATCCAAGTTCCAAACTGGAACCAAAAGAATTGCAATTTCCTTTGAAAACCAAATTCAAATCAGGGACGTTGGCAATAGCCAAACAAGCAAGCAAGCAAGCACCGGAAATAAGGAGGCACGGGTGCAAAGCTGTCTCTCTTCCCTCCACTTCCTCAAGTGCATGCAGCCAGCGAACTTGGACTTGGAAGCTGATTTTCTAAAGCAGCCCAGGAGGCCCTGGCTTCTGATGTTATACGTTTGTGTGCCCAGAGTTCACTGTAGCCTTGGAGACACATTCTCTGCCAGGTGTCTCCTACTCACTGACCAGCACCTCTGGAGTCAAAGCATGTGAGGCAGGAAAGAGAAGAGAGCAAAACAGGAGATGACACAGATGAGTTTTGCTTTGGTGCAGATCTTCTCAGCCTGTTTGCCTGGTTGCCTGTCTCCCTTTCCTGATGATTTCAGGTGCAGACAGAGTGAGATCACATCAGTACAGAGCAACCTTCTGCAATATTCTCCCCGCCCCTCTCAGCCCCTCACCGTTCTCAAAACCCAGGTTCCTCTGCCTTATTTGGCTCCTGAGAAGTGTGCAGCAGAAGCTGTGGTGTGTCCCCCAAATCCTCCCCTTCAGGGCTGAGGCACTCATCCGCCATCTGCGTGGGGTGTTGCCACCTGAAGCTCTCACAGCTGAGTCTCTCCCTAGGAACCACCCTTGACTCAAAGGAACTGCTTCACCAACAGTGCATCCGAGGCCTAATGACTTTTCCATGGGGTGGGTACAAAGGCACAGCCCAGGTCCCGGTTTGGGACAACTCTGAGAGGCCATCCCAACTCGAGTTCCTCTTGGAATGAGCTGCCGCCTTTGCTGCAACTTCTCGCTCTGCTCAATCCAGCAGTCCTCGCTCTTCACAGGTGTTGATCTTGAGATCGTTCCCAGATAAACTTCCTGCTCTCAAACCTCCATCTCAGAGACCGTCCCTGGAAAATCAGACCCAAGACTCCAGTTCTGGCTGCCATAGGAGGCAGCCCCATCATGGTAATCTGCACCTCCCCAGTCTCCCCAAAGTCTTGGCAAGTCAAAATTCCTCCCTTTATTTATTTTTTATCTATCTATCTATCTATCTATTCATTCATTCATTATTTATTTATTTATTTATTTATTTATTTATTTTTTACCATCATCCCCATTTTATTGACAGAGAAACTAAGGCTCAGAAAGGAGGAGGCATGCTGGCTCAACCTCACCCATTCCATTAGTGGCTGAGCCAATGGGAAAAGCACAGCCACTGCATTACATGTAACTCCTGTTAGTCTGGTTAGTTAGTTGACTTACCATGTGGCATTGTGGGCACCTGATGGTAAAACGAAGCCAGATGGTCCTGGCTATGGGAGAAAAAAAATCTCTCCCTCACCCTTCATCTTATCCCCTTGTGCTTCCTTGCAGGTCTGTTCCATTGACCATACGTTCTTTTAACATCTCTATTCTCCCCTACTCAGAAAGCTCAAATCTCCGCATCTGATTTGGTTCAAGTTCTTTCAGTTGCCAGGAACTGAAGCCTATTCTGGGTGTTTCAGATAAGCTCAGATGATCTCAAGAATTTCAATAAAGTGGGAGTGCCTGAGCTTAGGAGGGGTTGGCTCCCAGGACCTTCAGGGGGTGTCTCTCATCTCCCTCTTAAGAGGCAGTAGTGCTTGGTGGCCAAAAACCAGGAATCAGGAGCCAGCTTATTTAGTTCATGCCATGGTTTCACTGTGAGTCTTCTTGAACACAACTTCTTTGTGTCCTGGGTTCCTCGCCTGTAAAACGAGTATTATCATAGCACCCATCTCATAGGATTGTTATGAGAAATAAATGCGGTAAATTAACATAAAATATTTAGCACAGCACTTGGCACATACGAAGCACTATGGGTTAGTTATTCTCTCTTATTTATGGCTTCACTTTTCCCCTTATATCTGCAGTTCTCTCTTTCCCAGACACTTCTTGTGGTTCCCACGGCTTGGGTATGCCCATGACCAGGTAATAGCCATTTTATTCTTCTCTATTCCTAAAGGGCATCTCTTATCTCTGCCTCTGGGTTTGTGGCTCCTATGAGAAGGAATGTGACTGTCCCCAGTCATCTTTTTGAACATGATCGTTCAAGTGATATGTCCTTGGCAACGTGGGTCGGACCTCCTCAGATCAGGTGCCCACCTTGGTCCAATCATCTGAGGCTGGAAGCATAAAGGTAACGGATCCCCTCTCCACTCAACAGGCACAACAGGTGGGGGTAGATGCTCTGAGAAGGGAGTATAGGGAGTGCAGAAACCCCCAAATATGCCAGCTGCATCATTCTATGAAACAGCTGCAATGCTTTGACTTCCCCCATCACTGTGGTTTCTTTTTCGCTTTTGAGGACTTTGTTCCTCCCACTTCCTTAACCCCTTGTATCTGACTTCCCCCTTTACCCACTCGCCTGGGAGCATTTGTTTGAAGGACCTATTCATCTCCTAGAAACGAAATGCACAGACTTTTGCTCAGTCGTCTTCCTCCTGAACTCTGCATCATTGAGCCTTCCGATCACCCTTCTTCTATGAAATCTCCCTTCTTGTTTTCCATGCTGCTAACCATCCAGTGGTCCCCCTGCCTCATCAGCTTAGCTCCTGCCTCATTCATCAGCTCAGCTACTTCTGCTACTTTAATAACTACTTACGTGTCTTATCTTCTATCTTAGATTGTAAGCTTCTAGAAGTCAGAGACTGTGTCTTGAATAACTTCATATTCCACACAGGCTTTATACAATAGACGTGTAATTTACATTGTGAATGTTTTAATCAGCTTTTGCTAGGTTATGCTGTAGTAACAACCTCAAAATCCTATTGGCTTAAACAACAAAGATCTGTTTCTTGCTCATGTTTCATAACTCCTGCAGGTCAGTTACAGCTCTGCCGAGCTCCGTTCAGCTCCAGTCTACACATCTCTTTCATTGTGGGATTCAGATTGAAGGAATAACTCTCATCTAAAATAAAAAGTTGTGGATAAAGAAAACAGTGAGACCTGATAGAAACACACACTAGCTCTGAAAGCTCCTTCTTGGAACAGGTTCTGTCACTTCTACTCACAATTCATCAGCCCAAACCAGTCGATGGCCAAGCCTGATGTCCTCGGGGTGAGAAACTAGGAAGATAACACAAGTCAGATAGCAATGAGGTCTCTTTATAGGAAGGGACAATTGGGAAAATGAACAACTAGGAAAAAATACTACAGTATTCCACAAAGAGATTAAACAGTACTGTTTGGGGACCATTGACAGGGACAGGCTTAAAGGTGTAGCATAGGAAGTGTGATGGCACCCATATTCCTACACAATGAGGGATACATTTCAAGTTACGACCCTACCAGATATAACTCCCCATGAAATGAGTCATGAAACTGTGAATATTTGGTGCCATGACTATTTATCCATCTCTACAGGGAGAGCACAACAGCCATCGGAATATGCAGGTGGTAGAGACAGGAAGCTTCAAACTTCACAATACCAGGGCCAGATTTTTCAGAGCCTGTTGGAGGAAATCAAAGCATTTTGTAGGAAACAATTAACACTTAGTGTTTAGTGGCTATGTTTTGTGCCAGGACAAGTGCAAGGGTTGAGACTTATCACCAAGAATCTGGGGCAAGAGATAGGAGATGACACTGGACAAGAACCACATAGGAAACCTAAAGCTGAACTGGCTCAGACCAGAGCTATGCCTTCATTTAGATCAGATGGGTTAAGAGTTATCGCCACTTCCCTAATGAAAGGGAAGCAGAGGTAACCCTTGAGGTCCTCTCTCCTTAAGTACAAAGAAAACAATTTATCTGGTTCTTACCAGAGTGTTGGGGTAGTTTCAGTGAGTGCTTGGAGTTGGTTTCATCAACTTATTGAAGAATCAGTATGTGTCTGGACTAAGCAGGACCTACCTTGCTAGTAGAGTCCTGGTATCCAGAGTGGGCAAAACAAGAGGAAGAGATCCTCAATCCAGAATTTAGTCTTACTGAGGCTCATTTGCATCTGGGTATGATAAGTGTTATATGCACTCAGCAAGCATATACTCAGTGAAGAAGATTTATTCTTCCTGTAACAGATTATGTGTGATTCCCAGCAAGGATGAGGGGCCCCTAGTGGGACCGAAACTAGTTAGTGAATTTGATCTCTCTGTCAGGGACATGGACTACTTGTTAGAGGGAATGACTTAAGAACCCAGAGGTTAGTGCCTCACTTGAGCATGGCTTGATTCTGAACCACCCTTGATACGAAATTCAGCCTCTGAACTGCCTATAACTAGAAATCCAATTACACCAAACTCATCATGATTTTTTTTTTTTTTTTTTTTTTTGCAAACTCACTGAAGAATTTTCTGAGGCACTGGGGGAGTTCACGCTGCATAGCACAGTATCTTTCTTGTAAATCTCTTTACAAGAAAGAAATCTTTTTTAGATAAGTCTCTTCTCCTAAAATTTCCTCCTGATCCTCCTATGGGAAATGGAGTGGGTTGGAGAGTGGGAGACTGCCTCTTTCTTCATCCTTCCCCTTCAGTATCTCCTTCTCCTTCCAAAGAAAACTCCCTCCTGCCCTGCAATCTGGCTAGGGAGGCTCCCTTTTACCCTGAAAAGGGGTTATCACAGCATCTTCCCCGTCAATTACAGCCTCGTTCTTCTAGAAATCTTCACGTAACAGCTACCAAGAAGATGATATTTTCTCCATATTATTGTAAATCGTACAAATAAGTTTGTGTGTGAGGTTGTATTCAGTTATACATTCACTTATGAATTTTGAGAAATTTATTTCTTGTGTCTGAACCTCATTTTACATATGTAAATCAGAGACTGCGGAATCGTGACTGATAAATGTTTGGACCCTGAGCCTACCTGAGCTCCCCTCCTGAGGCTGCCACTTCTACATGGGCAATGTGGACAAATTATTCCTAAGTTTTGGATTCCAGATCTATAAAATGAGGAAATAATAGTATCTGTCCCAAAGAATGGGGAGTCGTATGTCATTTAACTCTCATGACACGTAGAATGTTCAGCATTGTTCCTGGCACATGATAAGAGCTCCACAAATATTAACAATTATTTTTATCTTAGCAATATTTAAACCAGCAAAAAGAATACATTTCAATAACAAATTTTACTAAAAACTTGTGCTGTGGTTTTTGTCACTCCATCGAGAGCAAGTCAAATTTCCATCTTCTAAAATCTGGGCTGGTGTTAGTGCCTTGTTTCTAACTAATTGAATTGGGCAAAAGCGATGACATGTTACTTCAGAGACTCAGTTGGAAAAGGCAATACAGCATCCACCTGGTTCTTTCCCTTGTGTCTTGGGACACTTGATCTTGAAACTCAGACACAATGCCGGCAGTAAGGAAGCCCAGAGCCCATAGAAAAGCCATGTGTAAGAGTTCTGGTCAACAGTGCCAGCCAAGGTCCTTCAGACATCTGAGCCTGGACACTATGACTTCATTTATATGATGTTTTGCAGTTTTTGCAAAGCACCTTTATATGTACATTCATGTGAACTTCCTGGTAACCCAGTGGGGCAGGTGGAGTAACATCAGTGCCCCTAGAAACAAGTGAGAAAACTCTACGTTTGAAGAAGTTAGGGAATTTGTCCAAGGTCACACAGTAACAGGAGAGCTGGGACTATGACCTAGTTCATCTCCTTTTTCACAATACTGTGACTTCATGAATGAGCTGCCCAGAACCACACCCCTTGGGTACCTCTCAAGAAGGTTCCAGAACTCTTCTGAGACTGGGAGTGCAAGGAGTACACGTGTGCATGCACAGTGAAGGTGCCTGACCAAGGTCTGTGAGCGGGCAGGCCTACCACGGTGTTGGCGTTTACTCCTACCAAGCGTGCGTGGCATGGGCAATGTGGGGCCTGCAGTCAGTCAGTCCTGTACATGCTGGCTCGGCAACTGTCCCGAACAGATGGCAGAGCCTGACAGTGACTCTGTCTCATATCCAAAGAGATATAATTGGTAGACAGTTTGAGCTTATAGAGAGATCAAGGTTATTCACATAACCTAATACAAAACATGCATTCCACGTTAGTTAGCAGATTTTCAGGAATGCTTTCCTTCCTTTCTTTTCTTTACAATTTAATTAGAATTGAGCATGAGAAGTTGAATAAGGAAAACTTGGTTCCTCCTCAAGGAGCTCTCTCTGATGGTTTGGTTCCATCACTGCCTTTTCTTATCGAAGAAACATACTATGGCCTCCCAGGATTTCATCACTTAGAGTGATTTCTAAAGTTGAATGCACACACCGCAGGCACAATGCAAGAAGTCCATCAGGGTGAAAGAGGGAAAAATGAAAACTTCTGTTTATGTTTCATTCATCTCAGTCTTTCCTAACTTATATTTTGTATGTTTTATAACACACACGATATATTAATTCAGTAGTAGACATACCAGTATACATATACACATGCATATATCTGCATACAGTATGTCCTCGATTATATTTTAATTTTATTGCTAGAATTCCTGGTAGTAAATTTGGAAACCATGCTTTTGAACAAGGACAGCTATTCTTTGAGGCAGGAACCACACCTCTTTTTTATTTTGTTCTCTGCTCAGAAAGCAATGGGCTCCTCACTGTGACAATTGCTATGGCCTGATCTCTTCTGGCTGACACAGTTGCCTTACAAGGCATAATACACACACTTTCTCCTCCTCCCGGGATGCCTCACCTGTTCCATTATTTGCCTTGGACATGTGGGAAGAGCCAGAGAGCCGAGAGAAAGGAGAGGAAATAGTCTCTTAGGCTTTGCTGACTCCGGCTCAGGCAGACGGCATAGTCAGCGAGAAAGCAAGTGCATTTCTCCATTCTGATTCTTGCATGCTTTCTTTTCCGGATCCTGTGAATTTTTGCTTCCCATTTTTTGCCAGATAAACCAGAACAGTCAGAAACAGGCTCCTGAACCTCCACGCTTGTTTTGAAATTCGAAGGAACATATCCCTTTGAGATAATCCCTATTTGATTGGAAGATGGGGATAGAGCCTGTAAAAGGTCACGGAAGATTTCCTAAGGATATCTTCCCTGACCACAAAAGCTATTTAAGATTAACTTGGCAGGGAAAGCTCTGTTCTGGGGGACACAGTCACAGTCCAGGGACCAAAGCCTCGGGTGGCCAGTCCTCCTGCTCACATTCCCCACCCATGGTGTTCCACAGCAGCCCAGGCTGCTGAGCAGACAGGAAACCTTGAAGATGCCCTGCCCCTGGGAGCTAAGCGTTTCACTAAACCTACTCCATCGGAGTTTGACAAATTCTGGCCCCTCTTTTAGCAAGATGTGCCTAAGGCTTCCCACCCTATAAAGACTAGGTTCAGTATTTAGACATAAACTTCCAATTAAGAAATAAATAGTCCTTGATAGCACTTAAAGATACCACCACCTTAGGTTATTAGTTCTTTCCTCTCCCCTTTTAAAAGCACATCTCGGTGTGTTTTCTCTTTTCATTTTCATGCTTGTCCTCTGAGTACAGCTAATCCTAGGATAAGTTATGAACACTTTTCTATTCCATTTCTATTTTCAAACCTTTGGAGAACTTCCTGACTCTTGCTTGGTTCAAAAACTTACTCTTCTCAAGAGCACCTCTGTTTAAATCAGGAAAGAGAAATAAAGGGTTAAATGGGAATAGCAGACCATCTTAAGTGACCACCCCACAGAAGACTGGTTCTTTCTTTAAAATATGTGAGTGCTACACCATTCCCATCTATGGACGAAGGAACTAAGTGCAGCTCAGCCTCTATTATTAACAGTAAAATCGTAACTCTAGCTAGACTTGCATAGCACTTACTCTATGCCTGACACTCCTCTAAGTGCTTCAACTAGATTAATTTATCCAATCGTCAAGCAGTTTTACGAGGTAGGTTCTATTATCCCCATTTTTCAAATGATGAAACAGAGGCTCGGAGTGGGTAATTTACCTGAGGTCACATGCAGCTACTGAATAAGTGGATTCACATCCTTCGAGGCTGGTCCCAGGATCTTTTTAGTGACCATGGAGCCAGTCAGTGTCAAGAGCTAGGACCCCAAATTTCAGTTTCTTAAGTCAATATACTTTTCCCTGTACTAAACTCTGTACTTCCTGATTTGACTGATTTTAAGTCATTTAAGATTTTCATGTCTTCAGCTACTTATTTGAAGAGCCGGTTGCAACTTTACTCTGAGGCTGAAGGTTTGCAGTTCTGTTCCGGCTCTTGTAATCGTAGCCATGCACTTAACTTCCCGGAGAGGTTATTTTCCAGACTAGTTTATTGGGAAATCATTTTGCTGGTCCATGTCTGCATGTGGCAATATGGACAGCAGAGTTCATCTAAGAAAGAGCCTGGGTAGATGTTCCACAAACTCTGGGCTGGGAGGGGAGAACCAGAAAAGGCCTCCATGGTGCAACAGGTCTTTTTGCCAGAACTGCTCTGGGCAGGTAAACCAGTCAGGTAAACCACTCTCCTACTTTAAAGGCTTCCTGGGGAGACACAGCAACTCTAGACACACTCATCCTTATGCTTGACACTTTTCATTGGCAGGAATTTTCCTTTTCTGGTCTAAATCTTTCGTACTGCAGCCTAACAATAAACATTCCTTGGGTGCCTGCTCTGTGCCAGGCATCAAGAGCTTTATTGCATTATCTCACCCAATCCTTAATCAGCCCCAGGAAGGAAGTGCTGTTATTATCCCTTTATGTAGATGAAGTTAAGCATAGATAGGTTAAATAACTTGCCCAAAGTCAAACAGCTAGTTAGTGACACAGCCCAGATTCGAATATAAATGATCTCCCTCCAGGGCTGTTTCTAAACCTTCTGAGGAGCTGCCACCATGTTGGGGGCCCATTTCCTGTATACAGGGCCCAAGCTGGAGGGAAGAGCTGTTTGCTGGCCTCTGGATCATAGAATGGGATGTCTGTTATTGCACTGCCTCTGTTTTTTAAAAAAATTCTTAACCGATAATTAGCTTTAAAAAGGCCTCAAGTTCAATGTTCATTGAATGTAGGCGGGGACTCATTATGGTTGGGGATACTTTGAAGGGCATGTACATAATCACAGGCTGGAATGGATAATGAAAGGCCACTGTGGTCTCCCCTGTGGTGGGGCAGAGGTCCCAGTAACCAGATGGCCTTGTGCTAGGCCCTGACTCCCTGTGGTCCTGCCTTCCTGTGCTGAATAATCCTTGGTGCTCACCTGATACCTCTGACATCATGTGAGCTGCTCTGCAGCTTCCTGTTTCCCGGCGGAGGAGTGAAGATGAGGTGGTCCTGCCCAAGGTCCACTCAGACCCACACTTACCTGTGTGCTCTGGTTAGCAGGCCTTGCTTCCTGACATTTAACAAAGGCTTTGGGATTTTAAACTTTTCCAACCTCCGATCATCAATGTGGAAACACCACTGTTCTACCAACAGAGGAGTAATTTGTGTGAAAGAACAAGGGAATTAATGTTGCTGGCAATAACCATAAGTGGACCAATTAGCATTTCTTCATGACTATTAAAGTGAATTGATACATATACATATTTATTATATATACCTCAAGACTGAGACGGAACCTGCTTAACAAATGTAATATGAAGAACTATGGTGGTCCCAGATTTCTTTTTAATTTTTGAGGAAGTATATGCTTTTTAAAAATGCTACACTTGAAACGAGGCATGTGCTCTTCATTGTTGTCCCCCTCTAAATACCTCTTTTTTTTTTTTTTTACACTGAAGTCAGAACAACCTTTCTAGAGCATAAACTTGGTCATACCATTTCCCCCTCCTGAAAACCCTATAGTAATTCCCCACTACCCTTGTACTAAGTGCAGAGTCTTGACAAGACTTTCCTAACCCCCTACTTTGCCCTTCACCTATTTCTCTTCATAACTCCTTCTTGTACTCTATTCTTTTCTCATGCTTCCTCTAACTTCCCAGGCTTAACTTCTCTCTGCCCCTAACATGCTCTCTTTCACCCTCTTCCAGTCCACATACTTCTCCTGTGCCCAATTCCTATTCATCTTTCCTTGATCTTTACTCAAGCTCCATCCCCATTAGATTAGGTCAGGGTCCTATAATGTCCTTTCCTATACCAACTCTTATTGCTTTTTATTAAACTTACATATTTAATTAGCCATCTCCTTGGGCAGCTCTGTGGGGGCCAAGATTGGGTCTTATTCACTATTGTATCCCCATTGCTGTACACAAGGTGTGGCATAGAGTTGGATTCAATAAATATTTATTGAATGAATAAATTTATCCGTGATATCTCCAAAATCTATTTAACTGCTTCTGTCAGAACTCACAGGAGGGCCACAGAAAAACTATTGATTCCTGAACCAGAGCTGCTGTTAAAATACATATATAACACAGTCCCCTTATACAACTTGTCTTAACTGAAGGGAGGAAGCTACACTACCATCAAGAAGCCTTCCACTACCCAAAGCTCCTTGCATTACCCAAAGTGGGCTATCAGTCTTCTTGTCAACTCTGAACCACAGTATTTAGGTAATTCTCCTGAGCCCTTCCTGGGAGTTCTCAAAACAGGATTGTCCTGGGTCTTATGATCAAAGTGTCAAATGTGTTCAAAATGAAACCCAAGCTAATATATTCACTTCCTTAACCATGAATTAAGAAGCACTCCTTTGGGATGGATTTCGTTTTGGATTTTGATCTAGGAATCAGTTTCCTGTTGATTACAGCATGCAAAACATGCCCATATTTCACACAGACATGTGTTCCCTAACTGATTCTGGTAAGACAGTAGTTTTCAAATATCACTTTGTCTCCCACCCCCAATCCCCATTCCCCACTCCCACGCCAGGAGACATTAGGCAATGTCTGGAGTCATTTTTGATTGTCAGAATTTGGAAGGGATGCTACTGGCATCTGGTGGGTAGAGGTAGGGAAGCTGCCAACATCCTACAGTGGCACAGGACAGCCCCCACGACAAAGAATGATCTCATCCAAAATGTCAACAGTGCCAAGGTTAAGGAGCCCTGAGTTGAGATGACACTCTTGGCACATAAGAAGTAGGCCCTATTAATCTGTGTGGTACTTTCTAAGATGTATGGAAATAAAGCAGAAAAGAATAAGTTAAAAGCAATAGGTGGCTTGGTCCTTTCCCTGTCTCTGACTTAGAAATTAAATACAGCCTGTCTCTAAATTAGAATAATTCAGTTTGGGGAGGTTTTTTAGGTAGATCCCAGTCCCAGATCAAGACATTTAGCATGGAATTGAGAAGAGTGTGAAAGGGAGTTTTGGTGAATTCAAAACCATATTTGTTTTTCACAGTGAAAATGTTCATGTCATTTTCTTTTCCTAAGAGTATAACCATTTGGACAAAGACATTCATTTGAAATGCAGGTGGAATGTAAATTGCTACTCTTCTACACAGACAATCCAGTGTATTTATACTTAATCCATAAAGGCATGATATTACAAAACACATATGTATATTGTGAGGCCATCTGGCATCACATTTTCCAATTTATAGACAACTTTGTATTTACATAACAAACTATTAAATCAACCATTTTTCCGATTTATAAAAGGTCACTGAGGTACACACACAGTGTGTATAAAAGCAGATAAGGCTGATAATACATATTAACAGTAGATACAAATTAAACTTTCGTATTTGAAGAAAATGCTTTTTATATATTTTTTCTCTATCAGACTGTTAGCAGGATGTCCCATGCTTGAGTTGTTTATTGCTTTTTGGCTCACTGATTTAATAATCACTTCAGGGTTTTTTACATGTATGAATTACTAATATTCTTATCTCTTTGGCTAATGCAAATGTGATAGTGAATGAAAGAAAAAGATAAACTAATTCAATACTACAGTTTTGGCTGGCTGATATTATTTGTTCAAAGCCCCTAAATGAATCAAGTAACACACAACTCATTTTATACACTACAGTGACAAGTCTTGAGTCTTGTGTTACACCATTTGGGCATAAGTGGGCCAAGTAAACAAGATATCAGATTTTTGGTATGGTCTAGAATCTTGGCTTTCTTTTCAGAAAGAGCAATGTCACCAGCATCATAAGCATCTTCAGTTTTAAAATTTCAATGCAAATGTGACTTACGAGGGAACACTGTGGGCTGCATGGAAGATTATCAAGTACGTTATCATGGTCTGAAATGAAAAAGGAATCACCTTATGAGATAAGGCAGTTGAGAATCCTCATAAAAACTACAGAAAGCAAAATAACTGCCCTCCACTTCTCCCATGATTCTGCGGTGTTGTGTTAAAAAAAGAAGGTTGTGTTTATTTAAAAAACAGACATAGCAAATAACTCAAAGTTAGGCTCTAAATAAAAGACCAAAAGTGGCCCATGATATCACAAGGGATGAATATTTTTCTTAAAGCACTTATATTCACAGTGGAACTAAAAGTACAAACCAAAAATGTTCCTTTAAATAAATAAAAATGCTGATTGATTGCTTTTAATGCTGCAAGCAAATCAAACAAGAGCTGCTCTGTTAATTTTCATTCATTTGAAATAATCTTTAAAAACTACTTAAAGGTGTAGTTTATTCTCCTTGTGCTTCCTAAGACTGTTAAGGGGCACAGAATCAAATTAGATTTCCTTTTCCAAGAGGGGCTATTATGTTCTTTAATGGAGCAAAATTTTTTCATTCCATTTCCATTCTCAGATTTGTTAGGGAGAAAAAAAAGAGTTTATTTTAGGGAATAAAAAATGTACTAATGTAGAAGGGCTAGCCTTCATTTAAAAAAAAAATGAATTGGTTTCAATACAAAGAGAAAGAAATGGCTCTATGGGCAAAATTCAAGTATGAGTGACCAATTTTTTAATTGTAAAGTAGGTGCAACATTTAAAAAAATGTTACAGCACTGCATGGCCTGTAATGCTAACAATATTTACATTAATCGCTTACATGAAACCATATAACTGTAAAAGAGAGGGGGGAAAAACCCTCATGTGAACTGAAAGAACGACACCTAGTACCCACAACAAGGCCGTGAGCAACCAGTGAAGTCATGGGCACAAACCTACTTTACGTGGTCTACTGATGTAAAGTATACACATTTGTGGAGGAAGCACAAACCTAATTAGTTTAAAATATCAAAATGAAGGCATGGTTGACACAAACTCAGTCTGAAGATAAAGAGCAAAGCTAAAAAATCTTTTACATACCAACATACACACACACACAACCCCCACATACACACAGACACATCCAACTCACGAACGGACATATGCACCTATCTGTGAGTAAAAACAACCATGTAGACAAAATAGTAGAAAAGCAGGTTAGTGCAGAAAAAAAGGACAACATTAATGGTTTAAACATACCAAAAACATCAACAAAGTAACAAAAATATGTCAACTAAACTACAAAAAAGATTACTTTAGGTGCCTGTGTGCAGGATGGGCAGGCAATCCCACCATTACGTGAAAGACAAAGTGAACCTACCCCCAGAAGGAAGGGTTCCTGCCTCCAGGACATGAAGCCCCGTATTGCCAGGTGCATTCCATCAGTACTGGGGGTACGGGTGAGGGTGGGAGTGCAAAGGACACAGAGACACAGGAGACCTGGAGGAAGAATTAAGAGCTGTTGCTATCAAAAGTGAGCCCAGGTGGAGTGCTCTGTGCTGTGGCCCCAAGAAACCAATTGGAGGAATGACCTTGGTCTCCTTTTTCCTGAGTTACTAGAACTCTGCTACATCATGGGACTAAAGAGTTTGAGGGGTGGATGAGAGAGGAAGAGTAAGGGAGGTGGTGAGCATTTGGGGGTCTGAAGTCAGAGTGAGCCCCAGGCTAGGGGACAAGGCAGCATTCTCTAGAGGTTTAAGGGTTTAGGAGTAGGGGCTGGTAGTTCTAAGAATAAAGGAATAATGGACTTCTTTTGACAATCCATCAACCAAAGTCAGGCTGGAGGCCTGAAAATTTGCTCAATTGCCTAGGAGATAGGGGTATACCACCACCACAAAAATTGTGAAAAAAAGACAAAAAATTATATTGTGCTACATTTCTTATTAATAACCTTGTACTTTACAATGGCTCACAGTTTTAGGTTTGTATACTTGTAATGTATTTTCTCTCTACATTTGTTTCACATTTTTTCTTACTTAATATAATATAAATAATTTGGTTAATAGATTTAACCTGCACATTTCAGCCACATTAATATATATATAAGAATCTGTTAATGGTATAAATAATCCTTTAAATAAAATAAATCTGATATGTTACATAATACTGATAAAAAATTACCATTGCTAATAATTTTGTAAGCCACCTTAACTTTCAGTTTAAGTAATACTGATGAATGGATATATAAAACTCACTTTGATGATTCATATTTATTTTTGCCACTAAAAAAAAAAAACTGAATTATAATCAACCTTACCTCTGATAATGCTTTCAAAGTAGTGCTTTAGCCTCCATGTATGGGAACAGAAAGTTCTATCTTCTCAGGTACTGTTTGCAACAAAAACTTAACTCCGAGCATCAACGGTGGTGCAGCAAAAGCTCTCTAATTCAACAGGTGGCTATCAAACGTTACCTACAGAAATGACTGAGTAAAATATTCCATCTAAGATTTTTTTTTTTTTATAAAACCTACTCTACTTTAAAACTTAGGTAAAAAAAATATGCAACAAATGGTTGCAGTTTCTGAATTCTTAATTTAGACCTGTGAGCCCTCATCCCTTTAGAAATCTGCAAGGTTTCAATTTCCTAGACACTCGAAGTAAGTCCAGCGCTTCCAGGCCAGGTTCATTCCAAAGAGACAATATAAATGGACACTCAGTGGTGTGCAGTGTATGTCATAATTCAGGTAATACATCATCATGCCTTCTCTCTGCTGTTAAATACAAAAACAGCATCTTTTACATTATCATAGAAAAGCATTTAGGTTGTATTTTTATTTATCACTTTACAATGGTAGTCTCTGGTAGGTGTACTCCATAGAAACCAAAGAATTTTGTACACTATTTCTTTGTACAATAAAAGATAAAGTGTGCATTAAGTACGCTTGTACATGACAATATTGTACAATATTTACATTTCTGATATCACCATGAAATTCTGTATTTTCTATATACAACATTGAAAATTCTTCAGAAACATTTGGACTATTTCTTATAATCACAATTTTAGTATCATAGAAAAAGTGTCTCCATTATCTCTTGACCATTTATCACTCTCATTACTCAGAGATTTTGATTGGTTTTTCCAGCATTCATTATCCTTCCTGATCAAAAAAAAATATTGTATCACTGTTTCTTTTAGCACCCTGTGGTGGTGGTCTATCTGCCGTGGTATAAATATTGATATAACAGTGGCTATATCAATACCTATATACAGATATATCTGTGCATGTTCCTCTAATAAATACTGCATATGCTGGAGTAGTCCCTGTTATCTGGAGATCTTCCTCCTCTTGGGTTTGGGGGGTCTCATTTGTCTGTCTCCCTGTGGGATTTGGTGAACCTGGAAATAAAGAGGTGGGAAGAAACAACAACAGTGATTGAAATCATACATACATATCATATGATTTCTGACAAAGAAACAGGGTAGAAAATTGACTCGGGCTTTCATTTCAATCATTGCTATCATAGGGCATTTAAAAATTTTCCCAAAACCCCAGATCTCAGAGTGCCCACAGTCAGTACAAAATATGAGGAATCCTGGAAACTGATAAGCAGAGTGACACTCTGTGGACCCCCAAAACAGTGAAATACAAAGAAGGAACTGGAAAAAATCAAGTGTGGGAAATGTGATAAGCAGTTGCTACTGCTGCTGTACATGGAAAAGATGAAAATTAGGCCTCTTCCATTAGAGAGCCCTAGGCCACCAATTTTACTAGATTCTGGAAAGTGATAAATACACACCAGTCTTCTTCACTCCATCACCCTACTTATTTTACAACTACTAAGAAGGGTCAAGGAAGTTTATTTATAAGAGTGAATGGAAAATAGAATACCACTCCCATCCGCTGGCAGATCTAAGCTTGTATAGTCTGGGAAGGGCAATTAACATAACTCATCTTTATATACCGACGCAGAAACTAGCAGTACTTAGGGCTGCGTATCAGATTGAGCAGGGGTGGAATGGTAGTGGAGCATGATTACCAGGTATCAGACAGCAGGTACAATTTTGAGGGGCAGAGGGCAGGTGCTAGGGAGCTGATAAGGTGCCCACATTGTATTGAGGCTACTGAGAGGAGAATGCAAGGTCAAGACTCAGGAAAGGCAGTATGGGCCCAAGGTAGTGGTATAGTGAATGCTTAACAGCTAGCTCCTTGTGGAGGGTCACAAGCATACTGTAGCACATGCCAATTTCTGTGGTGTAAATACTCCCACTATGGCCAATTTCAAGCTACCAACATGATGTTACAGAACTCAGAGTTAGAAGAGATGTGCACAATCAGCTCTTGAGATCCACTACAAGTTGGCTCAATTGTACGTTTTAAAAATAGCATTTGGATAACAGCAAAGGCCAATGCTATTCAGGGTAAAATGCAGAAAGCTTTTTTAAAAATAATATTTTAATTTTAAAAATAACATTTATGAGTTTCTTAAACTGCCTCTTCCTCCTAACCCCTTTATATACATTTTTCTAAAACCACTAGTTTCTGATAAAGAGCCATAACTGAAACCTCTGTATAAGTGAAGAAAGAAGCCTTGATTTGACAATGCAAACTAGTAACACATGGACCAAATGTGGCTTTAAAAAGGTATTTTGTTTAGCCATATGATATTTTAATATTTTAAAAACAGTTGTCAACACTAAAAAGTGAGAAATTTTATTTCCAGACTTCTAGCGTCTCATGAAAAATAGGAGAATCTTGCAAAACTGGCACAATTTCCCATATGGTTCACATGCGCTGGAGCACGGAAGAAGGAGCTCCTTCTGGAGAGGGCGCACACCTCAGGTTGTCACGGTCCCCATCACCTCCAACTGCCTGCTGCTACAAAGGCCAAATGTCCTGAGTCAGAGACTAGCGTGGTGCTCTCCAAACCCATTTTCTCTTCTTCCTGAGCAGGCACATTGTATAATGCATTTCCTAGTCCACTTGAGTTAAGAGGACCATATGATTGGGTCGGGCTAGTGGAAAGTCAGCAGAAGTGATGAGCTTCCATGTACGGTTCACAAAGCCTATCCTGGTAGTCCTCTGTGTACACTCTCTTCTCTCACCTGCTGTGTTGAACGCAAAGGATATAATTGAGCACTCTACGGTCCTGAGGAATGGTGGACACTAGATACAGAAAGAACCAGAGCCGCTGAACAACTGTGTGGAGCAAGCCCTTCCCCAAAGAGAACCAGATCTGAGTGAGCCTTTCCTGTTTTGAGCCTTAAGACTGAAAGTTGGTAGGTGGCCTACCCTGACCAGTGCATCTTGGCTGGCATTTCTGAATCCACTCAAATTGCTGTTTTTCTCATACCTGACCCGCCTTACGTATTGATAGAATTTGTCTGGCTTCAAAAGGCATTTGAATATATAATTCCAGTTCCAGACTTTTCTTATCATTCTATCAGGAAATTTAACATCTCAGGGCCTCAATTCACCCATCTGTGAAATGATGGGTGGGATCACAAAATCTCTAAAGCCCACACCAATCCCAAAATTCTGTGAAACTATAACTCATATCTGCCATGAAACAGCCACTGGATGGGTTTCAGATAACTTTGTTAACACAAGTGTCAAGCAAAATTAAAAGAATTTACCCTTCATTGCTGAATAACTTTCAGTAATTCACATTATTTTAGAGATTATTAAAATAATACTTTGAGTGTTTACATTAGTCAATATGTGAATTAGAGGATAATGATTAAACTGCTTATATTCAACACTATTAAACTATTGCACCATTCAATAAAGAAAAAGTAGATACTACTTCTCTAAAACCAGAGGTTGTAGTGTAATTCATTTAACAACAGAATTTTGTGCTGAATATGTTGTTTTTTTAGGTAACAGTGGAAAGGAAATGAGAGATTTATATACTCTTGATCTTGACCCTGCTGTTCAATTTTACTTTTTAATTCTACGGACACAGTGAAATTTGCATTACTAAATATTTAGGCAACACTAATAGCCACTGCTATTCAGAGTCTAGCGCAGAAAGCTGTGGTTTGAACTTCAATATTTTGTTGCTCACATTTTAAAAGAATGTTATGTGGGAAAACGACAAAAGTTACTTATCTCAGAAAAACACATATTTAATACTGTTAGATTATTTATTCTTAAATTACTTTGAATCTTTTCTGATATCAGTCTTTTTTTGAGCCTAGTAATTAAGTATTGCTACGTGAGTTGCTCGACAGTATTTTAGAGACTTTACCAAAAAAGTGTAATGCAGAATAATGGAAAAATAAATTAACTTACAGTCCCAGACATTTTGTCCAGTTCACTCATGGCCTCATGAATAGCAGCTTCTAAATGGTTATTTAGCTTTCCACTTCTGGAATTAATGAAAACAACACACCAGATTAATAAATTAAAGAAACAAAATCACAATTTAATTCCTTAGGAAACAGAAGTACCAATTCCATCTGAGAAAGTCAACTTATATTCACATTTGGAAAATTCAGATGACAGAACACTCTGGCATTCATTCTCATCACTGAATACTAATGATAAGATCACATAACTATGAAAATAATTGAACACACGATTGGGGGTAGTTGATTCTTTTCTTTTCCACATGCTTCTTCCACAGTCTGATAATTTTGCAGGAAAGTTGGGCCACGGGTCTCTTTTCCCACAGACGCAGCTCCGCCTCCTGGCTTCCAGACTGCCCTGCACTGCCTCTCGTGCTGGCTTGTTTCTTTCTCGGGCATCCAGGCTGTGTGGCCAAAGGGAAGGGTGGAGAGGCTGAATTGCAGGCTCTGACCACTAGGGAGCTCCCTCTGCCCTCTCTGGAGCTCCTCGCTTCTGCAGTGGAGCAAGTGAAGGCTGAAATCCTGGTGTGTGCTTGTTCTAGATGGGAAACAGCTTAACTCGCCAAACCCAAGGCTCCCTCCATGCCTGGGCCCACCAGATTTTCCCCCAAACCAAAATGACATAAAGAGATTAAAAATGACGGTCTCAGAGAATCTAATCACTTGTCTGACCTTTTCTCTCCACTCAGCATTCTGTTATACATGTTGGGCTTGAATAACACATGGTGTACACGCCTTTATTAAAACTTACATCTAGAAAGCTGTTGAATTACTAAAATCAAGCAAACTCATACTATCCACCTCTATAGTTATATATCCTTTGTTCCCTCCATTAACTTATTTTTCATTTTTATGCATATAAATAATTACCCAATTATGCCCAGTAAGGTGATTTATTTACTTTCTCTTGTCATAACAACTACTAGCAAAGCTGCAGAGGTAAACCTTTTCATAACAAGCTATTAGCATGGCTTTCCAAGAGTTAAATCATATCTCAGCATCTACATGGAGACTGGAAATTTGCAGTTGTGGAAGAATTTGGCTCACAGTCCCATTTAGTTTGGCTCACAATGTGTTTAAAAACATATTTGAACTTTAGTGGAATGTCTTTAGATGAGGCCTTTCGGTTTACTACAGCCCCTCACCAGGTTTTATCCTCATATGCCAAGACTGGACAATTTATATGTCTAGTTTCTGTGTACACCTTGGAGAACTCTGAGTTTTCCACCCATAAGTAGTATACAGCTAAGCACATCATAGATGCTCCATATATTTACTAAATAAAAATATTTGTCCAAAGCTAGCATGAGTGGACCTATATTTTGGAAAACATATGCACTTAAGTCAGTTTAACTAAAAGGAAAGAGTAATGAATTGGTTTTAACTTAATTATAAGGGTAATGTAGCACCAGCCCTCCTCCCCGTCTTTTGCTGACCCGTAAGCCAGCATTAGCTTTCATATTTTTTCCCTTTTTAGAAATATACACAATGAAGAGCATAGAATCAATTCATAACCCATAACAAACCCACTTCCAAAAATAAACTTAATAAATTACATATTTCCTTTAAATCTTTTTTTATTTTAAAAAATAAAGCTGAAGTTCCTATTTGTCGTCAATTCTGGGGCCCATTCTCTCCCACTCTGCTCCCCAAAGACAACTGTGTTGTTTTTCCTTCCAGTATATTTTTATATTTTATATAATATATCCATGAACAGTACCTAGTATGATTTTATTGTGTTTTCTCACATACATATTAAAATATCCTGATATATATACCATTCTGCAACTTGTCTTTTTTCTCCTTTATCATTGTTTCTGAGCACTGTCCAAGTTGATATAACCTGTTTACATGCTGTCCTTTATTTACCTACTCATTTTGGTTTTAAGAGGCACTAGATATCAGGAAGTCAGTCCGACTTGTCTTCCTAATGAGGAGTTTGCTAAACAAAATTCTGTGTGACTGGGTGGGACTCCAGTCCCAGGACTCTGCAGAGCCATGTAAGCTTGGCTGAGGTCTCTGAGGCTGCATGTCTTGACAGTATCACACATTGCCTAGCTGTCCAACAATATTACTCCTTGTGTAATGTGTTAAATAGATTGATTCTTACTATTCCTTTTGTCTTGGCAAATAGAAATATAATTTTTAAAAGATATTTATTTGTTAATAAATTGATTTTGATTATCTTATGGGTTAAAACTGACTGTATAAAGTTCTAAATATCTAAAAAGAAGGTAAAATGTTTCCATGAAAAACCATCAGAGAATCTTGCTTCTCTGATCTTTGTCTTAATAACAAAAATACTTATTATTTATTGAAAATTTTCTATGTGCCAAGGATTGTGTTAAATCTTTACATACCATTATCTCATTTAATCCTTTTAACAATCCTAAGAAGTAGGTATTATGACAACTGTTTGTATGCAATACTTCATGGCTTTTTAGGGATAATTAGTAATTCTTTCAATGAGGAAAGTGAATATTTAAATACAAAGAGTTTTAAAAAGTAATAAATAAAAAGAATCATGAAAACTTTTTACCTAACTATGAAAAATTACAATAACACCACCATTAACATACAAAAATAATTCAACATTACCTGTTGAATGAAAAGATAGGATTTTAGGAGTTCATGATCTCACTCTTCAACAAAATATTTTAAATGTTTGTAAATACCTTGTATTAATCTAAGTTGGTATAATATTTTTTTTCTTTAACAATCATAAGTAGTTAATAGAGGAAGAAATGACTGCTTTTGGAAGACAGAATAGATACAGAGATATGGGACATGAAATTAGTTGAATATATCATGAGAATCAAGAGGTAAAGAGAGACTCTCCAAGATGTCAAATCTGCAGACCAGTTTTTGCACTCATTTTCAGATTTAGGAAGAATAAACTCGAAGGAGGAAGAAAAAGCTCCATTAGTTCATGAAGTGAACGATTAGTCAAAATTCAGGTCCTCCCTGTGGTGTCTCTTCTACTATTTTCTATACCCCGCTGACATTTAATAATAAACATTTTTACTAGTGGATACTCTAAAACCTACTTGATTAAGCAATAGATGTTCATATAATCACATTTCTAGTTATCAATGGAGATAATTGCCACTTCTCATCTTCATTGCCCATATTGTCACACATTATCCTTATCTTCACTAATTAATTTAAAAAAGAGCCAGGTACACATCTGTGAATGGTACAGGAAGTGAGAGGGAAATGAGACACTGCACGTTGTTCTACACAGTCCGTTTAGAATTTAGGCAGCTCCCTTCATGTAGAACAGAACAAATTTGGGTCAAGAACGTTAGACTCTGAAACCTTATCCATGGAGAAAGTATGCAGATTTAAGAAAATTTTACACACTAAGTATCATTTCTTGATTTTAAAGTGAAATCGTGATTATTTTATTACTTCCATTTTCCAGCTTCATAAAAATCAGGTTACCAAATAATTTGTATGTACACACAGAAGATTTGATCCTAACATTGTAAATGAGAATCAAAACACTTCCAAAAGCTATGGAATTTTTCTTTAATGAAGCTATTTCCTCTTTTAAGTACAAAATGACCCTGAGTAGTGCCTTCAATAAATCTGTTAATATTTCTTTTGTGATTAGGCTGTAATAAGCACATCAGTTTAAAGATATTTATTTATTGTATAATTGGACAGTAGGATATTGAGGATTAAAATGACTATATTAAGTTCTAAACATTTAATATGGTGCTAGAATGTTTCAATTGGCAAAAATATCAGATAATTTTGTTTCTTTCACCTGTATCTTTACAAAAATAACTGTTTATTAAACATTTACATGTGCCAAGTACTGTGTTAAAGCTCCGCTTATGTTATTTGTGTTGTAAAACCCCTGAGAGTTAGATATTAATATTCCTATTTTAGAAACAAAGAAGTTTGGCTCAGAGGGGGTGAGCAACATACCCGATCACACACAGCTATAAAGTAAAAGAAACAGGATTTCAACTCAGGTTAAAAACCAATCTCTTAACCATGTTGTTCCAAATACTATTTCTTTTTCAGTCCCTTCCTCTCTCCCTTTCCCCTCAGTCTACAAAGCAGTCAAATCTTTGCCATCTTAAGAATTATCTCATGGTTATTTTTCGGGAAATTTTCACATCAATGGTAGAAAGAAAAGTAAATGATCTATATCAACTCTACTTCCTTACTCTTATTCATTCTTCAACCCATGGCCACTTTGCTTTTATACCCATTATTCCAGTGGAAACTGTTTCACTAAGTTACTATTAGCCTCCAAATTGTCCAATTCAATGGAGATTTTTCAGCTCTTGTCTTACTGGACCTGTGTTGAGCATTCTATCATCCTGGAAATTTTCAGTCTTTGGCTTCTAACACCCTACTCTCCTACCCTCAACTCTCTTCCTCTATTCTGATCATTCTTCCCATCTTCTTTGTTATCTCTAGTAAATGTTCAAGTATCCCAGCGTTCAGTCCTTAGCCCACTGTTCAAATTGGTTCAAGTATCTCTGTGGGATCGCAGCCATTTTCACATTGTCAAAAACCACTTCTTCGCAGTTTCAGACTGGTGTATCCGACCTATCCCACAGGTACCCCGCACTGCACTCAACAGTTCCCCATATTCTCCATTTCAGTAAGGGTTTCTACTGCCCACTAAGTCACCCAAACTAAAACCCTGACCATTGTCCTTGATTGTTTACTCTCCTTTACATTCCAATCCATCACCATGGTGTTCTGTCAATTCTACTGCCTAAATAATTTTATAGCACACTCCTTCTCCTCTATGCACATTACTCCCTTCCTGATTTGAATTCTCTCATTACCCCTTGTCTTCTGCCATGGCCTCCTAAACGATCTCTCTGTGTCTAATACTGTTCCCCTAAAATTTCTCCTCCCCACATCTAAAGTGAAAATCCAACAACCTGTCCTCTTCAGGCACTTCCAATAAGATAAAGGATCTTATGGGTCCTTCCTAGGCCCTAATACCTTTGGCTGCATCTCTTAGTTTCCTATCATATACTTTATAGTCCTCAATCAACTGCTGAATGCATTTAAATATCATCTCACCCCACCTCATATTGGTGGTCTCTGTTTCTTTTGTCTGGCTAATAAACCTATGTATTGTGTAAGGCTTGACTCATATATCATCTCTTCTAGGAAGTCTTCCTTTACCTGAGTTTAATGCCACTTTTTTATGATCCCAAAGTTGACTATACACATTGCTGTCAATGCAATTTTAACATTTTAATTATTTGTTTCTGGGTCTGTTTCTTTCACTAAACAGTACTCTCCAGGGAATGTAGCACTGTGCCTGGCACAGATTTTTTGCTCAATTAGTCTCCTTATATTGGAGAATAAATAAATCATAGGGCTCAACACATCACTTATTACTTATGTGACCTTCAACTATTTAAGCTACTTGGGTCTGAGTGTCCTTATCTATATAAATGGGCTCAGTAATTCAGGCCCAAACTGTGACTACATAAATCACAGATACAAAATGTAAAGTGTTCTTCTAGGCATTTACAAGGCAAGGAGAGTCAGTCTACTTAAACAATGGTATGATAAATAAAGCTGTTTTTACTAACGTGTGCTCCGTATTATTTTCTTTTACCTCTCCAATTTGTTCTTTAAGTTTATGATTTCATGTAAGTTCCTTTAGATAATGCCACTTAGGATCCACATAAGTCACCACAAATAGTAAACTGGCTTTGAAGAAAAAAAATTTTAAATCACTGTTACTAATTACCTTTCAGAAATCGTTTAATAGTAAATGTATGGGGTGAATACATAGGGGCACAGGAGTTTGAACCTTGCAGTTGGCATCTTTTTATAACATTCCAGTGAGGTAGAGGGAACCATCCCCAAGAGCTGTTGAGTTCTAAAATTTTACCTGTGGCAAGAATTATTGAAGATGACACTAAGAGAAATAGAGTGCCTTTCAATAGCTATTGATATCATTATGTAAGACTTTTATATAAGATACACTACTAATCATTCTGATCTTATAATTCTTAGAAGTTTGACACTATGAAAACTATAGTAACTGAACAGATACATTGATTACATATTTTTAAAAATTTTCCATTTTCATATACAGAAACCACATCTGCAGTTCTCTACCTTAAAATGAAATAAATTATCATACATAAATTTACATTGTATCACAATGGAAATTGTGTCTGAAACATTATCTACTTGTCCGTACTACATTCACTCAGAATATAAAGATCTAGGAAAAATTCAATAATAATGCCCCAAAGTTCAACTTCTTGTTATAATTCCAAAGAAAACCTATTGCCTCCACCCCAAGAAAAAATAATTATTTATCATCTCTTGGACTAATAACAGTTAATTTGCCAAAATTATTTACATGTGTACAACTGTGGTATTTCCCCCCAAAGTATTTCAAATGCAAATGGTAGACTTTTGCTATACTTTCAGAGACAATTTAATTGTTACATGTTGAGACTATTAATCACATTTTCTTGCCCACTAAATCAGAGGGATGGAGATGGAAGGAGTGAAGAAAGAGCTGATGAAGAGGGAAACCTTACACACAATATAAATGGTTAAGAAAATATTTTCTGTAATTGCTGATTTGGCTTGTCTATGATGATCCTCTTTGGTGATCACTATTAAACTGCTCCTAGGCAGGCTACAAGATGAAGAGAATCAGTGAGCGTTTATTTCCCCTTTGAAGGATAACCAGTAAATTAGATCCTTGAAAAACAAAATGGGGGAAAAAATAGTGCTTACTTTCTGTTTCTTTTCCGGGCTCGGCTGTAGGCTTCTAAACCTTCTGTTAGTGTCTTCAACTTCTCGGGCTCCACCTGAGTGAAGGCATGAAGACCAAACCACATTACCCAGACCTGCGATTGTTAACACTGTTTTTACTTTCCTGCTGTACAAGCAAGTGCTTCACTGGGGGAGGGGAGGCTTAAAGCTTTCACTGCCCTGTCAAATGTCCTGTCCTCCCTCAAGCAGAGCTTGATCCCATGGCTCCAGGCTGCAAACATCAATAAAAATGAAAGACTGTTTGGCTTTCAAATTGTCAACATTTTGAAAATAGTATTTTAAGAACAAAACTTGGAATTTAAATAACTTTAACCTTCGATTCACAAAATCACATATCAGAGATCCTGGCTTGCTTTCTCCACTCCCTGCTGTTCAAAAACTGCAAATCTGTATTCCATCAGGAGGACAAGGGCAGAAGTTAGGGAACGGAGCAGGCTTTGGAGTCAAGAGATGGAGGTTTGAATCTGACCTCCTCAATTCTTAGCATGAGTAAAACATTAAAATTTTCTGAGCCTCAGTTTCCTCCTGTTTAAAATGAGGATGACAATACCTACCTTCCTGCTAGAATTGCTGTGACAATTAAAGCGTAGCAGGTCTCATTTAACATTTAGCCAAGCACAGAGCAACTGTAATTACTTGGTTTGTGTTAGGGAAGCCACACACAGCCCTTACTGAGGTGGGAAAGGGTGTTGCTACACCTTATGGGCCAGTCCTCTCCCCTCCTGCTTTATCTCTGCCAGCCTGTGTGAAGCCTGCTAAGTCATTGCAGTGTGGCCACAAAGGGTAGCTGGGAGTTCTGTGGGGTAGGGAGGTGCAGCCTTTGCCACTCACTCCCAATGATCTCAGAGATCATGGTTCTTGAAGCCACCTCCCTTAAGAAAAACAATTAATAAATAGGAAAACTTGTACATAACTTGTGAATAAAAACACCTTTAGAAAAACATTGCTGCTTTTATTGATCTTAAAAAAAGACAATTTAAGTAAAAACAGTGTTGTTTGTTGCATAAACTCAACTTCAAGGCAAATCCCCAGGCCATTCCTTTACCCAATTTTTTTCCCCGCCCCTATGCTATTTTTATATAAAAATTCAGAGGCTTCCAAAATGCCTAATGGGTAAGAAAATAAACACTAATAAACAAATTATTATTAACTTTTGTCTTAAAATCTTTCTAACTCATGAACATCATTTACAAATGATTGTTCTTTGACCCTTCCCCACCCGCACCCATCCCTGCCCCGCCACCCCCAAGCCTAGAACACAGCAATGATTAACAGAGTCTCCATGGTCAAGTCTGAAAACAAGCATTTCCAATTATTCAATGAGAAAAACAGTAAAATAATGCAAACATTTTCCTTTTTGTGCTTTTTGTATGTTGTCCTAAAGGATCCACATATCTTATATACACAAGTTCATTGGGGATAAACAATCTATCATATGCCAAGAAAAAAGATGACTTTGTTCCAATAACACTTCACACAGAAGCCATGAAGAAAAGGTCCTACTGGGATGATTGGAAAAGCTTAAGTAAGATGAATATATTCATGTGTTTTTTAAAAAAGTTGTCTGTATATATTTTCACATTTCATGTTAAAAATGAGGTTCCATTTTGTATTCACTTATACAGAGAGAATATGAAAGATTTCTCACACATTACATTTATGTGATTTATAGCTAATTCCACTTATATTTAAATGACCTTCTTGACAGCAGGAAGGAAGCTCTTCTGTAACATCTACTTCAATTAGACACAAACTGGTGTAGTGAGAGATCTCAGAAGGGATGGATACATACAACAGAAAGCAGATTCACAGTGAAAAAAAGCAAGATGCCATAATAAAAACTTTCCTTATTGGTCTTATTTAAAAACAACAACAACAACAACAACAACAAGTTAGTTCAAACTATTTTTTTAAATCTTCAATTTTTAATTTTAATTAAATAAGAAATAAGGGAAAGTAAAAGCATTTCTTGTGTATTTTCATGTAAAAGGCACTGTTTTGTTATTTAATATAGTAATACTGCAAACTACCTTTGTTATTTTACAGATGGGATTCAGTGAGTTTAAGTAACATGGAAGTCATACCTGACTCTACAGCACTCAACCTCTCTCTAGTTTATCAACTCCAATACACATTGAAGTATACAGTCATTGTACATATATACACATATATATGTATATATACACACATATGTAAATATGTATGCACATACACAGATATACTAAAAAATAAGTCAGATTATTTTAAATCTAATTACATTTTTATAAAAATTAAGATAATACCCATCCAATTTGTCTTTAAATTTTTTACGCTTGGATAACTTTTTGGTGATTTTTCTGAACTAATTCTCTACATGATTTCTTCATTTAATTTTGCCTGTAAGGCTATAAGATACTCTCACAACTAACTATATTATTTATAAAGGGTTCAATGAACTCGACGGAGAAAGAACGATGGTGCTTTCCAAAACTAAATATAAATAAGACACACGTGTCTGTATTTCTGTTATAACAGGATCATACATATCCAGAGATTAATCTAATTTATCTTATTTCAGAATTTTAGTACTTCACTATATTGTGAAGAACATGTTTTGGGGGAAATATCATATACTTATACAATATACAAGAAGCTCTTTAAAGATACCCCCCAAATGGTATCAAAATAAATTCAGCTTCTAATCAAACAGAAATCATTTTGAATAATTTAATGAACACTCCCTCATAAATTACTTGGCTAACTTATAAATAAATACTGGGAATCAAATACATATACATAAAACGTTAAAAAGGTTAAACACACATATTTTTAAAAATAAAACTTACTCTAAAAGAGCTAGAAATTTAAGACACAATACTTTAATCTGTAATTATAGTCTTATACTCTTACACATTCACCAGCCAGGAGTTCCATTTATTATTTAATTCCTTTCATGATAGGAAATTGGGGGAGGACTTCATAATGTATCTTTACTCATCATCCACTCATATATTCTCATTCTAGTAATGATGATGCTATAGAAATGGCTGCCATGACATTTGTACATATGTAAGAATTAGAAAAAAGATACTCAGAATCTATATGTATTTATAATTCACATATTATCTTATGCATAAATATACACATGTTAAATATATTTTTACTCCTAAATTCCTTCTTTCACTCATTCAAATTGTGTAGAATTAACAATTCTTCGACATAAACAGTCTGATAGCTTGTTCACTCAGGTTAGAAACATATCTATAAAGTTAGACATTGTTATGTAGTGGATGTTTAAGAGTGTTCTGAATAAGTCTGAATCTCTTGTTGCTTCTTTTGTTCACAAGGCACATATTAAACGTTTGGTAATTTAATCAGGTTTAACTTGGGGTCAGCACAGTAGGATGTAGTATGTCTCAGGAGTAACTAACTTAAAGTTTGTGACAAAAGGAGACAATAAACCTTTCAGAGAACTAAACTGACCCTCTGAAGGTGAGGTTTAGTGTGTATTTGAAGAACGTGGATCAGAGATCCCAGATCACTTTTGAACAGAGCTAGTTAACTAGAGATGATGTTAAAATTCCCCTCAGGTTTTAATCCTGACAACAGGATTAAATTTCTTGGTGATTACTTTGCTGCTACATAGTGCTGAGGCAAAGCTGTCACAGAAAGGTCAAAGGATAGAGCACAAGCCACAGCACAGATTTCATAAAAGAGATAAGGCAGCTGACCTCCAGCTCCCTGTTTCTTCTTCACTTCCCCATCCCACTTTTACAAAGTCAACAGCTCCTGTCGTTGGGGAAATTATATCATGCAAATAGTACAAAAGCTTAGAGTTAGGAGACCAGGGTTGGGGCCCTGCTTAATTGTCTGATTTGTGTCCTTAGGAATGCTACTTCTCTGAGCTTCAGTTCTCTCATCCGTAAAATGGGGATAATTGTGCACATCTTTATGGGTGATTGAATCTAAAAAGGCAGTGAATATGAAGGTGCTTTATAAACACCAAAGCAGTCTTTCCCAAAGTGCCATTGGTGGCATATGGCATTATTTTAGGTGGAATATGGACAGATCTTTAACATTTTTAATAGTTATGTATTCAAATAAATTTATATTAGAAAAATAAAAAAAAACATTTAACCTATGATTTCACATATATTAAGCCTTAGAAACAGATGATGAAGATATTTAAAAAGTGGCTTGAATAGTGCCTAGTACATAATATATGTTCAAAAAAATATTTGTTGAATGAATAAAAAGTAAGTAAATAAATTTAAAGAAAAAGTACAGGTAACATTCAGCTTGAGCTGAAGTCTGGGAAATACAGAAGAATTAAGCGAATATGAGGCATTTCTTAGGTGCATTTTATCAAACATCCATTAAATAGTAAACATTTTTTAAAACTCTTCAAGCTGAAAAAGTCTTTCTAACTTAAGTGCAATATGTCATTATTTTTGAAAGAATGGAAATTACTGATAAATAATTTGTGATAAAATGTCAACTGATCTGTGATAGAAAAAGTGAATCTGATCTTCCAAAAACAGAGAAACAGTACTCATGGAAACATCACTAAAGTGAATCCCAGCTTTTTCCAATGAACTAACCAACTTCACATTATTACAGTTTTAGTCAGTGACAATGCCTGGGGTATTTGCATGTGTGTGTGCTTCCTGTCCTCTACGCTTTGGATAGCAGTGTCTTTAAGTACTGGGAAACTATACTACAGAACTACAATAAATCTATTCTAAATGTGACAACATATTTCATATCAGTCCAAAACACATAAACAGGATTAAATGTTTTGGATAAACTTATTTTTCTAAAGAAACACTGTTTATAAGCTCATGGACAGAAGCATGTATTTATTTCAGACCTGAGATTGCATTTGCTACTGTCTATATGAAAACTGCATCGATGAGCTCAAGAATTCTGTGCTGAATCTCAGCTATCTGAATGGAAAGAAGCCTCCTTTCTCTTTTTAATCTTGCTAAGGAAAAAAATGTCCACAATATCCCACAAGTCACTGGAGGATGGCTTATAGTTGTACCTATAAGCCATTTTTACTCAGATTAGTTTTTTACTCAGCTTTTTTCTTAGTTTTTTACTTAGTTTAGTTTTTTCCCTAATATGCACATTTTTTAATCTTATCTAGTTCTTCATTTTTATTATTTCTCAAATTTTGATCAGGCACTAACTTCATTAGCTTGGATCTTATCTATTACTTTTCAACAACTATTTTGCTCCTTATCAAGAAGATTCTGTGGCTGCAGAACATTGATTGCCCCTGCCACCCCGCCAGCCAGAAAAGTAGACCAAATATTGTGGATATTGAGTGGGTACAGAGGAAAGGATTCATTTCCAAAACAGGCTAAGAAAATATACGAGGCTAGTGGAATATACCCAAAGAACACTTCTAACGGAGAATTTTAGCACCAAACAAAACAAACAGCTAACACTGATAATCAAGCACGGAAAAAAAAATGTTCTTGAAAGTAAAATGTTTAAAAAGCACAGGAGGGCACACCCCCCCAAATGCAGTCTCCAGGCTTAATTTAAGTTATACGTCCACTGAATATGATGGCAAGTTGTCTCTGGTTTTGCTCCACTGTCAAAATGTGTGCATGTGATGCTAAACTGACATAAAGTATGCCGTCCCCAAATAAATTTGGTTATGAGTTTTAATAATGGTGAGTTTCGTCTATTTTGAATGACTATCTAGAGAACTACTTTTATCTTTACCTGCCAAATATAACTGTGGGGAAAAAAAAGCCAAAGTTTGAGTCTAGAGAAGGAGCAAGCACCCTACTCGCTGATTTTAAAAACACATCTTCATTTAATTAGGTGGTGTTACACTGAAATGTAGAACTTTTCTGGGTAATCAGGAGATGTCTCTACCTGTCAAACAACAAATGTTTCATTGAAAAGAAACATTTTCGTGCCAAGCTAGAAAAAGAACCCCTTCCTAAATTTGGCTGGAGTCAGAATACATGCAGAACATAAGAGCAACAAAATGTGAAGACCAAAGGGACAATGTTCAAAATGAGTAAAATTAATCTACTTAGAAAAAATAAGATTTTCATTTTTTAACTATTACTTGAGAGCGAACCCTTTTAGGCTAGTTAACGTACGATCAGAGATGGCAGATGATAATTACAAAATATATTTTAGAAAACAAGAACATTTTTCTTATTTTTAAATAATTATTGAAATAAGTACATAAAGATAACTGTTTTCCCCCATATCGGCTTAAACTGTTTGCACATTATAGCATATAGGTTTAGTGCCAGTGGAAGCCGTCTTCCTTTCCAAGAATTCCCTAGTACTGTGCCAGGATCCGGCAGTGCATCTCTCCCGCCATGACTATGTACTGGAACAAAGCACTGAGGTCTTATTCTCGGCCACTGAACTTCGAATTACAAAGGGTTCAGGGTTTAGAGAGAAACTTGCACAGTTTATATAGAAGAAGTATAAATATCTTCCAGAATGTACTTCATTACAAACAGACAACCAAAGGAAAAATGTGTTAGTAAGGAGATACCACTTCCTGAACAGTATAATACAAGGCACATAATATCCTTCAGCACTGTCATGTAGCTTCAATATTGGGACAACATTATATAGAGACTATTCAGCCCAACTTTCCAGACTTTTAAAATCTCTACTAATTAATACTGTTGTGTGTGGGGGGGGGAGTATGAATGTGGAAGAAGAAAGTCTGAGTTTATATTTTTTAGAACCATTAATGAGAAGGGGACTTTGAAATTCACTCAACAAACTAAGCACTTTGAAAAGCTTCCAAGTAGAACTCCTGCTTGAAACAAACAGTTAATTTATAATCAGTATGCCAATTTGTATGAAGTGCTGTTTTATAAAAAAGTTATAAACACAGAACGTAAGAGCAACAAAATGTGAAGACCAAAGGGACAATGTTCCTGATTGGTAAACCCCTATTTGTGGGTATTACATAGGTGAACGATAACTAAGATCAAATTACCATAGATTACCAAAAAGTTAACATAGATTTTATGTTATGGTGGAATACAATTTATTCAGGTGTTTAAACAGAGATGAGGAGGCTAATTTTTATGAAGCCTCTTTTGTGTGCTGGATAATCTACTCATGGTATCTCATTTAATTCTTACAACATCAGTCTGAGTAGGAATTAATATTCCCACTAGAGAGGTGAGGTGATTGCAGCTCTGTGAGATTAATATACCTACTCAGGACCATTTTAGTAACTGGCAGAGCTGGAATTAAGCTCTCGTGAGAATGCCCAAAGCCCCTGACTTTCTGCCACACCCTGCTTTCTCTCCATTTCCCTGTAGACTGTATTCATCCAGTACTTGATGCTTAGAAATTATAACTCTGGGAAGTAATCTCAGAAACTGCAGGACATTTCTAATGTGTTCTTAGTAATTCAGCTACATTTAATACCCCACCAAAGATTGAAAGTGCCTTTCTATACTCATAAACTGATCAAGTCATTTACTATCATGAGAAACAGTTGGCTAAAGCAACAGCTTGGGGTCAGCATGGAGATCTCAGCCCCTGGCAGATAATCGGCACTCAGATCACAGCACTGACTTCTCAGTCCAGGGACGACTCATATAACCAGAAAACTTGAGAGGTGCCTAATTTGCTCTGAATTAGTAATCTGCAAGTCTGTCAACTAAATTATTTATTTTTTTTATTTTGCTGCTTCCAAAAACAATTTGAAGTGGCTTGCCGAGAACAAAGACTAAGGCAGAAAATAAATAATAGGTTAGTGCGATGCAGGGGGTTAGGGGACATGAAATAATAAATCTATTCTAAAACTTGAGTTAACATAGATTTTATCTGGTAGATCTGACAGGATCTTGGATTAACTTACTTCGGTAGATATAAAAATAGTATGAAAAACTGAGAAGCTAAGATGGTATTAAAGGATAATGTGTAAGAAAATTATTTAGCAAACCTTTTCCTCTGAGATACTACAAAGATAAACACTAGGGGAAATGGCCCCACATTTGCAAGGTGGAATTGATAAGATTCTACTATAATAAACAAATTGTTTATGGAGTCAGCCTCTGTCTTTCTCTTTTGACTCTATTAACATGTCAGGCATTGCCACAGTATATAAACAGAAATCTAATGCACTGCTTACCTTATTAAAAGCAGAAGCCTGGTTATTAATATACAAGGCCTTATCCAACACTGCTAAGGACTGAGGGTTTTATATAAATAAAATTCACATCATAATTTGTTCACTTGAATAAGAGTACAAATTTCAAAAATATTTTCCTGGAATTCTTTCCAAATAGGTCTGATCTTACACAGATATTAAACGTAGTGTAATCTTTTCTTGATGAACAGGATCACCAAAACGTCAAGGAAAGGCCATGTGGCTTGAAGTCAGACAGACCTGTGTTTGAAAGTTTGCCTTTTCTGGTGTTATAAATTGGGAACACTGTTTGGCTAGTTGGGCATCATTAAATAAGGTATGAGGAAGCCCTTCCTTTGTTTTGTGAACTACAGGAGCAAAAAGAGCCTTTGTGAAGTAGTATTTTTTTTTTTTTATGAGCAAAAGTGAGGTAGGTCTTGAAAAGAACAGAAGTTTTTAAAAATGTTAAGTGCCCTGGAGCTTTTAAGCACGTTATACCTTGCTTTTTAATGATAGATAAATATTTCATGTTATTAATATTTTATTACATATGTTTTCAGTTTTTCACCTCTAAATGTATATAGTGTATCTTGATAACAAGAATTTGATATCAAGGTTTTGAGAATGCAAAATTACAATGTCAGCCAATGGGAAGGGAGATATTTGAGTTTACAGAAACAATTTATCTGTTGCTTACATTAAAGAATAAAAATCTGGATTTTTGAAATATCATTTTGTACTTATTTAAATGAAGCAAAATAAATGTTTCTTGGAATCTTAGATAATAACTTTTTTTTTTTTGTAATGCATATCTCCCCAAACATCAGTGAGGAATTCAGTCTCAGGAGTTTGCTAATGCAGACTAATCAGAAAATTAGGACCACTGTTTAATGTGAAATGTGTTAAAGTACATGCCTTTATTCTCCTGAGGACATAAAAAGATATTTAGACAAGGCATTTAGGACAGGAAGGAGGTTTCCAGGAAAGGGAGGCCATAATTTTTTCTTTAGTTAAGCTTTTGTAAAATGGCACATAAAAAAAGACTTGGTTTCATTTGCACAGAGACTGTAAAACAGTTCAATGTCTACATCTTGTATTTGTAACAGTTCCATTTATATCATAAAGCTCAATTTTGCTGTTTCTAATTATTTTTTGAATAAACTGTCAAAAATATTTAGGTTTATCAACTTAAAGAATGTTTGTCTGGTCTCAGCGAGATTAGAGAATAAAACGTTTTCTGAATAGGAGTATGGAATTCATTTTCTTATCAAACGTGGAAACATTATGCCCAGAGTGTATCCTGACAAGTATATATTAGGCATTATAAGCAACGGGTTTAAGGGCCTCCTGGTCATTTGGAGAAAGACAATCCTTTTATTGTACTGGCAAAAATGCTTTTGGTTTCCTGCCATTAAACCTAAGTGCCAGTGGAGGTTTGAGCGGAGTTGAAATAGCTTTACACAATATACTCTTTAAGAGAATAATATATACTTGTAAGAGTAATTTTTATTTCCTAAGGAGATGAAAAATTGTTTCTTCACTATATGTGGAGAATATGCATTATTATCTCCTCCTGGTCAGATATAAATTTTTCTATCTACATTAAACATTCTGCATATTTCTTGCCTAGTGAGTCAATTCCATCAGCTGTGAGGAGGGAAAAAGCCTAAGAGACTCCCACTAATTTCTTCCAAATTGAATGGTAGTTTCATGGAGAAGTTTTCATTTAATTTATATGATCAGATTGTGTTAAGTAGAACCAGACTATGGGGTTAAACATTTCCATATGTTAGAAAGGCCCAGAACTTTTCCCAAAAGGAGACACCGTTCTGATTTCAAACTTTACCTGCTTTTTCCAGAAATGGTTGCAATTGCACCCCAATTTTACCCTCCTCCCAGCTCTAAGGGTCACACAAAAGCACACGGAAGAGATGCTGTTCCCCAGCACCACCTGTCACCTGGAAGGACCCCTACCTCTGCCAGACTCCTGGCCACCAGATTTTTTTCCCAGTCATTGCCACTTGCCTTCATCCTCTGTGTTTGGAATGAAGAATTAGGCAAATTCAGGGAAGGAAGGCAGAGTTAACAAAATTCTGCAAACCTGGGTTAGAGCTACTCTGAGCCCTAGTGGAATCTACAAATGCTTCACAACTCACCCCTTGACGACATGACATTTTGGTGGCTATAACCATCCCCTCTTCACGTTATGCTCCAGAAGTTTGTGAGACCTCAATGAGTCATGAAGAATCCTAATTTCAAATCCAAAGAATCCAAAGTGATGATAACAAAAAAATAATAATTGATATCTGAACAAAGGTTAGTATTTGACAATGGATAAAGATTGGTATACCTTCCCTTCCTCGGGGCTTTGTTGACATGAATTGTGAACGTCGTCTTCTCTTACTAATTTTCCAGGCCAGGAAGTCAGTCCTTTGATTTGGCCCCAGACCAAGTCGCCAACGTTGAACGTCCTTGGCCTATAACGTATCAACTCATTTGAAGAGGGGGACTCTGGATTCCTTAGGTCATCTTCGCTACTGATGCTTTTAGCATCTGAAGGGCTAGGCACACACCCGTTAATGCTTTTGGCATTAAAGTCTCCATTGTAATGGATGTAGTCTTTCACCAGAGAACTTTCGAAACTATTTGAGGAGCCTGGAGACTGCTCCTCTAGGACCAGGTCTTGCTTTGTGGTGCTCAACAGCTCTCCAAAGCCACGGCTCTGTCGGGGTCTGTTCCCATTAATGTGTGCGCATCTTTCCACAGTGTCCTCTAGCCTCTCCTTAAAACTCATCATAGTTCTTTTGTAGTTATTATACCTGAAATTTTCCTCCAGAACTTTATCTCCTTGACAGTTTCTTGGTGGTAACAGTATTGGGTGCTGTTCCCCAGGCAGAAATGGCAGTGTAGAGACATTGTTGGACCTTTCATGACAAGGACTACTGTGGATATGGCCTGGATGATCTAAAAATTCCTCACACTTCCACCTATTTCGCTCCCCTCCAGGGCTCTGCTCCCCATCCCACTGTTTTTTAGTTGTGCGGCAACTTGCTGACTTGAAATATTCAAACCCATCTCCTTCGTTTGAGTTTTTCCCATGGTCCAGACTCCTGGGGAACCGAGCCCCTCTTGCATTCCTCAGCCTACCATCGTGATCGACACTGCCCATGTTTCGTCCATGAATGACCGCACTGACAGCACTGGGGAGACTTAATGGGTCACCAATGGAAGCAGTGAAGGCACTCATGGCACTCAGAGCTGGAATGGGGCTGATCTGAGTTGTACTGTTGACTGCGGTGGTGATGACAACCTGCATTCCTTTGCTGGCTGCATCAACAACTGCTTTGTAGATGGCATCTACGGAAGCATCACTTTGGCCACCCACAATGAGGCCATCCTTCACCTGCTGACCAAGAGCTGGGTCAATCCTTGGTTGCAACTCACAAGATAGATCTTGAAAGGGTGGAAGTGTAGTGTTCGGATTCTCGGGAAGTGCTGTGAGTCCTGGCTGAGTGCTTATTCTTTTGTTTAGGAGAGCTGCATCTTCCTGCATTCTCACCTTAAAGGAATAGATACGAAGCAGTGAAAGAGAGAAAAAAAGATATTTAAAGACCTCAAAGAGAAAGACCACAACTTTAAGATTTACTAAGAGATAAACAAATATGACAAGGAAGGAAATAAAAAGAAAGAACAACACTCAAAAATGAAATAAAAAGTCACTGTATAGAAAATCTTATGTCTTGATTATATTTGGGTACTGTTTCGTTGAAATTATTTGACAGATTTTTTTTTTTAAATCCATCATTACTAAATATTCCTTAGAAAAATTAAAGTTGAGGTATATGGACACCAAATTTTTTCAGGTGATGACTCCATGTATTTAGTGCCATTACGGGTTTTGTAACTTGCGATTCAAAGAGAGAAACAAGTCAGTTACCAACACTGATCAAATTATAAAGCGAACCAGATTCAAAAATGATTTCTAATTCATTTATATTTTTACTGAACTTTGTGAAATATAAGATAAAATAAAACAAACATATACTTCTGTTTTAACAGCGAGATATTTCTGATGTGTCACACTATTTTTAAAGTCTTCGGATAGAACAGTAACGCCTACTCTTCCACCCTACTAGGCCACCAGCTGAGGGACACCCCCATGATGTCAACAGTGACAATGGCTCTCTATAGAAATGATTCTCAGTTGGGAAAAGGTGAAGGGAGGGAATGCCCACCAGGGAAGAACATCAATGCTCAGGACAGGAAAGAAGAATGCAATTTGAAAAGTTTCCAAGGATATTCTATTTTCACCAACCCCATCTAAGACTCGCTGCTCCAACGAACTTCCCCCCAATGATCACTCCTTTCCTGTCTTCAAACCCTTCACTAATAAACCAGAACTGGGATCCATCAGCACATTAACCACCCTCTTTCCATCCTCCCCTTGTCTATATCTTCATCCATTTCCTTAAGCTAGCTGCTATCCCATCTCTTGGACTATTCTTAGTAGATGACCTTACTTAACACAGAAAGTGGAGTTCATAGGTTAAGAATTCTCATAATTCATATGCTCTGCTCCTCCCTGCTTCCTGGTGACACACATACTTCTCTACAACTATGTGTCCCAAATCCTGTACTGCCTCCCAGTGTAAGAGACACCCCTTCCACCACTTCTGCTCTCTGAGAGTAACCCCTCCATCTATGCTCTGGATCTTGGCTTATCTGTCTCCCTTCTCTTCATGTTCAATCTCTTCCACTTTTTTGGGTCTCTTTCTTTTAGCATATGACTATGTGCATGACTTTCCAAACCTTTAAAAGTTTGCATTAGACCTACACCTGCCTTGGGGCACTACCCTATTTCTCTTATGTTCTTCATAGTTCAGTTTTTGAAAGTTTTTGAAAGAGTAACCCACACTTTTTAATTGCCAACCTTTTTCATCCTTTCACCCAATGCACCATGGCTTATGTTCCCGCCACTCCACCAAAACTGCATTCTACCAAGCCATTGGTGATACTGTCATTGCTAAATCTAATGGCTTCTCTTTAGGCGTTATCTACTGTTTTTTTCAGTGACATGGCTGAGCACTTCCTCTTATCCTTTAAATTATCTTTTTACATAGACATATATGAATATTTTCTCATTGTCAAAAAAAAAAAGTTTCCTTCATTATTACTCCCCACCTAATCCTGTACTTTCTCAACCCACTCCAATCCCATTTCCTTTCTCAGAAGTATTCAGTGCTGGAGTACATCCTTGCAGACATATTTTTAATATATTAAAGTGTGTAGGTGTATATCTAGTTTCTCTTCTTTCCTTCATTCCTTTCTTCTTCCTTTCTTTTTATCTTTTACATAAATGGTATTGTATTTTAGTTTTACTCTAAAATACTTTGGGAATCTCACAATCTTGTGGATCTTTCCATATCAGATTATTTAAATCTAGCTAATCTTTTAAACCATGAGATAGATGGACACATCATAACATATTTAACTATTTCCTTACAGATAGATGTTTAAGTGGTTTCTAATTTTTGACACCACAAATCATGTTGTAACAAACATTCTGAATTGTGCCCTTTTATTCACATTTGAAGGTTTCTTTAAGATAGATACATAGAAGTTAAATTTCCAGATAAACTACCAAATTACCCTTCAAAAGGACTGCATCAGCATACAATCAGACTAATAATATATTCTGAAAGAATCCATTTCCTCACACCACTGTCAGCAAGGTAAAATCAGTCTGATAGGTATATTAGTGTTATAATTTATATAACTCTGATTATTCTTTTCTTACGTTTATTAATTTATCTTTCATTTTCTGTGAATTGCTTGTTCATATCTATTGCTCGTTTTTCTAATCCATTGTTTTTTTCTTTGAGTTCTTAGGAACTCTTTTTATATTAAGGATTTCAATTATTTGCTATTATTATGCAAGAACTTTCTGCCAGTTTGTCTCTTGTCTTTAACTTTGTTTAGAATACCCTTGATCATACAGATTTTAAAGTTTATATATTCAACTCTGTTACTTTTTTTTTTTTTGACTTCTTGGTTTTGTGTCTTGCTGAAAGAGGCTTCTCTACTTCAAGATTATAAAAAATATAAAAAAACTTCCACACTTTTTTCTTATATTTATTTAGTGTTTACTTTCCATCTAGCTCCTTAATCTATCAGGAATTTATTCAGTTTGTATAACTCGAGGAAGACCATGTGGCTGAAGCCATGGAGAGGGTAGTGAGACCTGGGGCTGAAGAGTGAGGCAGGCAGGATAGGCACATCATGAGAACAATGGGAGTAAATCCACTAAAGGGTTTAAGAGGGTACCATGATCAGTTTTTATGAATAGTTCCAAAAAGACCACTGAGATGCTTCAAACAAAACAAAATATCCTTCACGCAAAAGATGGAATTTTAAACAATAATCACTTGAGAAATAACAGTAAGTAGAGGTGGAAGGGAACCTAACTTCCTTCTTTTGTTTCTTCCCCCAAATTAAGCGTTTAAACAAATCTAGACATTGTTTTCTGCTACAGTATCTCAGGGAAGAAGAGTACCTGAAAGTTCTGAAACAGACAAGCCATGGGATTATTGTTAGCTGGGCAAGGAATTGTGGGCTGTCCTTGAAATGCCTGGAGACTCTGGTACCCCTGAAGAAGATGCTGCTGCTGCTGATTTTGAGGAAACATCTGATTGTTGTTTAACAGCGACTGTAGATGAGTCAGTTGATGGTTATTCAAAGTATTGTTTATTGAGGACATGTCACCTATAGTTTGAAAAACATAAAATGTAAGTCAACGTGATTCTTTGGAGACCCCATGCCTATCTTTGTCTGAGGATTCCTGAAACAAAAACTAAGAACTACACTTACATGGTAATTCTTTCCTCTTTTTCTCCTCGAAATCTTACTAATTGGTAAAGAGAGAGCAGTCTTGTTATTTAATATTTTGTTTTTATATCATGTTAATTTTTTACAGTTAGTTTTTTGTTTTTATATCATGGAGAGACTAGTCTTTGCTTTATCCATTAGCCAGTCCTTACACATTGAGCTTTAGTGCTAAAAAATTCCTTCAAACTATTTTTAATTAGAGCACCTACAATTAAAGGTAGAAATCAGTCCTGAAATGTTTTAACAATCATAAGTATTAGACCAGATGATTAATATGATCAGGACTTATTTTAAAAATTTAGTTTTTAAGCCACAATCATCAATGATTACCACCAAATAAAATTGGATTTGGTCTGGAAATAATTATTTTATTTTTAAGTAAAAGTTTGGTCACCTAAAATTAAAATACAAGAGAAATAATTGTCAAAATCATTAAAAATAATCATATTATATAATCAGATAGGATTAGTTAACAACTAAATTTATATTTAAAATTCCAAATAAACTTGTTTAGAAATTACACTGAAGTTATTTTGAGGATGATGTCATAGAAATTGTCCTATAACTTGAAGCATGTAAATTTATTATGCTTTTTAGATTATTGAATGACATTGACTTCAATGCTGGATGGAATTAATTTATTATAAAGATACCTATAAATTCTGGAAACGTATATATTTTTTATGCACTTTGAACATTCCCTTGACAACATCATGTGTATTTCTCAATGTTTCCAGACTTTATGGATACCACCTCTGTACTCTGCATTATAGTTACCTGCATCAATTAACTGAATATAGTTGACGTTATTTTCTAAATTATTTTTTGTGAGAAGATAACTATATAAAGAATTTTGTTTTTAAGTCAACTATAAAGTTTTAAAGAATAATACTGTCTGAGGAAATCTAGCAGCAGCTATTGGGCATGTCTACTTCCTTGAACCTGGGCAAACTTTAACTTTGACTGTTTTTATGCCTTGTTTCTTATTTTGCTGCATAAGCATTTAGTTCTATTTATTTAGAGATCACCTGGAAAAACCCTTCCTCAAACTGTTTCCATCCACAGTGCAGCTGCTCATACTAACCCTGTGATGCCACATCAACTAAAATTTAAATAAAAGTTATTTTAAAAATGTACCTGTGCTTTATTATTTGAAAAATAAGACTCTACTTGGCTTAAGAGAATGATGGGTAGGTTAGGGTTAGGTGGCATCAGAATTAGAAGAGAAAGCAGATTAAAATGATATTTAGTATTGCTAGAACAAGGGAAAAGAAAAAAGTCATTTTCATGTTTGTATAACTATGGTTGTGTGTGGGTGTTAATTATATTTAGTTCCTTAAGCAAGCTGTGACATAATAAAAACATTTTTAAAAATAGTGTGACAAAATGGAGTTTTTAAAAAGGAGAAAATAGAATTAGAAAAACGTTTCTTTTGTAAAAATTTGTGAAAAAATTTAACTTACCAAGCAGACCTGTCCCCAGTAGAGGGTTAAGTAGCTGTGGCACCACAGAGTTACTGTTGAGTTTAGCTGGACCAGGTGTATTCCCAGCATTATTAGATATATTCAGCAATGTTTCTGCCATTGACACCACTGCTGTCCCACCAAGTGTTGAGACAGTCAGTGCTGCCACTGCTGATGATGTAGTGGTTGTGGTAGTGGTTGCCTGGGAGGAAGTTGCTATGGAAACCTCTGGATGATTAGCGGTGTTGGCCGATGTCGAGTTCAGGACACCTCCCAACAGCTGGGGATTCAAGGCCATTAATCCTGAGGCCCCAGTGACAGCTGGGAGGAACAGGGGGTTAAAAGTAGTGTCACTGCCTGCAAAGCTTGGTAAAGGGTTCCCCAGGGGGCTGGTTAAAAGGGTCTCAGCTCGGCTGTTCTCTGACTGATTGCTTGGCAAATGGTCTGGTGGGGCTGTCATCTGTGTTAATGAGGGTAAAGGGGTATTTTGCTGTTGCAAAAGATCTGAGATGGTCAGATTGAAAGATGGCAGGGGAAGCATGGCAGCTGCTTGGGCTTGGTTCTGAAGCAGAGCTGCTAAGAGCTGAAAGTGAACAGGCTGCAATACCTGCCCATCCATGTCACTGGAGAGAAAAGCTAAAGCAGCGTTTACATTCGGGTTGAGAAAACCTAAAGGGTGGAGGTTGATCTCAGACTTGCCTTCTCCTGCTGAAGGCTGGAGGATATTTAATAGATTCTGGTTTAGGAGATGCTGTTGATTCACTGGCAAAGAGATAGGTAGAGAACTGAGGAGGCTGGGGTTCAAGGGGTGTGGAAGATGGTTGTTTGAAGTGCTGTTGGATGGAAAATGAAGTGCGTGCTCCTGGCCAACAAAAGGAAAATCACTCCCAATGGGCAGCTGACTCTGCAGTGGGTTTCCAGCTGCGGTGGTGACTATGACTCCATCTTGAAGAACAGATGTTGTCTTTGTGATGGCAGGGTGGTTAGTGCCAGCTATGGCAATGGAGGATGATGGTCCTGAACCGCCTAAAATGAAAACAAAACAAAACAAAACACTGATTAATTATAGGTGTTGAGGAAGACAGCCCCTTAAAAAATACATTGAGATACATTTTAATTAATTTGATATTTGTCACCTTTACTGATTTTAATCAGATTAATTGTAAACAGAGATATAACATCTGTTAATGAAACAAGTTAAATTTTATACTTCCTAACTTACTTTGAAAATAGATATATTGGAGAAGTTTAGTGTATTAAGAAATAGCTGCATCTATCAAATAGCTTGTTTTTCACAGTTGGACAAAGTGAAGATGGGGGAACCTGTGTTGCAGTTTATTCATTTGGGTTAGATAAAAGTAATGAGACTTCATTTCTCAAAATATATTTTAGCATTAAAAAAAGTTTTTGATCTTTATATATAATACTAGAATTTGCTTTTAGTGGAAAAAAAGTGGAATATGCAAGAGAGTATAAAACAGAAAATAAAAAATACTTATAACTTTTAATATTTTAATGTATATTTTTCTGAGCTTTTCCCACCTGTATATACACATGTGCGCGCGCGCACACACACACACACACACACACATAGTTACATATTTTAACAAAAATGGAATCATGTTTTATAACCTTTTTCATTTATCAACATATTGTGCATATTTTTCTACGTTAACTACAGAACCATTTTACCAATATCATGTATATATCTACACCAAAATTGAATTCTGTTTACAATTTTTTACATTGTAAGCAACACTATGAAAATATTAACTCATCTTTGTCAATATTCTCAATTACTTTCTAAGGATATATTTTTGAAAGTGGCATTCCAGGGACAAAATAGTTTCCATATTTTTAAAGCTTTGGATACATATTGTTAAACTGCCCTCCAGTAAAGTCGATCAATATACATTCAATTAACATTTCTATAAACGATGTATGGCAGTGCTCATTCTAAACAACATTTTATCTTTATTTTTTAATCTTTGTCATTCTGATAGCATAAAGGTACTCTGTACTCATGAGTCCTTAAACCAGACCAGTCTTTAACCAAATAGCATTCTTAATCTTGAAAGTCTTATTATGCAAGAGGTAACAATTCAAGGAATTTAATATTTAAAAATATAAAATTTCAGTTGTTCGTTATAATTGCTTTAGTTCTTCTCAATCCAAGATGCACAATAGAATTACCTAGAAAACTTAAAAAAAAATAAAAATAAAAAAAAAGGAAAAAAAAGAAAAGAAAAAAGCAATGCTTGGGCCTTATCCCAGACCAGTTGAAATCTCATCTTTTGGGGTACATATAGCCTGCGTGGTAGTATTCTTTGAAATCACCTTGGTGATCCAGACGCACAAAGGATGGGGTGGGAAGGGTAAGAATCACATTCTGTTGAAAAGGAAGCCAAAATCATTTTTTCATAAATGTCTCCCCCTAAAGAGATGCATTGTTTTATGCAATACATGCATTTGGCAAATATTAGTACAAGCATGTGAATTTAATTTTATATTAAAAAATTAAACATGTATATGGCATAATAAACAATATGTTACTGAAAATCTGAAATAATTCAGACACTTTACTGCTGTGCTATGCCATCATAAGAAATTTTATATTCGACCATGTTACCATAAGGCCTTGTCCAAATACACAGAAATGTATCCATAGTTAAAATAGTTATAACAGAGAAACATAATTTTATATTGTTTTTTCCTAACAGAATAACACAATTTTTTAACTATATAGACTTTATATTAATATATAATCATGTAGCATATAGATTGACAGTATGATTGACCCTTCCAATGAAGTTTGGCATTTATATTTTGGTTTTCTCATTATTATATATAACACAAGGATGAACATTTTCCTGCATGTATTTTCCTACCTTTGAATTTTTCCTAAGGAAAAATTTCCATCATTGGCATGACTGTTATGTTGTAATGTGTAAAAGTATACAAATAAAAGGAGTTATCATTGTCGTCATTATTACTGACATTAGTAGTTGTAGTTAGTAGTGATAATGTGGTAACAGTAGTTAAGTATAAAGCAGCATATCATCTTTATAGCACAACTTTGCAATTTTTCCAGTTGTCATGTCTGCTTTTATTTTCAAAGCTCTGTTTCATTTAGAGAATGAGATTAAAAACACCCTCTGTTTGAAAATATATAAATATTTATAAAATATTATCATGAAACAATGACTATGTTCACAAAGAATGGGGTAAGAACATATCAAATACTGAAGTAGTCATATGGTATACAATTCCTTAAATATTCAGAGTTGTAATAAAACAATCAACACTTTAAACATTTCATTGCCTCTTAAATTTTGCTATTTCTGTAAACAGGTACTGTGCTTTATTTGCATTTGAAAACTATCTTTTTAAACAAGCTAATAAAAATCTTATTTACCAGTAATCACTACCTGTGGCCTTTTCCTCTAGCTGCAAAATAATAAGGACAGATTTAAATGTACATATCACCATTCCTCTAACCACAGTCAGAGTACATTTTCAAAATACTTTAGCATGTATATTGTAAGGCTTTGAATAAAGATTTCCTTAAAGGTTATAATTATTTTTTAATCTTTGTTTTGTAAGAGAAACATCCCTATTTAGGATTCAAAAAAGTACCCATTTGGGGACATTATTCTAAAAGTTCTTCATCTAAATATTCTTGAGGAATGACAATAAAGAAAATATAGTTACTCTGGGTGTATTTTTGCATTACATACAAAAAGGTGGTGAATTCCACAAGCTTCTTCAAGGTAACATATGGATCAAAGTCTGTTTTTTATTTTCATAAATTTTCAACAAATCAATTCAACAAGCAGGTATACTCTGCTGAACAAAAGTACAGAAATGGTTATACAAAAACAAAAACATAAATAAAATCAAACAAAAGCCACTCAACACCCTGCCCTTTCCTGCAGGAACTGAGTTTTGGCAAAGTAATGAACACACAAATCCCCTGTCTCTCTTTTTCTTCTTTTAAATATGCAGTCATTGAGAGTTTATTATGAACCAGGAAATTTTAAAGCTCTTCATATAGGTAGTGTAACTATAATGCGATCACTACGTTAAGAGCTATAATAGGTATATAATGGGATAATGGTAAAACTGAAGGTGTAAGGGAAAACTAAGTGAGTGGTAACATTCAGTTTGGGATTTGAAAGTGGAAAAGGAGATAGAAAGGGCTTCTAAGTAAAAGCAAAGTAATTTTTCAAAAAAAAAGACAAAGAGGTAATAAAGTACATGGAGGGTAAAAGAGTCCTATGTATCCTCGAAACAAATATGACTGAAAATATTGTATGCTGTTTCCCTACACACTCTGCCCACCTGCCACCAAATGGTTAAATGTGTTGCCTTAGACAAACAGTGAAGAAAATCCAAATCATCTTTCTAAACCATTAAAGGCAAGGACCACTTCTTATTCCCCTCTGTGTTTTCAAGACCTAACACAGTCTCTAACACATGGTTGGCATTCAAAAAAATGTGTCTTGGTTGAATGAATCTATTAAGATCATAAAACTTGCACTCCATTTCTAGAAATCAGATCATTTGCATTTGATGCTGTGTGTGTGACATGGGTGTTTGTGAATAAAGGGAGGGAATACTACCCATTTGTGGAGAAAGTAAAAACTGACTCTCCAGTGTACTGGTCCAATGCCAGGAGATAAGGGATGTTGGAAAGCAGCTGGCTCAAAGGAGATGACAAGTTACTTTAGAAGGCTCCCAGGTGTTCCAGGGAGTTAAAATCATCTTATGGAGAAAGGTCCATCACAAAGTACTCTGAGTTCTTAGTCACTCATCAATGCTTGGGGTCATTCAGAGGACCCTGAATTTTTATAGCTGGAGAGAAATTGGAGATTGCTTATTTCTGAAGCACTTAATTTTGAATAGGCACTCTGGTGAACCCACTCCATAGTTCTGCATAAAAACCTTCTGGTCTGTTGAGGCATGTGGGGGAAAATATTTTCTTTCCTCTCTTTTTCCTTTCTTCCTTCCTCCATCCCTCCCTTCCCCACTCTCTCCCTCCCTTTCTTCTCTTTTTTTTTTTTTCAGTGCTTAATCTAATGAAAGGTACAGTTAGAATTTTTGAAAAAGCAAACTATTCAGCAGTTAAATAACCAAAAGGCAGCTGGGGAGCCTGGAAAAAGTAAGTTGGAGAAGTCCTTTAATTGGAAAAAGTAATTATTTCTTACCAGACAGCAACACCAAGAACTGCTATAATTTCTTTTTTCATTCTCTGTTGCTTTTAAAGAGGTAGAAGAGGAGACTGGAAAGCCACTCAAATAAACTTTCGGGGTGCGAGACCACATGCCTAGACCCCCAGAGACTGAGAGAAGAAACCAGTGGTAGATATGCCGAGTGCGGTAGATTTTCAGATACAAACAGTACTCTTTGCACACATATATAATTTATGATTTGTGTGAGTGTACATGTACACAGAAATAGCATCAGTAAATTAAAAAACAATTTTTAAGGTTATTTTCCTACTATTACGAATTTTCATTCTTGAGAAGTTTTCTCTGCCTTATTAAAAAAATTTGCTTTTTCAAAACAAAGGTTATATCTACCTGTTTAGATTGCTCTTATTTATCACCAATATTCTTTGGAAAAATAATTCACATTATGCTAAACTCTTCTATGGATGGATCTTAACTATTAATAATATTGTTGTACATGTCTTTGTATGTGTATGAGAGGGCATAAAATGTCACACCAAATGGACCAATAAGGCGTTTTTAAAATGTCATCATATCAGTTTAATCTATATTTCCAATTTTGAACGAATGCTACTTTATGCTAGAAAACATTTTCTAAATTGATATGCCGAAATACTGATTTATCCATAAAGTTCAACAATCTAAGAAATGAGTCATATAGAAGGAATTTCTTTACCATCTGACCTTTATCATTTGCTTTACAAGTATGCTTTAATTGCAAACAGAGTCAATGACAATCCTTAATAAAAATAATAAATGCTTCTGGAGACAAGAGAAAGTATCATGCCCTAGTGAGTCTAAGAAATATAATTCACTTTCAATCCAATGGAAATAGTAAAATTTTCTCCTCTACAGTTAAAGGATTGATTAAAAATAAATTGAAAAATAACTTTTATGAGAAATCTAGATCTTCCAGGACATTATTTTCCCAAGCCTCAGTAATGACATAGTAATAAGTATTTACAAAAATATATCAATCTCTACCCTTGTGTTTTAGATCCTGATGTAACTCCTAGATCCCCTTTACTGGAAGTAGGCAGAAAGCTTTAGGGACTACGGATGCTCCTTGACTTACAATGGGATTGTATCCCAATAAACACATCATTCAGAATACTGTAATCAAAAATGAATTTAATACACCTATCCCACCGAACATCATAGCTTAGCTTAGCCTACCTTAAATGTGCTCAGAACACTTACATTAGCCTACAGTTGGGCAAAATCATCTAATGCAAAGCTTATTTTATAATAATGTATTGACTATCTCACATAATTTATTGATTACAGTATCCAAAAAACACTGGCAACACAGTACATTGTAGAATATTGGTGTTTACTCTTGTGATTGTGTGGCTGACTGGGAGCTATGGCTTGTTGCCCAGCATCTAGAGAGTACCATATTGTATATCGTTAGCTGGGGGAAAAAAATCAAAATTCAAAATTCAAAGTATAGTTTCTACTGAATACATGTCGCTTTTGCACCATTATAAAGTTGAAAAATCATAGGTCAAACCGTCATAAGGTAGGACTTTTGCAGTGGCCGTTTGTTCTCTACAAGGAAAGAAGAGAGGGATTCAAAAACAAAGCACTCAGGAGGAGAGGAGGGAGGAATCCATGGCAGTCTCTAGCTTGGTAGGATTTTTGTTGTCCGAATATGCTAATCTAGATTATTAATATAGTTGACTTTGTATCTGCTCATTGCATACTATTTTATCTGCTGTGCTAAAATGATGCTTAGTATATACTAGGTGCTCAATAAATATTTGTTGAATTAATTACCTCATGACTATTCATGTTTAGAACTATTTAGGGCTGCAAAATCAATTTAGTATGCCCCAACCAGTATATTTAGGTAAATGAAATAGAAAAGGAAAAGTAGTACAGTGCATAGCTAGGGTATTATTTTGTGGAAACTACTTCTGTTAATTTATCTATATGAGTGTTGGGTCATGTTCTGTTAATGGGTGATGAAATCATTTCAGTGAGTCATGACTTGTCATAAAAGAAATACAACAAGATAGAATAAGATAGAATGGGATGGAAAATATCGGTGTTCATCACATGTAATAGGTATTTTTCCAGGAAATTTTTGTTAAACATTAAAAATATAACTCCAGTGGCTTGTAATGAAAGTTAAATTTTTACTGTGGGAAGAAGTAAAAATTAAGTTTGAAAAACACTGCTTTAGATCAGGGCTCTGAGTTGCTCAACTCTGTGGGGCACAGTCTAGGGAGCTGTGCTCCAGGAAGCGTTTTTATCAGATTGTGGTGTGGGAGGTGTACCCGTGCAGTTGTGCAGCACAGGAGCCCGGCTCTAGGGTTTTTGTGACAAATACTCCCCCTTAGACCTGTACCCACGGGTCTCAGATAGGTATTCCAAACTTCCCTGGACTAGCTCCTACCCTGGGAGTATCTCGGCAACTCCTTCAGAATTCTACTTCCATTTTTAATCCGTAAAACAGTGTTATTACTTTGAATTTACAAGAAGTATAATTCTTAGAAAATAATTTTTACTCTACTCTTTGCTTGGTTGGCATTAATGTTGGATTAAGTTCATAGAAGGTAAGAACTTTAAGATTCGATTCATTTAGCACTACATGAACGTGGAAGTGAAATCTATTTTGATGACACCATAGAAATATTTTTAAGTGTTACTTTTAATGAGTCGAATTTTTGCAGAGTTAACATTATTGCCTAGAATTTGGATACCTTCAGAAGCTGCTTCTGAAAGTTATCTCTTTTGAGAGCACTTGATGTTAGTAAATAGTAGCTGAGGCATCTTCTAGAGAGTTGAAGGATTTCTAATGGCTTTTAAGTGAGCTTAGTGTATTGCAAGGGAATAAAATTCTCCCAATTTGCACACTGGGCCAATTTAATTCTTGAAAGGTACAAAATAGATCACTGAATCAGCAAACATATCACACCACTATGATTTCTGTTATCACTTTTGATTACACAGACTCAATGTCTAAAGTCAAACATATTTTAACTCCTTTTTTTTTGGTACACAAGGAAACATTAAACCTGGAATGTGTAAACAAAACAAGTGGTGTAACCCTGATATTCGGAAACCTTCTTAAACAGCAAGACATTCTCTGTTATAAAACTATTGACAGCAAAGAAGAAATGGCTCAATTTGCAAAAATTTAACCAGAAGTATAGACATAGATTTTCATCACACAATCAGGAATTTAATATAGTTTTGGTATTTGGTTAAAAACAAGAGCAGAGGGCAACTTTTAACCTAGAAGCCTTGTGCATCAGATAGGGATAAAATCTGGGCATTTATAAATTTGGGTGGAAACATTTTCAATAGCAACTATTAATTCAGTCACAACCTTGCTTCACTCTACATTAGTCTATTTAAGATTAGAAGATTATTTCTACACAAACTTTCCATATCCTGAGAGGGCTAACGTATATAATATAATCCAGCCTTGAAAATTTTTATCCCATAATCTTTTTTGACCTGTAACCTCAAATGAAGGGAATGACAATTTCCCTCTCTTTTCTTTCTGGTATGTTCTGAGAATAAATACATAGAACAAAAAAACCAAGCTCATTACTTTGCAGCCCTTTACCTGAAGTGTTCTTTTGTGGTCTCTATTTTGTTTTCTTATACCTACCATATTAATGGCTGCACTGAGTTTCAAGCAAATATATTTTGTGCTGAAATAAAACTTTTTTTTCCAGTTAAAAAATATATTTAAATATCCATGAACATATATTTATTTGTAGATTTATACATTTGTTAGTCAATGTATATTTTTAAAAGTTAAGGCAAATGTTTGAATTATTTTCTTTTCTGATACAAACTCATAGTCTGCCTCTTCAGAAAATATTTTCATGTGTTTTGAAGAATTGATTAAATGTTTTTATTAGGAAAAAATAGGATATAAAAAGCATTTAAAGTGAAAAAGTTATATTTAATGACTTTCTATTAGAGGAAGGTGAGATTCAGTTAAGTTTGCAGAATAGTTAAATCTTTTTGTTCCTTTGAAAAACCATAGGACCATGGGAACAACGGGTTGTGATGTGGACAGTGATGGTGCTGGCTATTCTGCAGAGGCCCAGGTTACTGAACAACAGACTGAGGTAAGTCAGTTCTCTGCAGAGGCCTGGGTTACTGGCACGTGTGTTTTTTGTCTATGGGCAGCAGAAAGGCAGCAGTCAGAGGCCTGAGGAGGCATGGGCCTGATGAAATTTGCCAGTCAAGGGCATTTAATTTTGGATTCCTCTCCAAACCAAAATACCACAGGACATGTGGTAGAACCACTTAAATGTTGAAACCTGTGTCTCCTTGCAAAGTCAAAGTTGCTTTCACAGTACACAACTGATGGATTTCAGTAGTTTGAGTGTTTGGATTGACATCAGGAATTTTGGATTGGTTGTCTGATCTACTGGTGCTTTGCTTTACAACTTATGGAATGTCACCAAGTACCCTACTGGTCAGTTTATTTTATGTAGAAATATTAAACTTTACTTGTAATTTGATATCCAAAAAGCTAATAGAAACTTGTAAACTTTAAAATGCAAGTGTTTAGAGACCTTTAATAGAAAGGTAATTTCAAAACTCCAAATAGAATTAATAAAGCCTTAATAGTCTTAAGTTTTAGAAATATTTCCTAAGCACTTCATATCTTTCACCTGTTTTTTTTTTTTAAAACCATCTTTGCCTCCAATTATCATACTTGAGTGTATCTCATAGAATTCATTTATAGGTCTAACAAAATATTTGGGGTGGGGTTGTTTATGATAGAAAAACTTGTTTTAAAAGAAGTTTTTGAAAACAAATTACCAATTGATGAAGTGTTTTCAGAGCAAGTGATTCATCTTAGTTGGTATCTTAATGTACCATTTTGAGCTGCTGCTTCAGAAAGTGAAAAAAAGGCACGGGATTGAGCAGGTCACTTGAGTTCTGTCCAGGCTCTGTTACCACATAGCAGAGTGGCTCATGTTACCAGTGAGTCTCTGTCACCTTCATTGTGCTATCATGCTTGGAACGGCAAGAGTATCATCCACATAGTAGCTTCTTTCAAGTTGCCCACTAAAAATCCATTCTTATCTGAGTAAGTGAGGTGATATCAATTCATCAAAATAAAGGTCACCAAATGTGATTCACAAATGAGGGGTAGTTCTCTTGATATTTTAGAAATTTCATCTGCATTGACACAAACATTCTAATCTTTGTACACTATGATATCAGAGTCCAAAGAGCGAAGGCCAAAATAACTGACTTGTTTAAAGCGCATCAAAAGTTTACAAATGTGGCTTCTAATATGCATCAATGTGCTTCAATTCATTACCTGTTGACATTTTAAAAGATGTTAAAAGTGAAGAATATTTTTGACCACAAAATGTTTCAGATGAAGAGCTCATGCAGCTGGGAAGAAAATGGATTTTAGAATTAGATGAACATGAGTTCAAATCTTAATTTAGTTAGGAATGATCTTGGACAGTTATTTAAGTTCTCTAAGGCTCAGTTTACTCATCTTGCAATGGGGACAAGAATACCTCATACTCGGAAAAACTGCATAAATTAGAAATAATATAGGTAAATCACCTGGCACATTAATAGGTACTCAATAATAGCCACAAGCAATATTAGAAGAATAAAATGTGTTTTTCTTCTAATTTCTTACTGGTATGCTAGGAATACTTAGCAAAAATTACAAGGATAGCTGTGACTATATCTGCAGCCTGACTTTGAATTCCCTAGCCTTGGTGCTTATTTGATGGATGAATAAATGTCAGTATAAATAAATATTTAGGTTAAGCAATTACAATGACAGAACGTTCAGTGACATGGTTCACTACATATCAAAAGGAAAAATGGCATTAGAGAGCTCTTCAATATTCAGCTCATTAAAAGTTATATTAATTAGTAAATCTACCCATTTTCATAACCAGCTATACATCAGAGCTATGTATATTAATTAGCATTTAGTTTTATTAAGTTTACTATTTTAAAAATTCTCATCAACCTAGGTTTTTATCAAGCATATACTTTCTGTTAGCTTACACTTGACGGTCACATCCATATCATTACTAGACATTTATTCTTGTCCCTTTTAGCTATTTATATGCTAACACTTTTCTTGTATTAATAAATTTTCAACCTGTGTGTTTTGACACTCCCAACACTGGCAATCCAGATCAATGTTTTACAGAGATGCATGGAACAAGAAAATACATGTTCAAGACTATATAAAATAAGTCTAAACTTGACAATAAACAAGAATATAAATAAATGTTGGTCTTTTCCATTATAGATCAATTTAAATACATCATTAATAAAATACATACACTTTGTAATATGAATTAACACCTGAAATAAAGTAAGTTGAGGTAAGGGGTATCGAACGTAAAGATATAATACAATGAGACTAATACTGTCTCATCTAAATGACTGAAGGTATACTTAATAAATATGGTAAATTTTTAAATAGTGACTAATTTTATGTAACCTTAATCTGCTCGATGCATAAGATTAAATATTCATTTGTGTAAAATTATCTAAAAAGAAATGTAAGTCTACTGAAAAGTTGGAAGCCCATTTGCAATACGTATCCTGTTAAACACATAAAAAATATTTTCATGAAATTCCTTAGACTAAAAATATCAAGAAGGCACTGATGATTTCAATTATCTTCTCCACCTTATATTCTTTTTAACACAAGAGGTCAATGAATAAAGAGTTCTTTAAATACTGACATCAAAACGTAACACATAACACAAGTTGTGGAGAGTGGCAAGTATAAGTAGTAACACCAGGAAGGAAAACACTTGATTTTACTAACAGCAACAAAGACATGTAGGTTATAATGCTTTTCTAGTATGGTGGTATAATACAGTCTATACATATCTATACAATAGCTTATTATTAAAAGCCTCAGCAGTTTTCTCATTTCCAGTAACAATCTGGTTTCTAAAGCCCACTGTTTTCGTATTTGAATAATATTGTCTCCACAATCGTCTTTTATTTCCTCCCTGTCATTTCTCACAAATCTCCCAAATCATTAGTGTCGGGTTTTAGATATTCTTTCTAATGTTTTCATGGTCAAATTTTCTGATGTCTCAATGCATTCATCTCTTTAGCGCTTCTTTACAGCTTTTTAAAAAATAACGATTTGAGTATTCTATTGCATGAAATACAGTTCTTTCTAATGTGTCTACTTTTAAATAAATTTGTCTCATTCATTAGTAGTGAATGAAGAGAAACAATAAATTTGAGTTCAAAACCTTAATGTCAACATTAAAAATAATAGTTTAGTTCTACAAGAAAACTAAAGCAATTTCAAGATCAAAAATTCTGGAAATCAGGTTTTCAAGCCTTTTTTTATTAGAAAACTTAAATTATTACCCTTTTAAAAAAGGGAATAGCCAATGTCCATTTTTGAATTTCTCAAACAAATAATAACAAGGGATAGCAATCTAGGAAAAGAAAACACATTAGAAGACAGCTTTCTTCTTCATACAACTTCTAGTTACCTTTCCCTATCCATTCGCCTATTTCTGGTAAGCAGCAAGAACAGAAAATTCATTTATTTTTGCCTTTTTTGGGCTTTTCAAGATAATCTCCATTTCCTGAATACAAACAAAAGCTGGGGGAAACGAATTTTTACTGGCATAGATCAAGTACATATCTCATGAACTAGGAACCCTGCCTTCTATGGCTTCTTGCGTAGTTTAGAGTCCAATGGTTACATGACCAACTAAAAGTCAAACATTATCCAAAATGACACAGATTGACAAGAAATAACACATAGAATCCCCTTGGCTATTTTTGTCTAATAGACAAATCCCTAGCATTCTGTAAATAAAATTATAAATACTAAAGAAGTGATGAGAATTTCACAATGGGGGAAAGAAAGGATCATTTCTTATCATAATAAATACTTTGGTACAAATTTTAAAAAACATAGAAAAGTTTAGTACCTTTGGGTACTTTTTTCTAATAAAACCATACCTGCTTCAGAACTTGTTTGATTATAGCTGCTAACAATGCTGTTTGGTATCACTGGAGTGGAGGACGCTGAAATTCTTGACTGAGGTGCACTGGGATGTAATGAATTTCCTAAAGCCATGCCTGACTGACTGAGCATCCCACAGTTCCCGCTAGCCTGAATGTGATTTACTAAACCTGCGAGGTGGTGGTTTGGGACTGGACTGTTACTGTGAACAAAGTTAGTGTTTGCATTGTGGCAGTGCACGGCTTCCCCTCTTAAAGGTATGTTCTGTGTCAGTGAATTCTGAAGAACACTGGAGTTCATACTGGGATCTGTAAAATGCAGCTGGTTAGCAGAGCAAGGCAAAGCAGTATTTGAGGCCCCACAACCCGGGGCACTATTGCTACTCAAGTGAGAGCTTTGACAACTCATAGACTGTAGTAACTGAGACATTGAACTGATGGGAAATGAACCCTGACCTTGCTTCCTTAGCAGGTCGGGTCCAGGTTTAGGAACTGCAGAACTATCCATTTGAGACTGTCTGAGCAAACTCAACACTGTGGTAGATGGCTGTTTTCTTTTCCGCAATGAGTCTTTTTGCTGAGACATCAGCTTATCTCTTAGTGCTGCTCGACCACTTTGCCCTTCAACTGTTGGGAGAAGCATGTTGGCAGTAGGAGGGAACATGGTGTTTAAAGTGCTATGTCCTTCAGTGTTGCCACTGCCAGCAACAGCTCCAGAATTGCTACTGCTGCTACTGTTGTTACTAGCAAGTTTGTTTTGATTTGCTAGCTGTGCTTTGGCTGCTGCTGAGAGTAAACTACTTGCTGGAAAGGAGGCAGCATTGTGCTGGTTCAAGATCTGATTTAAAGGCATTCCCAGCAAACCAGGCTGACTCTTTACAGAACCACTTCCGGCAGATGCAGTAGGAAAAGCTGCACTGCTTTGGGTATTTAGTACATTACTCATTCCAGCAATTAATGGGTTAGGGAGATCCTTGTACTGATGATGTCCATCGGACTTGGTAGAAGGGCTTGATGGCATTGATGGTCGTGGGGACCCTATTGTTGACCTTGGTGACCTGGGTGGAACCTTAATACCACTACAAGTGGCCTGGGGTCCTAGAGGTGGCATCATGAAATTTCCGTGATCTGATGATGTGGAAGATGAGCGTGATCTTTGGGGCGATGCCTCAATCCTTCCGATTCCAGCCCCCATCATGTGCACTGGGGATGTCACTGGAGAAGGGGACAGGGAGGTTGAAGCTGAGTGCTGAACTCTTTGTACGTGACTCCCATGATTCATGTGACCAGGTTTTACGGTTGGCAAAGGGAGATTACTTGGCAAAGGAACAACAGCAGGAGGCATGCTTACATTCATCACAGGTACCTGAGAGTGGACATTTGAATGGAAACTAGTTGGATTAATGATAACGGGGTTCTGATTCACCGGTTTACTAGGAATAGGGTCAAGAATGCCAAGTGGATCTTTCTCAGATGTTAATGGCTTTTTCTGAAGAGCACAAGAAGGTGGAGGAGGGGGAGGTGGGCCTTGGGGTGGTTTGTGGTGGAACATTGCTCGTGGTATTTCCATGTTAGTTGAAAAATTACACATTGGTTTTTTCATTACTGGACTCTTTGTAGTCAAGGTTGGGGAAAGAGGTATATTAGTCCTTCCAGCCATTGCACAGGATGACTGTATAGGAGAACCATGTAGCATTACTGAAGGTGGAGAAAGAGGCGTCCTATTCAGGTGAATAGGACTAGAATTGGGAGCTCCATGAAAACCAGGATTATTTCTTGTGAAAACATCAGGGCTTCCAAGTGGGTCAGTCCTTGGTGAGATTGAGCCATCTCCATATATCTGGGACCCTGACGACGCTGGGCTGGGCAGGCCTCCATGGCTGCCACGAAATGGAGATTTCTGTCCATGTTCACTGCTGCCCAATCTCTGCCGGGGGTAGACAGGGTGGAGTTCTTGTTGCTGGCTTCCAGGCAGTTCTTGTACATACAGTCTTCCCATGGCATTTGATGATCCAATCATTAACTTGAAAGGATTCTTACATTCGGGCATTACAGAATTTGTAAGTCCTTCATGAGACTTATTTCTTATAGATCTTGGAGTTGCTGCCCTTGAAGGTACTACTGGAGTTGCATCTGGTGTGAAAGAGAGAAAAAAATTCTGTTAGTAGTCTCAGTTCTTTTGCGTTTGGTGTGGGTGAAGCAGGAGGTGGGCAGTAAAGGAGGAAATGAAGAAGGAAGGGCGTTTGGAAATAGAAATTTGCAAAGAGAAGCTGTGCTTCCACGCAAGTTCTGCATTCTACATTAAACTTTGATTTAAAAAATGCACATTATTTTCCCTTAACTAAGGTTCTCAATAACTGCTCAATATGCTTGTTTTCCTCTTATCTGTTGAGGAAGGATGAGGATCTGAATCAGTTCATACTGACATTAGCCATTATGATAATATTTAGAATATGCAAAATCAAGATTGACAGTCCAGATGGAAATGGTGATGCTACTATTTCATTGGATTTGATATTTTTAGAAACACGGTTACAGGAGAAAATTATAATCTCTGTGGCATAATATTTTCTTGGGTGATTTAAATGAATTACCATTTTCACCAGAAAATCTGTTACCCTATTAATGTTTCTGTAACCTTACTGAAACCTCCTCAGGACAGCTACAGAAGAAATGCCTCCTTATCCCAACATTTTCACCATGAGAGTAAAAGAGTCTTAAATTTTGTGAATTAAGTGGATGGGATTCAGAATCTTTTATAATGGGAGTGATAACATCAGTAAATGCAGTAATGCTGCAATCATGCCTAGTTTCCGATCAAGTCTGTAATACTGCAGTTTCTTTGCTGTTAATCAGGCATTACTGGTAAAAACAGCTTTAGTCAGCCAACTTAGGTAAAAGACTGCAATTCTTGTATTAGGATAGAATTCCTATGCAAAATTTAGTCAGTGTTAAATCTTCAGGACTGGGTTCTGAGTATTCTCCTTTTACGGAGTGCATTGCTCCCTCACTGGCATTTCAGAATGTCTTCAGTTCCTCTGGAGATCAGACAGAATCCAGGTAACAAAAGCAAGCTGGCAAATTGGACAGAATTTTCACCCTATCTTGTCAGAATTTGGGTTTAAGTTTTTTAAGCCCCTAAAAATGTTTATTTTATAATGTTGTGCCTTCTAAAACAGGGACTGGAAATAAAATTAGTTTCATATGCCAATTCCCATCAATTGGTGGTGGCTGCTTAGACAGCTATGTTGAAAAGGATACTGAGCTTTAGCTGCGCTCCAGGAGAAAATGCCACTGAGTCTATTACAGGCACAGGAGATGAGAATGGTACCATTCATACTGAGAATGGCTATTCCTATTCTGAGGCTTAAAACATATTGGCAAGCATACTTGGATTCATTTGCAATCAGAGATATATTTACTTAAATGCATAATTGTAAATTTAAGATAAATATACATCTCCTATCTGTTAGGTAGTATACAGGTTGAATCACATTTAATAATTTCTAAGACAGTGGTTCTCAACATTGGGTACACAGAAATCTAGGTAGGGTGCATTCAAGAATTAAGGAAATGCAGAGAACATATATTTTTCTTGGGAATGTGAGCTTTCTGTTTCTAGCATGGTAGAAATTCTTGATTGAGGGATTTCTAGATATAATTTATGAAAACTTGAGAACCAATGATATAAGAGAGTTGCAGCAGATAAACTCAACTGAACTTATTTTCTTGCTAAAAAGAGATTTTTAAAGTTTGTAATAAAAGAAGTAATATATGAAAAATAGTTGGGGTACTGTGCTTGGCATATAGTGAGAACAAAGTTGTCTGTATTTATATTATTACAGGACTGACTGTCCTTTTCAGTAACAAAACTATAGACTTACATCTTTTCTTGGGTATTTATATAATTATCTGAAGTTTAATGATTAAAAGCATAGACATTTGCAACTTTAAATATTCAATAGAATTTATAAAATAGCTGTGGTTTAGAAAGGATTTCTTTAATACCTGGGGAAAAATAGTTATCATCTTAAAAATAACAAGAATACTAAATAAACAAAAAAAGTCAAGCTGCTGTTATGTCACAGTTAGGAACTAAAGTATTAACAAGAGTTCGCAAACATAAATGGCAGGTATCTATCAAGGTCTTCCAAGTATATTCAAAAGAATAAGCAGAAACTAAATATATGTTTATGCATGTAAAATTGAGGTGAAAGCTAACTGTATGAGTCTTCTTAACTTTTAATTATTTAAAGCTCAACCTTACAACATAGTTTAAAATTAGGAAGTTAAATGCTATGTCTGAAGTTAGTAAAAAAGTAGCAATTAGTGGACAGAGATATACCTCTTATACCTATAGTGGTTAAATATTTACCTTAATTTTCAATAATGAAACTCATATGTATAGAGTAAGACAAAGGACCTAGATCAAAATTCTGTTAAAGGCATTAAAAAAGCAACAAGGCAGACTCTGCTGAAAGAGGTAAAACTGATATAATGTGATATGAGAATAGCAGCAGATAAGAGTATGTGCAACATAATATGCAAAAATGAAAATATAGATCGAGGTGGCAGGATAATGGTGAATTTTAAATAATTTATTACTATTAAATCTCTTTAAATTGTTGCAGTATTTTTTAATTAAAAAGGAATGTAGCTTATTAAAAAAAAAAGAGAAATCCCTTAAAAGACATTTTTTTCTTACATACCTTAGCATAGCAATTTTTTTCTGATCATTCCTGTTAAAGTTTAAAGGTTAGAGGGTTATTGGAAAGGAGTTCTCTACTAATTGTTTCCCCATTTCTCTCCCTGCTCTCTTCACATGAGGTCTAAGTGTAAATCTTTACCTGTAGGATGTCACAATTGCTCCTTTTTATACCTAAGGGTGTCTATAATTTGGCTTCAATTTACCTACACAGGCTTACTCTTCCCCTCATGTCAGATTAGTTTCCATATCATTGCTTCCACTCATTCTGGACAAGGATTTTCTTATTTCTCTCATCCGTCTAAATCCTACCATTTTTCAGGGTTGATTCAAATCTGGGTTCTGCTATAAAACCTCTTCTGATCACTACAGGTTAACCTCTTCATCCCTATTTTTCAGAACTCTGAAGAACAATATCATGTATTCTTCATAAACAAATGCTTTCACCCTGAATTACTATTCGAGTGTTAAGTAGATAGTAATATTTTGGAGGGAGTTAATATTCTAGCCCTTAAAAAAAGAACTTCCTCAGTCTCAAAGTAAAATTCTACAGGTTATACATTTATCATAAAGAGAAAGGATACCCTAAGAATGAAGAAATCAGATGGACATAATTATAACCAAGCAATCAAACTCAATGTCATCGATATGGGATAAAATAACATTATGTACCTACTAATGAGGATACAATATCATCTATGCAGCATTCCTAGCAAAACGTGTTTAACCCATGGATGAATAAGAGAAAACAATCAGGCAAATGCAAATTGAAAAACATTCTATAAAACTGACCTGGATTCTTCAAAAACGTCAATGCCATAAAAGAAAGAAAAATTCTGGGGAATTGATGTAGATTAAAGAAAATATTACAACTGCAGTGTACAATCTTTGATTGTATCCTGGATTCAAAAAGAAACTGTAAGAAATTAATAAGACAACTGGAAAATTTCAAATATAGATTGCATATTAAGTAATACTTTATCAATGTTAAATTTCTTGAATGTGATTTGGTATATGAGGAGAGTGTCCTTGTGTGCTGAATTACTTAGGGGTCAATTGTTACAATATCTGAAGCTTCTACAACAGCTTTACTGGTGAATCTTGGTGAAGGGTTGAGAGCTACTCAATGAACTGTTAAATGCAATTTTTCTGCAGCTTTGAAAAATTTAAAAAACGAAACCATGCATGCAGGCATGCATATTGGGGGAGGTATAAAAAGTCCTTGGCAAAGTAATATGCTATAGGTGCTCAATAAATAGTTATTAAAAGAATAACACTGCTAATTCTTAAAAACATTGTTAGTTGCATTTGAGGACTTGATACCACACATTCCAACACAGCCCTAGGAAAAAGCCTTCGTTTCTTTCCTAAAAATCTGTGGCACTTTCTCTTTTGTTAGCTCAGCCCTACATACCTGCACAGTACCTGTACGTGTCAATCAGTGTTTATTCTAATTGTTTAACTAGATGAGTTGGATAGGAAATTTTGGGAGATGACTTCATGGGAATTTTTCAGAATGAATTTGCTATTTATGATACAATGATAAAACATTCGTAACTTGAAAAGCATTGTGCATGCTTGAAAAGAGGGCTTGGAAAATGCCTGGCAAGGTGATTCCCTAGGATTCCTTTACTGGGAGAGGAGTTTGGGAGGAAAATTCCTAAATCCTTGACCATATTACGTACTTGTTCCTCCTCCGGGACTGGTAAGCACCAGAGAAGGATGTGGGGCTTCCATGCTTTTATGAAGTGTGGCCACTGCAATGATTTTCCTTTTATGTATGCATAGCTTTGTGACATCTTCATCTGCTTTAACATCTTCTGCAGTCCTCTGTTTCACAGCAGCTCCAGGATCAAAATTAAACACCTGGAAAAAGGACAGCCTTTGTTTAGAGTGTGACTGTAAAAGCACTAAATAAAAAGAACCTTCATTAAAACTTTTTTTACATAGATTAAGCCATAAATCTGAATAAAAATTTCTCAAGTTTTTAAATTTAAGAAAAGCAACTTTAAAGAACTTAAATACCTCTGTTGAACTCATGGTTTTTAATGGCAAAGTAAATAATAAAATTCTCCTAATTCTAAGACAGCCAAGATAAATATATGAAAAGGTATATTATCTGATAATGTTCCCAATTTTAGATACTTCCTGAAATTCTAACAGTATAAAAATAGATGGAGCACAGTTTAAAAACCCTGAAAGCTGACATTTCAATTTTAGTATATGTGCTGCCGAAGTGAGCACTAAAAGCTGATATTTCTACAATCTAATTTTTTCTTTGGCTTTATTATTAATATTACCTTTTCACCTATTAAAACATCTATTTCTCTAATTAAAAAGAATCTTATTTATTGTAAATAGACTTAGAGTTATTTCAAATGCTTTTTTTCTGTTGTAATGAGGTGACACACAAATAAAAAGGAAGAGAGTATCTATTAACCCTAGTTCTAAAATTAGCATTACAATAGACATCCAGAGAACAATGACCTGTTTCTATAGTAAATAATATTTTATATTTTAAAATGACTTTACTTTCTACCTTGCAAAGGAGTAAAACAATTTCATGTTTAGACTGGGAAGGTTCAGATTTGTAGTTTTAAAAACATTTGTGGCAGATTTATCAACACTCGTGCTAAAAATAACATTGCAGATTGAGCAGTTATAGCAGGAAAAGAAAATATAGCACTATTAAATGGCAAGCATAGGTATAGCTCTAATAAAAAAGTACAAAAGAGGTTTTAATGAAACATTTAATATGAATATATGTTTATCACCTTGGAATATGACTCTGGGATTTGCACTATTTTCCATAATCATTAAGCATTACAAAATTCATGCAAAAAATATTTAATTAGATAAAGACTTCAAAATGCCTATGCGATTGGAGAAGTAATATAAAAATGAAGTGCCAAGTGAGAAAAGCAAATATATGAAACACCTAAAAAATAAAAAAACTTCCGAGAGATCTGTTGTGAAATTGTTACCTTGGGAAGAATAAGAGGACACTCCAAGCCACACTTGCATGTTCCGTCAGTAAGCAGGTATGTTTTAACCTGCTCCAAGCAAGATAACAAAGACCCACTGGGACTGTAAAAATAGTTTAAAAAAACATCAGGAAATAATTCTGACTGTACATATTATATGAAAAAAGGCATAATTTATAGTCTTGCTGTCCTTCACAGGATAATATTTTCCTACTAAGGAAAAACATTTTCTTTGTCAATATTATGTTAGCTACTAAATGATAGCCTTTGCACTATCGCTCTTTCTTTTGAACTAAAATATTTCTCAGAAAAATACAGATCTTTATAGAAAATTAAATAAAAGTATTTTGAAAACCAAGAGTGGACTAGGATGGGGAAAATGCTATTCTTAAGAAAGGACAGAAGCAGGCAAGAAAGGAATAAGAAAACTACATGAAAGTAGTCATTACCGTTTTAAACCAGAAGATCTACTTTTAAAGCTATTTGAGGAAAAACTGAAATTTAGAAACACACTGGCAGTCAAACCAGAAAGTCACTAACTGTACAAAAGGTGGAGCTAGCAAGTTCCTTTAATTTTGGAGTCTAGAACCGAGTTGTTTCTATATAAAAACAGGTTCCTTTATTTCTCCCTAACCCGTTTGTTTCTTTGAAGATGGATCAGTGCGGCCCAACTCAAATTACAGTGAAGAGCCAAACCTCAATGACAGGGGGAGCCAAGCAGACTTGACTAGGGATGGGGAACTGGGAACTCTTGAGCAAATAGGGTTTCAGGTAGCAGAAAGGTGCCTTGCCAGTCTTCTGGCTGGTAAATGGGTAGTGTTCTCAATGTTATTACTCTTCAGGTCACAAAAGTCAGTATGATATGTGAATCCTGATCAAGTTCACATCTATAGATTAGGTACTAATTCAGATGACAGGATAAGTCTTTGATTTTTATTTATAATGAAGGTTGTTTAAAATAGGCAATTTGTACCTTAGGACTTCAATATTTTTAAAATATTGAACTTACAGCCTTAAAAGTTATTATATACTTCTCATTCAAGAATATCTTTTATCTATGACTATTTACCAAAACCTTCGCTTAAGTCTTCCGATCGAATTTGGATTTGATCAGTAATAATACTGTTTCATAAACAAAGCATCATACTACTAGAGGTAGACTATTCTGCTCTATAAAAACACAGGTAGTAGTTTTGCATTTATAAATGAACCAACTTTAAGATGCAATTAATATTTTATTTATGGACAGTTACATAACTGACTTATGCATGTAGAAAATCTCAATTAAAACCCTCAACTTTGTCAACTCATTCATTCATTTCTTTAGGCTAACAAATTTTTTCAGACGATCTGTAAAGAATAATAATAATTCTCATATTATAAACCTCAGTGGTAGGGACCACATGTTTTCAGGGGGTTGTTAATTTAAAGGAAACAAAATCTCCAAATAGTTATCATGTGAGAAATTTATGAGTGTTGTGAAAAGAAACTGCCTAACATTTTATAGTTAAACAAAGTGTACAGACTGAATCTTAGAGAAATCTAATTGTAAAATTAAACCTGAAGACAAAAGTTCCTGAATTCTATTAAGAGTACTCTAGACACTTTAAAAATACTTCATTCTCAATCAATCAGTTGGGTTCTTTCCTTCAGTTGTACCTCTTTAATTAACTTTTTGGAGTAATAATTAACATAAAAAATAGTTACAAGTCTTATGGCAATAGATAAAGCTTAGAAGATTGGAAGCAGGTAGGAAATTTAACATGTAGCCTCAATGCCTCCTTGAGGCAGGAGCAGCTGGAGACTAACCTAAAAATTACAAGCGAACTGCACATTGAGAAGGGAGCTACAGAAGGAGGGCTACCCTCCTATGTATGTTCAAGCAGAAATTTAACTAGTTATATACAAACAAATCAAACCCATGCTGGCTTAATTTATTTGAAAGTGTTTTACCTTATCTGGCAAAGTTAGTTTCCAAAATAATTCTTAGCAATGCAGACATGGATTTGGGGAACTCACACTAACAAATAGTGAAGTCTACTTAGACTTAGAAAATCATGAACAAGGTAACTGACAGCTTCCCAGACTTAACTTGGTTTAACTGAATTTTCAGCAATCTGAAAAGCTGATTTATCTGTCATAGAAATAAAGATAAAGTAAAATAAAAATTCTCAAGGGTTTAGCATCAATTACTCTAAACTAAATATATATTTGCTCCTTACAGATTAGAACAGTTATAAATATGAATAACACTGATGTCTTGCTATATTATATTAATGACAAAGTATTTCTGGCAGTTTGTTAACAACTTTGACAATAGGAACACTTGGAGAAAGTTAACCCATGTGTCCATCTTATCTACCATGGAACAGGCTCCACATTCCCTGCTTTCTTATACCTTCACTCCAATTAATATAGAGCAGCGGTTCCCAACAATTTGGCACCAGAAACCGGTAATCTAAAGCCTGATGATCTGAGGTGGAGCTGAGGCGGTGATGCTAGTGCTGGGGAATGGCTGCAAACACAGATGAAGCTTTGTTCTGCTCTGCCTCTGCTCTTCTTCCTCTGTGAGGCGCAGTTCCTAACAGGACTTGGACCAGTACTGGTCCGGGGCCAGGGGTTGGGGAGCCCTGATATAGAGCACATCCTTAATATTACAGAAACAAAAAACTAATGTGCAAAAGAGTTTCAATTGGTAATTAAGTTTACCTCAAGAATCACCTTACACAAAACAAACAGATCCAGGAGAGAATCTGAAATGACTTTTGATTTGTCATGGCATGAAATCATTTGTGTTTATATAATGGAAAATACCTCATTCACAAACATACACCTTTGTACAAATGGAGAATTCTGTTCAAACAGAGATACAAATAATTGCACTGGTAGTAATAGCATTAATGTAATGATGCAATGTTGTATCTTTTAAAAAGTTCTAAGTCTATTTCTAATAGTTTTTATTATTACATAACAAGGAATGATTTATGGTATCCTAACTTTTCATATACTTACTGATAAACTACAAAGTAAGGAACTTAGGTGTCCATTAACTAATAATAAGACTGAAACTTCTTGCCAACCGTTGTAATTTCACTTAACTTATTCTACAACATATATAGGCCATCAAAATTTAAAAGAGGAGTCATTTGCATTTTGTTTGTATAACTTTTTACATGTGAGATGAAGAGCCATCTCCATCATGAATTTTTCTTTTTTATTATTAAATGCAAGAGAATAAAACAAAATCTGCACAGAAAAAATAGGGAAATTATATTTACTTAATATTAGGCATTAAGAAGTCTAATAATTAAAACTGACTATAGATAAAATACATTCACCCTTACATCAGAAAAGCCAAGTGAAACATTGTAAAGGACAGAGTAATCATGTCAAGAGATGTTGAGCCTATTTCCAGTATTCTACATTCTCCTGTGAATGTGGCAATGATGCCTGTGTTTCTTCTAGAAATCTTCATATTTTTCTTTATCCATGTTACAGAGATAAGCAGAATGACATCTTATATAAACACAAATACTGCATAAAAATTCTCTCTTATAATCTAAAGCAATTTACATTGCAAAACAGTACAGAATAAAAACACCTGAATATTTCTAGCACAAAGATTTTTATTTGAATTTATTTGAGGTGCTGTCAGTCACGATATTTTGCTTCCTCAGAGGAACAGACTTTACCTCCTTAATTTTGCGACTGCAAACTTGGAAGTAAAACAGGTAATAATAAGGGCTCACCTGACATAAAGCACTCCATTTTGATCCACTCGGCGCTGCCAACCCACTGGAACTTGTATAGCTGGAAGACCTCCGTCCTTGTCCCCTCCGTCACACTCCTTGCCTCCATTCATTTTCTGTGTCTGCTTGGGACTCTCCAAAGATATCAGCAATAAGACGATATCCTTATATTACAGGGCATGATGGCCTTCAAAAATGGCCAATGCAGCACAGTTGTTCCCAGCCTGCACAAAATGCATTGGGGAGCTCGAGCTCAGTTTGGAACCAAGTCCTTGAAATCTGCCATTGTGGAAAAAATCAGTTTCCCATTATAATCTACATTAAATAATGAATGTTTAATTCCTAAGGATGGTCTACATGGGTAAAAAGGAGTGCTTCTGACTAAGGAAAATCATATTCACCAATGCTGGTACCTGTCTGAAGTAGGAGAGGGGAGGAGTGTAAAGTTTTTAGTTCAACATTTTGTCTTTAACTTTGATGTTGGACCAAAATAACCTCTATTGTTTAGAAACCGGTCTCATTTTTACAGTGCGAGTCGGTTAATATTTCCAGGTACTACCCGCCTTCATAGGCCACATTCTTTAAACTTTCTCTTCATCTTCCAATCTGAATCCAAGATGTTGCAGGTTGGGTCATCTGATGTTTTCATGTCTTTAAAATTCCAATAATGTAGCCTGAAACATATGTAAATATGTAAACTGTATACTTATTGTTGAAAAACTGATAACCTCTACACTTTTAAAAACAGAATAAACTGCCTGCTAAGTGTACCAAACCACTTTGATGTCCTCTGTCATGACAAATTCAACTTGTTTTCTTTATCTACTTGATCCACATATTCCAGTTAAACCAATTTGCGTATTCTTCACTACATGCAACTTTCTACTTATTAAAGAGACCCATAATTATGGCTTCACTCACGCGCGTGCGCACACACACACACACACACACACACTCCTTCTAACCCACAATAATATATATCAAAACCTCTTATGAACTGAAAACTGGAAACTTATGCTAATCAAACCACATTTGGTTACTTCTTCATTCTACACATTCCTATGATTTAGTTTTCTAATTATCATATTTGTCCAAAGAAAAAGTTTCTTCTTTTTGAAGAGAAAATTAAAAGGAAATAAACTTACAGTACATTTCCAAATATAAGAGTTGTTTTTTCCCCACTGATCTTGAATATAAGAGTGGGAATTGCTTTATAGTTAAGGTGTATAAGCTCCCTTCTATACGTGGTACTCTCTTAATTCCTTTACTAAGTCACAAGGTTCTATTTGGAGAGGACATACTGGCTTAAAACAGCAGCAATCAGTGCTAGTGTGGAACGCTTACAAGAGGTTATCTTAATGGAACTGTTAAATAAAAGAAAATGGCAAATAAATTTATAAAAGATTTAGTAGGTAATCCTTGTGGAGGATGTTATGCCACAGTTGCTAGCATTATTTGTTGTGGTAAACAAGACTTTTTATAATCATTTAATATATAGTGTGTGATTACATTGTAGGACTCATGAAACTATAGTAAAGGATGAATGAAAAAAATGTTCTAGTGTTATGAGTGCAACTTGTGGTTTGTGATAAAAATTTTCAATGATAGTATTAACCACAGATTCAAAAAATGTATCTCAAACAACTTAATGGAAGTGAAGGTGATATGCTTTGGAAAAGTGTTAAATGACTTAAGATTCATATGGAAGTATTAAAACTGTTTGAAAAAATTTAAATAAAAAAGTTAATATTTTAGATATGTTTAAATATGCATGTATAATAATCAAGAAATTAAACAGTGTAAGTAGGCATAATACTACTTAATCTACATTCCTAAAAGTCTACATACTTAAGTTAGCCTCGAGCCTTTTTTGGATCTCTTCATTAGGAAAGCAGAATGCCTTATAGTAAAGGGTATCATATGTTCAAGCATATACCTTATTTGTACCCTTGGTTCTGAGGCAGATTAAAGATGTTGTAATGAAGCATATACTCATTTAGCTGAAAGTTGGGAACCATGGGTATGGGTGTGGGAAGAGTGCCAAGTAGTACTATTCACAATGGTGTCTCAAGCTGGTAATTTGCATTGTGGGCTGACTCCTCTGTGTCTATGCTTCTCACAGAAATGACCCACTTTGCAGGCATAGCATCCCATTTGTGTCTCCTGTCCACTGCACCTTCAACCATGGCCCCTGCTGATCATGTATATGTTTATTCATATTTTATTTAACAGTTAGTGAGCAGTTATTATGTACTCAGTACTATGCTATGTACTGTAGTACAAAGATGGTAAGATACCACTTTATCCAAAGCCCAGTGTAATGTTTGGTACCTAAGAGCTGCTCAGTGTGGAAGGACAGAAAGGAAAGAGGGAGGGATGGAGGATGAAAGAGGATGGAAAGAGCAAGGAACGGTCAGTCCTTTTTCTCAATGGGTTCCCAGCCTCATGGAGTACCCAGTACTAGTGAAAGATGTGAAAGAGGTGTGAATTTTCTGCGGTTTATCAAATAGTGACACACTATGATGACTGAACCTGTTTTATTAAAGGTCCCTTTTTTACAGTCACTTTGTTACCTCACTTTTCCTAAAAAAAAAAAAAAAAAAAAAAAGCTCTTCAGTGGTCTCTGATCATTAGATTGGATCAGCTGTCATTTTTCCTATTTTTTTTTCTTTTTTTGGTCATCCTGCTCTTGCATGTGACTCTGTCTTCCTCGAGACTGGCTGGCTTGTTCCATTTAGTAATTTGTGGATCTGCCAGATAATAACATTGGAGTGATTCCTGCCAAATCTCTCCCTCAGATTTCAGCAACTGAAATATAAATATCTGATGGTTGGGTTTTACTTAAACCAGAAGTTCTAAAAGCATGTTCATGAGACAAGCATCATGATCATCAGTAACATCTGGTAACATGTCAGAAAGTAAATTCACAGGCCAGACCCCAGACTTACTAAATTAGAAACTCTGGGGGGCAATCTGTTTTTTAACAAGACCACCAGGTGATTCTGATGCATGCTCAAGTCTGAGACCCACTGGCTTAGACTAATGCCCCTGCCTCCCCTCTCTGGACATGATCAGTTTTATATCTCCAAACCTTGTAGGCAGCCAGCCCTCTACTTCATTTTGTCTCTGGGAGGATCTTCCTTTTTTTTTTTTTTTTTTATGTGGATACTTCCACCTTCTAGAGGCAACTCTATTATAAGGACTTTAAAAACCCTTCCTAGAGCAAAAGTCCAGTAACTATATAGTCACTATTTATTTATCTGTAAGTGGCACAAATTTTTTCAACATTCAGTTCGTAAATTTGGAAAATGCAGAGAAGTTTGAAGATGAAAATAAAATCGAACTGTAATCTTACTGCTGAATAATAACCACTGTAAACATAGATGTACCTTCTTTCAATCACTGATTTCAGAAAATCTTAAAAGCATACCTTAAAAAAGTTTAATATAATAAAAAATAAACTACCATTCCAAATTCATGATGTAAGCATTTTGTCAGTCATGCTTATTTTTTAAAGACTTAGAAAACATTAAGATGAAGTTAAATACTACCCTCCTCCCCCACCCTATTTCCTTTTTAGTTTTAGTCCCCTCCCTTGAACCTTAAAGGCAACCACTATCACTGGTTCTGGTCTGTATCCTTCCAGGCTCTGTGTTTTCATGTGTTTCTTCCTTATATGTGTATATGTAAACATGGTACAGTTTTATGTGTCTTAAAATTTTACATAAATACTATTATACATATATATCATTTTCCAACTTGCTTTTAAAATTCAACATTGTTTTGAAAGCTATCTTTGTTGAGATATATTGATCTATCTTTGTTGCAGATATATCGATCCAATTCATTAATATTTAACATCTAAATAGCATTCTATCATATGATTATACAACTATTCATCTATTAGTAGATCAATCATATTAATGTTTGTGTGTCGGGTCTGCACATTTTCAACTTTACAGGCATTGCCAAATTGTTCTCCAAAGTAGTTGTACTGATTTCAGTTTTTTTCTGTGTATAAAATGTGTCCTTTTCCTTTAAATATTGAGTCATTACCACTTTGTACTTTATTTTTCTCCTGAGTATTTTATTATGGCAGTAAATATATTTTTTCAAAATATGGCTTTTGATTGCTGGATAGACTTTTTTTGGATAGATGTATATAAATTACTTACATAGATTTTCTCCCAAATTCTCACAATTACAAATAAATCTGAGATAAATATTCCTAAATATAAATATATGATCATTTTGATAATTCATTTATAATTATTTGTTAAAACAGAATTGCATAAATCTAGGGCCCTTCATAAATTTCTTAAGGTGCCAGGAGGGTAGTTTTAAGAAAGCATTTCAGGCTATACTTCTCAAATGTTTGAAACCCACGCATGCCCTCTACTGCGAAATATTAAAATCTATTCTTCATGCTTCCAAGATTCTGATAACTTTATCTTCTATGCAAACCCATCATTCAAGATTTAGTCAAGCTTTTTCATAAATTTAACAGAAAAGTTACATATCTACAATATTTTCCAGTCACCTCCCCCAAGGATTCCATTATGACCCACTTTGTTTATATGGCTTGGTTTAAGCCCAATAGATACAGGTTAATACAGAAACAATATTGTAATATGAAAGGCACCTCCATTTCACTAATATTTTGGATCAGGAATAGATCTTATATTTTGGACATAATTTGCATTTATTTCACAAACAGTTTTGGTAGCACTAATAAGGAAATTCAAAAAGTGGGGTGTGTGTGTATGTATGTGTATGTGTGTGTGTGTATGCATGTGTTCTAAGGGGAACATATGTCACAATTCCACCACTGTTTTCATTTTCCTTCTTTCTTTCAATACGCAAATTACTCTATGAGAATTTGCTTTTGGTGACTTGAATTTTAGTGACTTGATTTACTTCTTTACCTTGGCTTTTTCTGACCGTGAAGAATTCTAATTAGAGGTCACCTCCTCAAAGAGACTATACTGTAAAGCCTAGGTACTCTATTACATTTTGTTAATTCACTGATTCCTCTTATTATCTGATTTTTTTTTCTTATCATTTATTTGTTTATTGACTATCCCCACAGGAATGTAAACTCTCTTAGGGCAGGAATCTTGTCTCCCTAGGACCCTCCTATATTCAGTTTCTGGTATTGCACTTATCCTATCTACAGTAGGTGCTTAAATACTCCCTGAAGACTATTCATACTCTAATTCGTCAACATAATTTTATATTCTAATTTTTACCATGAAGGCTCATAAAGTTTTAGCAACATGCATCTAAAACGAAAAAGTTTTTAAAAGAAGCCAACAGAAGCCATGAGTATGTATTGTGAAAAAATATACAGAAGATTTTTGCTCTAGATTTGTCCCTAATAATCTCATAATCTCTGAGTGATAATTTTTGTGTAGAAAAGGTATGATAGAGCTTCTAACAAAATTAATATACTAACTTTATACTTTATTTGTAAAGTGCATCAGTTTTATTTATTGGGGTATTTATAAGTGGTATATATACATACTTTCATTGAATTAATAAAGGAAACACTGGAATAAATGCAACAATATAAAAATTAAAATTAATGCAATACACCTTTTTCTCAATCTGCTTTATTGACATTCTTGTCAACCTAAGAATGAACTCACTATGCGATGTTAATGCAAATTTTAAAAGTTGTACCCAAATACCACGAAGACTAAATATCAGAGAATATAACACCAGAAAAATAAGCAGATACTCTTCATAAATCTTTCTGAGTAACATCAAACATAATAAATTCTTCTGAATAATGTCACACAAACTTAATTAATGGTGAAAATAATGAATTGATTTTTTGAACTATGTGATATTATGAGTAAATTCTATTAAAATGTTTATAATGGCATATCACACATTGATCTTGTGTTCAGTGGGGTTATTTGGATACACAGTAGCACAGAATGAATATTCAATGAACTATTAATTTACCAAGGTGAGACTATGTAAATTGGGTAAAACACCAATATTAAAGTTATATAAACCTAAATAATCATTTATACTTTTTAATACTATGATTATAAACTTAGCTCATGAAATAAGTTACATAAAAAGTCCACTCCATTCCTACATTTGCAAGAGAGAACACCTCATGTTCTCCAATTGAGAACAAGTCTCACATAAAACCTACCTCTATGATTAAATTCCAAAGCAATATGTACACACAACAACTGATATGATTGGGTTAAAAAATGTCAGCATTAGCATTTTGGAGAGTAATGCTGAGTGACTATAACATAATTATCATTTGCTTCAGTAATAAATGGATATACTCATAATCTTTCTATCATTATTAGTTACATTAGGCTGATTAGAGTAACCCTAAATGACATTTTTCCCTTTTCAATTACCTTTCACCCATATATCAATAATTTATACAGCTCCTTCAGAGCATGTAGCCAGCCCCCTCTATCCAACCTTCCCATCAGTTTCACTTTTCATCTCTTTATGCAAGCTATGCATTTTTACTTATGAGCACACTTATCTTGCAGTTATATCTTCTTTTATTTTTAAAAAACCTTCCAATAGATCAGCCCTATTTTTACTCTGGTTATTATTTTCATTTGGTTCTTATCTTCACTGTGCAGCCACCTCTTCCAAAACATATCTCTCAGATACGTCCTTTGTAAGAGACCTAATCTCTGTCAGGCTCTCCTTACTCACTCCAAACTACCCACAGTACATTTATGTTTGTTGTATCAGGATACTTTAAAAACATCTTTCCTGTCCTGATCACTGAAGCTCTCTAGTTCCAGACGTCCTTGGCCTTTCATTGCAGAATGTAAAAGTTCATGACCTGTACATGAGGGACCCTGTTCACATAGGAAGCCTACATTTTTTCACACAGACAAAAAATGGTATAGAAGTAGACTCCTGAGACTCAGGCCAGTCCTCAGAGTCAACGTAACAAGCATCCTGGCCTATGTCCAACTATGGTCAGGAGAATTATTTATACCAGGCTATTTCTTGCTACCAAAGTTTGGCAACTTGTACATTCTAGTGACACGGAAGCCTTCAGAGAACTAACTGCTGAGTGTAGTAGACTGCATTGGCTACAAATATTTTGTAGGTCCTTCCATTACGAAGTGGGATTTACTACTCTACACCTTGATTCTAGGCTGGTCTTGTGATTTGCTTTGAGCAATGCAATATGGTGGATGTGATACTGTTCAAGTTGAGACTAAACCTCCAAAGGGCTTGCATCTTCTACTCTTGCTTCTTATAGTGCCATTGTCATATGAAAAATCTGATCTAGCCACCTTGAGGATGATAGATCATGTGGAGAGAGAGAAGTCGAGCTGGTCTAGCCAGTCCAGCTGAGGCCCCAGACATACAAGTGAACTCAATCAACACTGCCAACCCACAGAATCATGGGTTTTATTTCAAATAGCCAAAAACTATACTGGAAACAAACTGAAAGTCTAAAATAGGGTCTTATTTAAATGAGTTACAGTATCAAGAAGCTACATAGCTCTACCCTTTAACAGCTTTTGTCTTTGGGCAAGTTTTAAATTTTCTTTCCTTACAAGATGGTCATAGAATTGTTCTGGGTATATAAGTTAAAAGTCTTAAATCAGTATCTAGCACATCATAAATATCCAAATTGTTATCATTTATACATAGCTATTAAAAGCATAATATTAAAATGTCCTAGAAAATTTAATAGCACTGAGAGAAGTCCATGATACTGTCAGCTGAAATAAAAAAAAACTACAAAATTGTGTAGATTATTACAAATCTTCATTTACAAAAGATATAGATATAGGAATATATACATAGATATAGGAATAGAATAGCACTATGCTCCTAGTGGTTGTCTCTGGGCAGTGAGAACATAAGTGATTTTAATTTTTTCATTGCTTTTTTGTAGTTTCAAATTTTTCTGTAATAAAAATATATTGACCCTATAATCAGACAAAAAATTATTTCCAAAAACTTAAATGTTATATCTATAGAACAGTTAATTAATACTTTCTGATTCTCAAAAGCAGTAGGGAAACTTTTTGTTAGAAATAGTTACAAACTTTGTGCCTACTATTATGCTATTATTACTCTTTGTTTTAGCCACGTAGAGAAAAAGATATGGAAAGTCAGAAAGAATAGTGCATTAACCTGGATGATCTAAATACTAGAGAGAAAAATTAAGGCTATCCCTTTGATTGGTTATAAAATGCCTCAGATGTCATTCTTAATTTTTCTGCTTCTAATAAGTTGTCTGATAAGGTCTCTCAAGAAGCAAGAGGAGGAAGATCATTTATCTCTGTGTGGACTTTAGAAAGAGGAGGCCAAAGCATACATATCATCTCCCATCCTGACTCTCTTGTTCTTCACTAAACCAACATCTATTTATCTCAGTTTACATGTCACTTCCTCAGGGAGGCCTTCCAGGTTTTCCTAATATTTATTTGGCTTTTCAAGTCTAAATTGGGTTCCCCTCTTGTAATTTCCCCATATAATATCCAGTAATTCGCATATATTACCACACATAACTGAGCTTTCTCTTTGCCCTTGCCAGAGCACATGACGGCAAATAAAAACCAATTGAGACAGTTAACTTCAAGTTAAAGTTTCCCTTTGTGCCTTTAAAAATATCAAAAAGTGAAAAGTGAGGGTCTATAGGCATATGTAGAAAATGCTTACTATTCATTTTACCTTCTTAAAAGCAAAAAAGTGAATAAATCGCCAACTCTCAAACACATATCCTTAAGAAACAAAAACATTTAGAGTACTGTTTCAAAGTATAGTAATAAAAGAGAACATCTATTAACTAAATGATAAATTCACTATAATTGAGTGAAAATTATTTATAATTTATTTCTATATATTAGCCATCAATATAGTTTGCTATTTTTGTTTTTCTATGGTACAGTAAAATTTCTTAGAGAGAATATCTAGAAACATTACTTGACTTCATTTACATAATCTATTTAAAGTTTGAGGGGTAATTTTCACATCTTATCCATGCATTACTGGTATTTTGGCTACTCAAGGTACATTTTAATATATATTGGCAAAATCACTGTTGAAAAATGATATACATTACTGTTGTTTTTCCCCAAAACTGTACTAATAAAACAACTGTGAATTATGTCCATTTGGGGTTGTACAATTAACAACTAATATTTATATACTCTTACTACAAAATATTTAGCATTCCTCAATTCACCTGGCAATGATGTTAAGTTCTTACTCGGAGTAATCAGTTCTGTATAGAGATAATGGTACCCCCCAGTAACTTTGAAAATCAGGTTACTCCTAAAGTGAAAATAGGAAGATTCCTTAGCTGTTGAAGAAACCCACCCAAAGACATTGTCTCTAAATAATTATAAATATCTAGGAACACTTAAGTCCACTCAACATCTCCAGCAAACATAACCACATGTAAAAGATAACTAAAGTCTAATACATTGTCTGACAAGGCCTCCCAAGAAGCAAGAGGAGAAAGATCATCTCTATGTGGATTCTACAAAGGTGGAGCCCAAAGCATACAATCTTTAAGCCCCATGAAATATATGATCTTTTACTGTTGTCTGTGCAGCTCATCCAGCAGTAACAAAATGAGTAGGTAGTAATACCTATAGATGTTTAGTGGTGTCATATCAAATGTCTCAAGGAGATTCCATTCAGCATTTATCTGCTGACTGGAACACTGAGAGGCAGAGAAAATGTAACGGCAGCCAAAGAAAATTTATGCACTAAACCCTCTAGTGGAGGGGAAGGGAGTTTCAGTATCACAAAACCAGGCGTAGAGTATTTTAGAGAACATGTTGAAGAAAAAAGCAAAATCTGTAAAAAATAAAGTCTTTGATTTAACAAATAGATAAGCAAAATATAGGGCCAAGTTATAAAACAAGAAGGTTCTTGGTCAAATCCCCCCTGTCAGAGTCAATGCTTGGCTTTAACCCATTTTGAGGATAATAATAAAAGTGAATTAATTGACAATATTCAAATCAAAATATTTCACTAAAAATTTTCATTTCCTGCCTTACCTGAGAAATGGGACAATGTGGTAACACTAGGCCAACATTTGTGCCTTGCAGCAATTATCTGGAACGCAGCAGTGGCTGCTCCTTCAGAAAGGACTTGGCTCTCCAGTCCAGTGCACTGGCTTCCTGCTTCATTCCCACCAGCCTGGCCTCTGTAGGCACTTGGGTTTCCAACCTCTGGAATAGAATGGACCTTGGGATAAGGATTGAAGGGCTCACTTTAGCCCTTGATGAGAGGTACAACTTATTACTTTTTTAAATGACCACTTAACTTATGCTTCAAAGTTTCATCATCAGAGTGGAAGGCGAACACTTAGTGAATCATCATGCATTATTAGTAGGTGTAAGAGCACCAGGAAGCCAGCGAAAATCACAAGCACATAGTTAACGTTCTTAATGAAACTGAGTTGACTCTGGGACTGTGGTGATTCTTGAATTAGAGGAGGTAGAGGGTATAGAAAACTGTCATCCAACTTCAATACTCTGTCATGCCTTCTTTCTTGGCACCATCATCAACAATACCACATTATTATTATCTAAGGAACTTATCTTAGGATCAAAGAATTATGAAACCAAATTGGACATTATATTATTAAGAACTGTAAAATGCCAGTGTTTTATTTTCTGATTTATATTATTGTTTTTTTTTTTTTTTTAGCAAATATGAAAAGAAATTTTATAAAGGCTTTCAAAAGTGTACTTGAGACTTTACTCCTTACTCTATTTCTTCTAGCCATCAGAGACATTGACAAGGCTCTCCTTCAGCCTGGGTAAAATAATCCTTGCGACAGTCTAGGATTGTGACAGTTCTCTTCCCACGGTCCTTGAACAACCTTCTGATTATTTGGTGGATTTTACAGGTGTTTGGATATCAAGTTAGTGACTTGGACACCAGGTACATATATTTGAGTCAATGAAAATAAACAAACAAATAGGTCACTCGGCTCATAAATTAATTTCTTGTAAATATAGATGGCCTGTGTCAGACACTAGAGCCCCATTACTCTCGAGAGCAATGAAAAAAATCAATTTTTTAAATTGGAGGAGTAAGGACCACATTTCAGGCCACACTTACTCCACAGGATGCTCCTCCACCTTTGAGATCTTTCCTGATAGCCAGCCTACTTTTTCTTTTTGCTTTAGTGCCAAAGCAGGACAGGGGAATGTGTAGGACATGGTGTAGCAGCATGCTTGAGCATGGCTCTTTTTCAGAAAGCAGTCAGAAGAGAAAAGCAGCAACTAAGGGATATGGGACCAAAGTTAAAAAACTACATTTCTATAAACCTGATATACTAAAGGTACTCTGGGTATTATATTTAAAATTTTAAGTATTTATTGGGCAACTACATGTGTGGCACTGGATGGACAGTAGGAACCCAAACATAAAGAGAACACAGTCCCTTTCTCAAGGAGATCAGTGCCCAGGAGGTAGACGGCAGGGAGCTGGGTAGTTAGGTAAACAGGTAATTACAACACTGAATGATACCAACTAGGATAGGGCTAACCATGGAGTGCTAAACGAGCACAAAGAAAGAGCTAGTGTCGTTTTCAGATCGGAGAAAGGGGTGTGTGCGTGTGTGTCAGAATACACCTAAAGTTGCATAGAAATTAGATAGGCAGAGAAAGGTGAGAAGGAGACCTGAAACTTCACCTAATCCATGCAAATGATTTTAGTTCCAAAGTTTAATATTGAAGGTTTTACATTTCTGTTTGGTAATAACAATTCCAATATTGTACTCATTCTTAGCTGGTAAACAAACATAAAGATCTCATTTTGTCAGATTTTTTAACCTTGAGATGTGGTAAGTAATGAGGCATTAATGAGTATTTTCCACAGAAAGATCTGGATGCCTGCCTGATGCTTGAAATAGAAAATGATTACCTGACATCTAGATAAACAAATACTGTTTTCTAGAAGAAATACTACCAAAGAACAATGATTCCTTTCAGTAAGAAAGTAATATTAGATGAGAATACATTTAAAGTAGATGCTAAAAGAAGCAAGATATGGAAGAGGGAGTCTTAGCTAATAGAAAGAGTAGTTCAAAACTAGTTGGAAGTATATTCTTTAATAAAAAAAAGTCCATAGGTGAAAATAAGATGACCATTACACTAAAGTTATTTTAGCCTAATATATAAATAAAATCAGGTAACATTTATCTTACCATCTTTTGGAAACTGCACTGAGACTTTATACATATGTTACCTAATTTAATCCTTGTCACAACTGTATAAGTGCTATTAGTTTCTTCTTTTCTAGGGTTGAGAAAACTGAGACAAGACAAATTAAGTAACTATACCTTCTCTTTTCCTCTCTGATAATTTATACCTCCCTTTTCTACTTTATTTAGAACTTATCATTATCTAACATATTATATATTTTACTATTTACCTTATTATTGTCAGTCTCCTTGGATAAAAATGTAAACTTCATAAATATATAGATACATCATCATATCAGACAAAAATCTACTATTTTTTTCTTTTTTCTTTTTTGCTTTAGATTTAATAGCTCCTTAAAGACTGGTTTTGTATCAAAACTTTTTTATTTCTCATAGCATAAAGTACAGAATCTTACACAGGCAGGAGCCAAAAATATTTGTTGAGTGAACGATGAGCACAATTAGTCAGTAAGCATATACTGAGCCCTGGCCATACTCAGCATTGCACTTATCATCATAAGATGGGGAAGTACAAAATACTATCAGTGTTCTCAAAGAACTTAACATTTAGGAACATAATAGGTAGAAACATCAGGAATACCTAGGGTACAAAATAAGAAGTTCTCACATTTCATTACTTCTATTCTTTAATCACCTAATGTTGGGCAAAAATACTCACCACTCCTCCTAAGACACCCTAGTATCTTGTTGCATTAAACTTTCTTGGAAATGCTAGGGCTATTCACAACTCTACTACTATGCATGTGTTCTTCCCTGGACTTAGAAAGATTTCCTCCCATTTTCTTAAAGCAACCTTCTGTTCTTTAACTAAACTCTAAGGTCACCTCCTTCATGAAGCCCCATTTGGATTCCTGCTTAGAGTAACTTGTTCATTCCTCTCTCATTCTACAGTGCTGTTTATGTAACAGCACCTACGATACTGTGTTTGATCTACACATATTTGTTTCATATATCTTTTTTCCTCTTTTTAAATTTTTTTATTACAATTTTTTGACATAAAAGATATATAGCACACATTTTACAAATAATAATAAAATATACAATATCCTTTATTGTAAATTTTAAATAGCTAGTTCATTCTCAGAGAATGTTTTTGATTTTTTGCCCAACTCTTGAATATGTAGCCAACTTATATTGCAGTTTATGACTGAGTATAGTCTCAACATGAATAGTTAACATATATCTTTATTTACATTAATGAGTAAGATGAAAATAAAGCAACTAAATCAATGATGAGAGTTATTTCTTTCATGAATCATATAAAAGTTTTTATATACTGGAAGAATATTTTCTCCATTCTTTTATAATGGCTATAGACATGATGCACTTTTAGGTTTAACTTACATAATTATTTACTCCATCACCTAACTATGAGTATGAAGGCCTAGAGTTATTAGGAGCTCCAAAAGAAAATATTCCTGAGAATAAAACCAAAATAGAGGAAGGTGGAACCAAAATAGAGAAATGCAGCAGTGAAAGTTTGGTTTGGTGACATTGTTTTGGCTCCTGGATCCAGCCATACCCTGAGACATCTTGACTCTCTAGGTTTGTTACATGAGCCAAAAAAAAAAAAAAAAAAAAAAAAAAAAATCCTTTTTGTTTCTCTTACTCTAATTTAAGATGTATTTTTCTTACTTTTAACTCAAGGAGACCTAGCTAATAAATTATGCATTCTCCCAAAGGGAGAACCTTTGAGTATTTGGTTAAGGAACTTGAACTTTGTGGAAATTTAGTATTCAATGATGCATAATTTATCATTGTATCTCCAGTGCCAAGTCCATTATTACCTATCACTTTGTAGGTCCTAAGTATTTGGTGTTTGAATGCCTGAATGTGTGTTTTTTTTTTAAATTGAGGTCTTCTTTGAGTATTTTTTTTATTTTTTATTTAAAAAATTTTAATTTTTCAGTTAAGAGTTGACATTCGGTATTATTTTATATTAGTTTCAGGTGTACAGCATAGTGGTTAGACATTATATAATTTACGAAGTGTTCCCTCTGACTAGCCTAGTACCCACCTGGCACTATACATACTTATGACCATATTATTGACTATATTCCCTATGCCATATGATTGCCAGATTTTTTTTTTTTTTGGGGGGGGGGCTGGGTGAAAAAGGTGAAGGGATTAAGAAGGACAAATTGTTTTATATATCTCTATGTTTGTGGTTGCCAAACAATTTACCAGGTCCATGGTGTGCAAAGAGGGTCCTTTGAGCTGAATTATTTGTTTTTCTCACCTTTTAAAACACTAAAGAACTTTTTAACTCCCTAAAATACAACCATAAATAGAAAAGTTCTTGTTAATAATATATTAAAACCACCCAGTCATACACAAGGCTAATTGCAGGTGTGCATTAAAATAAAATTAAATGGAAGCTGAATAGAATCGCTTTTCTTATTTTATTTTCAGCACAGTCTCCATTGCCTAGAAGAGTGCCTGGCACACAGAAAATTACTTGTTGAATAAATAAATAAATGTCTGCGTACAAACCATGTCATTAAATGCTAAATGGCATGGCATGAACTAAACGTACTACAGGAACTCATAGATTAGGTAACAAATAATAGAAAGAACAGTGAACTAAGGGTTGGAAAGTTTGGTATCTGCAATTTTCTATCTGTATAACTTTGAGCAAGACACAGCCTGGGCTTTAATTTTTCAATTTATAAAATTGATAGCTTGGATCAGATGAGCAGCTTTAAAATTATTTTAGTTGTATATCTTTCTTGTCTAATAAATTCTAAATTAAATCTCCATTATATAAAACAGAAAAAGATTTGTTAGTAATAATTCATTTTATAAGTCCAAATTATAGTATTATAAAAATCCATTGATAATTATAATGAACTATATTAATTAATAAAAAGTATAAGACCACAGGACATGGGTGACGGTTGCAATTTTAAATCATCATCATCGACAAATTCATTTTGTTTTGGCTTTATAATATTGAGACAATTCTCAATGTTGGAAAAGCTACTGCAAATGGCAACATTTTTAAAATAGCTAATTTGGCTTCGGCAATATTAAGATCTTTGCAATTAAAATAGTCTAGAAGCTTGAGGAAGAAATAAAGAAAATCTTGTTTCCAAAATTGAATGATTATATTGAATCATTACTTATATATCTGGTCATGAATACAAAATATGGGCAAGAATTACCTAAAACTTAAATTAAACAAGAAACTTTCTTTAATATAATTTTATCACATTAATTTGCCATTGCAAAACTGTTAAGGAGTGATAAGAATACAAGCAAGAAAATGCTCCTACATTTTATTTGTATTTATTCAATGGAGTCTACATATGTTGCAGTAGTGTTCTTGTTTGCCTAATTTAATTGGATATATAATAATGGACTCAATTTTTTAAAAAGCCTAGCTAAAAACTTAAAAATAAAAATACTCATAAAAACTTTAGTCAGTAGTCCATAAAAATATAAACTAGCAGCACAGTTTATTTTTGTTTCATGATATGTTCATGTGTTACAATTTAGTATAACACACTTGAGTGTGCATGTTATTTTTATTATGGGGTTAAAATAATATATTTTTAAAATTTCTATTTGTGTCCAACATTCGGAAAACTCTGAAGAACCTCCTCTGAACTTGATATTCTTCTAGTCCTTTTGATTCTATCATTTCTCCATAAGCTAGAAAATAAAGACTTTATAAAGATGACTTCGATTTTTTTTCAACTCAATCTTATATACGTTTACTGAGATAAAACATCCCTGAGACATGGAAGAGCCTGATCAAATTGAAGTGGAGAACGTGGGTTGGGCAGTATCATAAATGGAGCTTTTTAAAAAAATGTCAATTTTCCTAGTATAAGATGAATTTTTTTGCACATATGTTAAAAACAGCTTCAGTATCATAGATCCATGACATTTTTAACATGAGCATTGCTTGTCTACAGGTATCTTAACTTATAAAGGCAATTTCACTCCTATGAAGTTGTTTTCTAAAAATGACATCTGTCAGACGTAACTTTTCAGTAATTTTGCCTTTATTTACTTGAAGAACATATTCTGCTTTGAACAGAGGAAACTCTTAACTAACCTCTACTTAAACAAATCACTGAATTAATCAAAACAGCATTTCCATTTGAAAACAGATGAATGTTTACCTGTGCTCTTACCACTTAAGTTGTATGCTTTCCAATATCACTTGTTTTTTCCAAAGCTGTCTGAGCCAATAATAATTGCTGGTGTCATTTAGAAATTTAATAAAATATTGTGTAAATTGATAAAATGTAAGTATAAAAGAGAATGACTCCATAAAAATTAAGTTGAAAGTATAGCTTTTGACATCAGTCTCTGAAAAAAATGAGGTCAAATAAGATGGGAAAGAGGAGAACCTTGGAGGGGAAAACCTTAAAAATTGGGAATAATTCTGCATTTAGACCATCTTGCAAATGTCTTTGAGTTCTTGTTCCTCTCCAAAGTCAAAAACAAAACAAAAAAATATTTGATGTTACATTGTTGGTATAAAGACAAATGTACTACAATAAGTAAACTCGTAATTAGAGACAGGATTTGATCTAAAAAGATTGCTGACTGAACACATATTTATATATTTTAAATTAAAACTAAGCATTTAATTATAAGCATTTTCTATGATTCTCTTCTTTAATAAATCTTTTTCAATTTATGAACCAACTACAGCTTCAAATTTTGTTGGATAAGAGACTTTCTCCATTGCTGTTACAAAATTAATTATTATTTGTTTGTGACTAGGAGTCTGAATTTCACATTGAAATGATGAAGTTGTTTTGGGATCTCAGGTCTATTTTCCTTTGATTCTCTTATTACTTAAAATATTGATAAAGAAGATATATAATTGTAGAATAAAAAAATCTTTACTTAGAAATAAAAACTCTGAAAATATATACCTAACAATATCCTAAAAATAACTGACACCAAAATGACGGAGTGACAAAGAGAAATGGATTAATCTACAGTCAATATACATTTCTCAGAAACGGATTGATAGACAAGAAATTAAAAAAGATATACAAAATTAGAACTACACAATTAACATGCTCAATGTAATAGAAATACAGAGAACTACATAAATTATAAGAATTATAGATATAGATTTTTAAAAGCACACATAGAATCAGAAAAATTAGCTCAGTATGGGCATTAAGCACACGAATTCCAGATCTAGACTCCTGGATTAAAGTCTCAGCTCTATATTTATCCAAAGAAAGCCAAAACACAAATTCGCAAAGATATATGCACCCACTCCTATGTTCACTGAAGTGCTGTTTACAATAGCCAAGATATGGAAGCAACCTAAGTGCCCACCAATAGATGATTAGGTAAAGAAGCTGTGGTACATTTATACAATAGAATATTACCTAGACATTTTAAAAAAATGAAACCAGTCAGAGAAATACGAATACCATACAATTTCACTTATATGTTAACTCTAAAGAACAAAATAAATAAACAAACAAAATGAAAAAAGACTCATAGATACAGAGAACAAACTGGTGACTGCCAGAAGGGAGGGAGGTTGGGGATTGGATGAAAAAGGTGAAGGGATGAAGAAGTACAAATTGGTGGTTACAAAATAGTCATAGGGATGTGAAGTATGAATAGGGAATATAGTCAATAATATTTTAATAACTGTATATAGTGCCAAGAGGGTACTAAACTAATTGGGGGATCACTTCATAAATTATACAAATGTCTAACCATTAGGCTGTACACCTGAAACTAATATAAAATAACACTGAATGTCAATACTGAAAAGTAAAAATTAAAAAAAAATCAACTCTACTACTTGCTGTGTAACTGAGGGCAAATTATGTCTCTGTCTCTCAGCTTCTTTACCTGCAAAATGAAGATAATAATTGTATCCACAACAGTGTTGAGAAAACTGAATAAAGACTGGTAAAGTACTTTGTGCATGGTCCATGGTAAGGACTATCTAAATATTTGGTAATAATAATAAGTGGCCAAAAAGGAAACCTCAATGAGTCTAGACAACTGAAACCATACAGAATGCATCACCTGATCAAAATTCCCATAAATATGGACTGTCATGAGAAATGATACCCACAAACACTCCTGTATTTGCAAATTTAAAAAACAGTTATTCATATATAGGCACTGTTGAAAGTCAATTTGATGTCTGTGATCATGAATTTATGCTAGAATTTAAAATGTGACTTTATCTACCAGAACATGACTCATCAGATGAGAGCAGTATAGGTACAGCTGAACTTTTGCTTCATTGAATATAGGTATGGGACAAGCAAAAACAAAACAGATCACATGATATTTACAATTTAATATCAAACTATTCCAAAAAATATACACAAAAAAACATGCAGAGTGGGGCAGAAAGACAAGGATAAAAGCAAATATGACAAGACGTTAACAACTGCTGAATTTGTGTGAAGAGAGTTCTTTGTATTGTTGTAACATCTCTGTAAGTTTGAATTTATTTGAAAATAGAAAGCTTAAAAAGTGTAACAAAAACACAAACAAAAATAAAACAGGATCAGGGTTTTGGAGATGGGCAATGAAATCTGAGATATGGCAATGGTGTTATTAAAGACATGGAAAATAGGATCTAAGCTGGAATAAAGGTTAATATGAAGTTAAAGAACATGCAGTACAAGGGGAGGAAGGTAGAAACCGTGGGTATATATATAAGAGGCAGGAGAAATAGTCTGACCTGGAAGAGTTAAAATACTGGGGAGACAAATCATAGATCTGTTATAAGGCAGATGTGATTGAATGTTCGAATAAACAAAGGAGAAAGAAATATTCTGTATGAGGTCAGAAAAGGTTAATATAATGGGCTATTCTACCTTTGAATCTCTTCCCTACTTGGCCTAACTCCCCCAGCCTCACGTATGGGTTGGATAACTCAGGCTTAAAGTTAATAATTTTTTTGAAAAAGATGGGGATGGGGCAGTAGCAATTGAGAAAAATAACTCAAATCCATCTTTCATGAATGGAGAAGGACTGAATTTGGGAGGGAGATAGATATAAGAAATAAACCTTCTGCAGAAGTTGATAGAAATGGGTCCTTTCACAGGTATTTATGCAGAATTGGATTGGTCTTGAATATTTATCAAGACAAATAACCATTATACAAAGTATAATGAATAGAAATAAAGAGATAAAACTGTCAGTACTTGAAATTAATATGATCTTTTACCACAAAAACCTAAACTGAAAATTTATTAGAACCAATGAGAATAGTTAGAGGGCAGCTGGGTATAATACCAACATACAAAAACAAGAGGAGCAATTGCCCCATCCGAAGGGAAAATATGTTAAGATGTATTATTGGTGACATAATAGGCAAGCAGTGTAACGGGAGGGTGGCCACAAATAAACTCATAAATATGCAAATTTAATGACAGAGGTGGCATTTTAAATCAGTAGTAAAGAAAAGGTCAATTCAATAAATGTTGGGACAACTGGTTACCTATTTGGAAAAAAAAAGTTACTTCCATAACTCATGTAATTCACAAAAATGTATTCCAGATGATTTAAGATTTAAACCAAGAGCAAAAACTAAACAAATGTAATTCAGAAAAATGCATTAAGGAAATATAAAAAGGATATGTCTATTTGTGCCATATTTATGAAGACCTTCTAAAGGAGATACAAAAATCAAATGCTATAATGAAAAAGACTGGTAAGTTTGACTATATCAAAATTTAAAACTTCTACTTAGCAAAAGAACCACCAAAAAATTAAAAGATGATTGATAACCTGGGGAAAGTAATTGCAACATATGTAACAGTGTAACAGTCAAAGTATTAGTATCTGGAATGTATAAAGAACTTCTAAAAAAATCAATAAGAAAAAAATTAGAGTCCAAAAGAAAAATGGACAGTAAAATATGGATAAGCTGAGAAGAGGAAATGCAAAAGGACAGATAGTAAGCATAAGAGAAGATGCTTAATCTTAACAGTAATCAGAAAATGCAAAACAAAATTAAAAAGTATTGCTTTTCACTCATAAGCTGTATAAGCATTTTTAAAAAATTGCTAATATCAAGTTTTGTCAAGAGCATAGGAAAATAGCAGTGTCAAAAACTACTGGTAGAAAGGCGAACTGTTATGTCCTTTTAGGAGGATAATGTATCAATGTCTATATGAATTTAAGATGTACATATTTTTTGGAAAAGTAATTCTCCTTCTTCATCATGCCTGGAGAAATAATCAAATATGTTATAAAGAATTATGTAAAATGATATTCACAGTAGCACTGATCATTAAAATGAAAAATACAAAACAACCTAAATGCCTATTAATTAGGGAATGCATAAGTACATTATAAAACATTTGTACTATGAAAGATAATAAAACACTTAAAAGATGTAGTTCTATAGTGATACGGAAAGATTTCTCTCTAAGACTTACTGTCAATGAAGAAAAGTAAGGTGAAGACTATGTTCTAAGTGTAAAAATATTTGAGTGACATTTAAATATTATTTATAATGTAGTACTTTTAGTATCTATAGATGGCAAAACTGGGTTCCTTTTTACATAAAATATCATGACATTCCAACCTTTTCTTCCTTAAGTAACTGTAGTAAAAGTAGTAATCTTTGTATCTTAATCTTCAGAGACTAAATTACATGTTAGTTCAAACATGTACTGAGTACCTACTATATTTGTAGGTGCTCAAACACAAATAATACGTAGTATGTTTACTCAAAACCTGTACAATAACTTTTAGACACCACTTGGGAACTTCACTTAAGTGGCATGAAGGAATCAAGTTATTAGAAAGAAGAAAATTATGTTTATTTTTGGAAATCTACACAAGCTGGATATTTACTTTCAAGCTCTGACTCAGGCATAAATTTTAACACATAACACAGAGGTGTCCAATTACTCTAGTTTAATACTGTTTTTTTTAATGTTCATTAACATAGACTTTAATAATTCATAACAAAAAAGCCTAAAACACTAAATATAAGCCTTCATAGAAGTATTTGAATTTGTTTTTTTATTTTTATTATGTAAATGTCCTTGAAATTCTTCAGCTTCTAATTTTTTTCCGTGATGACTTAAAATGCTTAAAAAATTGTTTTTTGGACCAAGAATGAAAATATGACAGTGACCTTGATACTAACATCAAACACAATAATGTGTTGCATTTGAGTTTCAAGAATACTCAGCATGGCAGGAACTTTTGAGAATCTGGAACAACCTGGAGATTAAAACACTGAAGTTGGCTTATGCTAATGAAAAAAAAAATGTCCACAGCAACTTGATACAGAAGCAAAGGTACTGACTGCAAAGATAAAACTTTTTTGGTTTTAACTATAGGTACCATTTGAAGACTTTACTCATTATTGCAGCTTTTTGTTTTTAAACATCAATCGGGATGTTTTAATAGTTTTAGTTTTATAGTTTTCAAGATGGATACTGATGATTCAGATTAACCAATAAGCTAATAAACTAGTTTCTACTGACCTACAGAGCCAAAGTTTCTGAAATAGGATCATATATTAATCCTAGCTCATGGCTAGGTATTATTACTAGCTATTGATTTATTATTTTTGTTAGAAAGATATCCAAATTAGAACCAGAAAACAGATGTTGACATAAAAATCATCTATTAAACATAGGCAAGTAAATATCAAACATAACTATGAATTTTTACACTAAAAAGAAGAGTAACAAATAAAAGATATTTATCAAATTTGTAAGAAAATAATCCTAAAACTCTAAAATAAATTTCAAATTTAGACCATGAGGTTATTTCTTTGTAGTGATAAACAATAAATAAACTCAAAGATTCTTGACTGCAATAATAATTCTAATGTTTCAAGCGTGAACACTTCACTAGACAATTTCAGTGATAATTTTATATTTTAAGCACAAACACTTCAACAATATCATTTTTGGAAAAAAAAGCCAGGATATTATAATACAAGTGCTGTGATTTAACAGTATTATGTGACTACTGCTAAATAAGAAAGAGATAAAATACCACACTATTTCATGTTTTCATCTCTGGTTTTGTATCAGGCCATTACCAGATGCCTCACTGCTATATACTGCTATTTTTCTAAAAATTTTCCGGTAGCCTCAATCTACCAGAAAATATATGTATGAACATAAATATTTAATATAAATATAAATATAAAATATCAGAGAGCCATTGGGACATTGCAGTCTTCATTAATCTTACAAAATACAAGAAGACTTGTTATAAACAATTAAAAATGAAATTATATTTAGTAATAAATGCATATTGCGAGCTTATAATGTTGATGTTAATCTTTTTCATTCGTTCAGATAAAGATATACAAGAGTAACTGGGTCATGTTGAATCATTAATTTGGATAATGATAATTTAATAGTACTTATATTTCCTCTTTCCCCTCACTGGACTTTTTAACACTTAGTATTAAAGAAAATCTTAGTTGTAAAGTCAATTTTACTCTCAGTTTTATGATTTGCTTTCTCACACAGGAATACCCCATTTTATTGTGCTTCAGTTTAATGTGCTTCACAGAAACTACATTTTTTAACAAACTGAAGGTCGGTGGCAATTCTGTGTTGAGCAATCGGCACCATTTTCCAACAGCATTTACTCACTTAGTGTCTTTGTGTTACATTTTCGTAATTTTCATAATATTTTAAACTTTTTCATTATTGTTAGAACAATATTATTATATTGTTATGGTGATCTCTGACCAGTGATTTTTGATCTTACTATTATAATTGTTTTGGGGCTCCACGAATCACACCCTTATTAGACTGAACTTAATTAATACATGTTAAGTGTATTCTGACTGTTCCACTGATGAACCGCATCCCTATTCCCTGAGACACAACAATATTGAAATTGACCAGTTAATAATCCTACAATGGCCTCTAAGAGCTCAAGTGAAAGGAAGAGTCGATCAATATGGCAAACTTCACTGTTCTTATTTTAAGAAGCTCCCAGAGCCACCCCAACCTTCAGCAACCATCACCCTAATCAGTTAGCAGCCATTAAGGAGGCAAGGCCCTCTACCAAAAAGATTATGAATTGCTGAAGGCTCAGATGATGGTTAGCACTTTTATTAATAAAGTATTTATAAATTAAGGTATGTACAATGTTTTTTTTTAGACATAATGCTATTGTACACTTAACAGACTATAGTATAGTCTAAACTGGGAAACCAAAACATTCATGTGACTTGCTTCATTGTATTTGCTTTATTGCAGTTTATACCTAGATATTGTGAGAACAGCCTACAATATCTAGTTATAAACTCAAATGAAATTATTTAAATTCTTCATTCAGGCCTACTATATATCAGACATAGTCCTAGGCACTGGGGTTCTGTAATTGAGAGGCTTACATTGTAGCGGTAAATAAACCAAAAACCAATAAGCAAGTATATAAATAAACAGGTTATGTTAACTGCTATAATAGAAATAAACAAGGGCCTAACCGAGAACAAAGGGGAAGGATAGGAAAGATCTCTTTTTCATTGATGTAAAGTCCTCTCTGAGGAGGTAAAATTTAAGTGAGATCTTAAAGATGAGAAAGAAACCAGCCACGAGAAAGGAATTAGAGAAAGAGAATTCCAGGCAAAGAATATGGCATGTGCAAAATTGCAGAACTGGACAAGAGCTGGGTGTATTCTAGAAACAGAAGGAAGACCGATGATGCTGGAGTGTAATGAGGGACAGGGAGAGTGGCATAAGATGAGGCTGGAGAAATAGGCATGGAGGAAATCATATAGAGCCTTATTGTTGATAATTATGTTTTGAATTTTATTTTAATTGTCAGGGGAAGCCATCAAAAGAGTATAAGCAGAGGAGTGATAAGACCTTAACTGCACTTTAGGAAGGTATCTCCTTTTTGCTGTGTTAAAGATGGATTGGGAAAAATAATATGCTAGAAATAAGTCTATGATAAAAACTGACACTCTGACAAAATTTTAAGTGCCTGTTTACAATTAATTGTCTCCTAAACTACTTCTATGTATTTAACTCTGACTAACAATAATAGGCATAATTGGAATAATTGAAGAAATGGGTCATGTTGTTTTGGAGATTGTAATAGCCCAGAAAGTACACATTAGGAGTGGTTACACAGGTCAGATTTTGAAAAGCATATTTCAAAGTATTCAAAAACAGGTAAGAGTGCATTGTCAGCATCTGTTATAAGGAAGGCAATAAAGGTTTTGAAGTTATTAAAAAAAAAAAAAAAGACACTTTGACCATGACCATATAACCAGCTTAAGCCCAAAGATATAAAAACAAGAGAGATACATATATGTAGAGGCTCAAGGGGTTGCACAGCGACGTTTCTATGTGGCTTAGGTATAAAAAGTATGTTTAAAAAGGAAAAGAAAAGGCATATATACCTATGATCAACCTTCAAAACCTTATGTGATTTGACCTTTGAATACTTCCCTGACCACATTTTATACCACTCTCTTCTTGGTAAATGACTCTCTAGTCACAGCCTTTTTTCTGCTCCTTGAATATGTTAAACTTATTCATGTTTGGCTTTTGCTGTTGCTGTTCCCTCTTCTAAAACCCTTTTAATATTTGAGCTCAAATAATGCCATCTTGTTTATTTTTTTTATAGTACATATTACTAACTAAAATAACATGTTTATGTGTTTATGGTGTTTCTCTCATCTCTAGAATTTAAGCAACAGAAAAGAGATTCTTGTCTGTCTTTTTCATGGCATTATCCTCAGTGCTTAGCACAGCATTCGGCACATTATAAACCTTCAATAAATATTTATTGAGTACAAAGAAGGAAAAAAAATAGAAATAAAAGAAGGGAGAGAAAAATGAAAAGGCATGTGAAAAAAATGTCAAAAAGTTCACCAGGTCCAGGATGAATTGGGCTTTGGAAAAACCCTAAAGACATAAAAGGAACTTCTAAGTTATGATTAGAACAACAAGAGGATTAAGGGAAAGACTTTTACTTGGATAAACACCATAATAATAAAATGAAGTTAAAAGAAAATTAAATTTCAATTTTGTTACTATTTTCTTGATCAAAGAGAATAAACCTTATTGTCAAAATGAAAACATAAATTTGATTAAGAATAAATCATAGAGGACTTTGGCTTCCAGCCAAGATGGCATAGCAGGGATCAGATTCTTGTTTGAAACAACCAAAGGGGGGAAAAAACAGGCAAGATATACAAAACAATGATTTTGAAGATACTAGACACTAGGCAATCAAGGACAGTGATCTCTCAGAAACAGGAAACAAAGGAGATGAGCCCTAGAACTGCTGGAGAAAAGAGAGCTTCAGAGAGAAAAATACATAGATCTATGGAAAGTTCACTTTAAGTATCCAGCAGAGTATTGATCGATGCATGTATGGGAGGAAACTACCCATGGTTGAAGAATTCCCTGAAAGGATAGAGCAAATGGTACTTGCCACTCACATTGGGCTGGGAACTGGAACACTTCATAACTCATAAGGTATAGGATAGAATACTCAAAAGTGTCTTGCTCAGTATTGGGGAATATGTAGACTTAGACTAAACACTGTTTTGGTACTGACTAAAAAGTTTTAAAAGCAAGACCTGAAAGGATCAAATTGTTATTTCCAAGTCACTTAATTGCACTCCAGAGTAAAGCTGAGAAATATATGAAGACATACAAAAATAACCTAGAACCCAACAAGAAAAAATTCACAAAGTCTAGCATCAAATACAAATTATCAGACATAGAAAGAAGTAGAGAAATAAAATACACAGTGAGGAGGAAATTCAGTCAATCTTGGATGAACCGCCAGGGAGTTATGCTGAGTGAAATAGTCAATTTCTAAAGGTTACATTCTATATGATTCTATTTGTTTAACGTTTTTGAAATGACAAAATTTTACAAATAGAGAACAGATTAATTGTCATAGGAGTTAGGGAAGGAGTAGGGTGGAGGCAAGAGAGAAGTGGGTATGGTTATAAAAGGGAAACATGAAAAATTCTTATGATGATAGAACTGTACCTTAACTATGGTGGTGGATACATAAATTATACATGGGAAAGGACTGTATAGAACTAAACACACAAATAAGTACACAAATGACTACACGTAAAATAGGAGAAATCTGAACAAGAGTACATAAACCCATAAAGGGTACATGAGATTTCTCTGTATTATTTCTTATAATTGCCTGTGAATCTATAATCAACTTAATAAATAAAAATTTTAATTAAAAATTAATTGAAACTGATCTAGATGGAAAAATTTTAGAATTAGCAGATAAGGGCATTGCCACAATTATTATAACTGTATTCTATATGTTCAAAAGTATAATGTGATGTGCAAGATAGAAATAAAAGACCCAAATTGAACTGCTAGAGTAAAATCTATAATTTCTGAGATTAAAAAAAATACTGGATAAGACTAATATCAGATTACACATTGCAGAAGAAAAGATCAGTGATCTTGAAGACATAGTAATATAAAATACCCAAAATGAAACAGTGAAAGAAGAGACAAAAAAACAAAACAACAACAAAAAAAGAATAGAGCATCAGCGATCTGTGGGACAATTCAAGTAGCCTACTACACGTGTAATTGAAATTCTTGAAAGGAAGGAGAGTGGGGGACAAAACATTTTTTAAAGAAATAATGGCTGAAATTTTCCCAGGTTTGATGAAAACTATAAACCCAGAGATCCAAGAAGCAAAATAACTCCCAAGCACAAATAGCATAAAGAAAATTACTCTAAGATACAAGTTAATCAAAATTAGAGATTTTTAAAGAAGACTTAAAAGCAGCTAGAAAAAAAAAAAAGTTATGTACAGAGGAACAAAGTTAAGGATGATTATGAGATTCCTCAACAAAAACTATTTTTGTGAGAGGATCTTGGGTTCTCATTTCTAACGTACTAAAAAAAATCCCCTAAAATCTGTCAACCTAGAATTCGATATTCAGAAAAAATATCTTTCAAAAATGAAGGTGTTATTAAGACTTTTTCACTATACAAATGTTCAAAGAATTTATCACTAGCAGATCTGCAGTAGAAATAATAGTAAAAAAGTCCTCAGGGAAAAAGCAAAATAATACCAGATTGAAATCTGGATCTAAAAAAGAAATGAAGAATACCTGAAATAGCAATTGTTAAAATATTTGCCTTATATTTAAATTTCTTTAAAGATAGTTGACTATTTAAATTTTATAAATTTTTAACACATGAAAAAATAAAATATATGACAACTATACCGCAATGCCAAAGAGGAGATATGGAAGTACACTAATTTTCTAATAGTACAAGTGAAGTTATATAATATCACTTGAAGGTAGTGGTGAGAAGTTAAAGATGTATACTATAAACCCTAAAGAAATAACTAAATAACAAGACAAAGAGTTATAGTTAAAGAGCCATTTAAAGAGATAAAAATGGAATCATAACTAACTCAGTCCAAAAGAAGATAGAAAGAGGAGAAAAAGAACAAAATCCAGATGGAACAAATATAAAATGAGAAACATGGTACAAACAGCAAAATGACAGACTTAAACCTAACCAGATCAATAATCATATTAAACATAAATGGTCTAAACACCCCAATTAAAAGTCCAAGGTTGTCAGATTGTATACAAAAAGGTAAGGCCCAACTATATGATGCTGCCTGCAAAAATTACACTTTAAATATGACACAAAAATTACACTTTAAATATGACACAAAAATAAAATTATAGAGAAAGATAAGTCCTCTTAACACTAATCAAAAGAAAGCCAGGAGGGGCATTTATGAAAGCCACAGCTGATAACAACTGAAATACCTACCACAGGTGAACAGATAGATAAATTAATTTTGGCATATCCATATAGTAAAATATGACCCAGAAAAAAAAAAAGAACTACTGACTCATGTAACAATAAGAATAAATCTCAAAATAATTATCCTGAATGAAAGAAGCCAAAAGAAAAAGAGTATATACTGTATTTTTCCATTTCTATAAAATTCTAGAAAATGAAAACTAATATGTAGTAACAGAAATTTGATCAGTGGTTGCTTTGGGACATTGAGGTGGTGGGGAGAACAAGGAGATAGGGCTTATAGAAGAATATAAAAACTTGATGGTTATAAATATGTTCATTATCTTGATTGTGATGATGGTTTCACATATGCTGAAATATCAAATTTTATTACTTAAACATGTCTTATTTACTGTATGTAAATCTATATCTCAATAAAACATTAAAAGTAAATAAAAGAAGGAACAATTCTTCCTCACAAAAGAATTTAAATCAATAATTACAGAAAAATGAGGGAGATAGAAAATCACTGCTAGAACACAATAATAATTGTGGCATGCTTGATCCATCAATGAATGTTAAAAACAGTAGGTAAAGGTTAAAGAAGAAAGGGGATATATGCATAGTATCGAAGCATCTCCTTCCATACATTTATTAATTACAAAAGGAGAAAATAACTTTACAGAAGAGAAACTTGACAGATACCTCCTAAACCAAGTAATCAAGGTTAACATCATCAGTAATAAGATGCATCAATACTAGGTACCAGTACATCAATACTATGTACCTTTCTCAGCACATTAGAGCAGTTTGCTCTAATGTGCTGAGAAAGGTACATCACTTTGAAATATTTGTCCCCCAAATGCATAATCTCAATCTAATCAGGACATAACATCAATAACCCACACTGACAGGCATTCAGCGAAATACCAGACTAGAATTCAAAGTGGCAAGGTCATGAAAGATAGGCTAAGGAGCTCTAACAGACTGGTGGAGACTAAGGAGATACAAAAACAAATGTAATGTAGGATTCTGGATTGTATCTTAAAAAAGAAAAAGTACATTAATGGAAAAACTGGTGAAATCAGAATAAAGTCTATAGTTCAGTTAATAATATTGTATCAACATTAATTTCTTAGTTTTGATAATTGGATTATGGCTATGCAAGATGTTACATTAGGAGAGGGTCAATAAAGGATATAAGGAATAGCTCTGTACTATTTTTTGCAATTCTTCTGTAAGTCTATAATTGTTTCATAATAAATTTTTTTTTTTTTAAAGAATAAATCACAAGTTCAGAGCAGTGAAGAAATAGTAACAGATCCTTTACTTACTTTAACAGATCTCTTATCTGCATTTTGACCTACATGATTGCCTGAAAGAAACAAATGAGAGAGCTTGGAGATGAAATGACTGGACTGATGATGGTAATCTTTGAAGAACTACAGAGACTAGAAGAGATGCTAGAAGACTAGATAATGACAATGTTTCTAATTATTTTTAAAAGGAAAAGAATGTGGAGATCTCAAATTATAAACTAGTGAGGCTTTAAATCATTTTAAGCCTTGCAAGGTTTCTAGAAGAAATTAATGGACAGATAGCCTTACACATGTTTTGAAAAGAAGCCAGTGAGCTAGTTTGGCATCAACCAGAACAAGTCATGTCAGACTAACCTCAATCGTTTTCTGAAAGTATTGCTTGCTTGGCAGATCTGAAAAATGCTCCAGACCTAGTAAATTTGATTTCAAGAAGGTATTTGGCAAGGTCATTAGAAATCTTGTGGACCAGATGGTAAAAGAAGAGCTAGGTGATATTTCAAAACTTGTAGGTAGTCATTATTGACTATTTACAGATTTATGACTCAATGTCCAAGGTCAATCTCCTACTGGAGTTCTCTGTTAGCAGATCAAAAGGCTTTTTCTGTCATCCTATCTAAATAAACATTTTCTGCTAACTAGGATGAAGATACAATGAGCTGGAAGAATGGTTGATGATTACAGAACAGAATTAGGACCCAAATATTCTTAAGAGACTTTTAAAATATCACCTTCAAAAAATACGGTTAAATGGAAGATGGGAGAAATATAATTTATAGCATATGATATACAAAATACATTTTGGGGCTAACTGCAAGTTCAATAAGTCTTGTCATACAATATAGTTGGTAGAAGATCACACTAACAGGATCACACTTTTCAGAGAGTATATTCAGCCTATTTTAGAATAAGGAATTCTTCTGATAAACTTCTCAATATTTCATTCATCAAATTTCTTTAATTCATAGAAAAAGCAAGAATAAGTAAATCTTCATGATAGATGGAATTTCCTAATGCCTTTAAAACAAGAATCTTTCTTGAAAATTCATCCTGCCCAGATAGAATGAGAACCAAGTTGTCATTGTGACCAGTTTCTGATTATATTGGTGAATATGGCGAGAGCAAACTCTGTTAGTACAACAGAGCACCTATCATAGCTATTAATTACTTAGTATACATGCTAATTTGGCACAGAGCCAGGATAGCAGTAGTGTTAGAGCTGAAGAAAATAACCAGGAGAAGACAAATACTTATTAAGCACTGGTAATAGATGCTGAGCAGTTATTTTCTTATTGTATCTTCAGTGCTAATCTTTAACTAGAACCAGTTTTACTTTTATTTTATATATTAGGATTACATCTGAGTTTTCCTCAGATAAAAACTTCCTATATTTATAATGAAAACAAAAACAAAAAAATCAAAGACCTTTCAAAATACAGGGATTAACCCATTTCCTGTTTGCCCTGAGAATACTGGCCACTGGTGCTTGCAGCTGCAGTGTTTACCCAGAGATAACTCACAAATTATAGTCTTGACTTTATCCCCAAAGTTTGCCATGAAATATTTTGCTTTTATTATTATTTTCGCATCACTCTAGTGTTTACCCGGAGATAACTCACGAATTATAGTCTTGACTTTATGCCCAAAGTTTGCCATGAAATATTTTGCTTTTATTATTATTTTCGCATCACTCTAGTATATTGATAGTCTTTGGAAACAAATGACATTATTCTATTTATAGCATTCTGTTTTTAGTAATGGTATTTCCATTTACAAAATGTAGTAATTCTCCATCGCTGGAAATGTCAAATCTTAGGAAACGTAGCATTCTTACATGATGTTAAATTAACACTTGCAGTGAGCTGCACTTTTTTTCTAAACAGGAAAAGGGTTAAAAGAAGTATAGAGACCACAGGATACACACTCATGAATTAACCAGATAATAATAAAGCTAAATATAATCAAGTAGGCCATGTAATTGCTTTGCCAGAGATTAGCAATCTTTGCTAAATAGTTTGCCTCAATATCAATTCTTCATTTTATACATGTTTATTTCATAGAGAGATACTGAGGACCTGAACCAGGATTTTGAGAGAGTGGAGAGAATGGATACAACTGAGTAATATTTGGGATCTGAAATAAGCAAGTATTTGTAATTATATGGATGTGTCGGACTTGAGGATGATGTAAGGAATTTAGAAAAGGGATGGCAAATAAATTTTAATTCACATGCTATATCAGTCATGGTCCTGGCAGAAAATAAGACAGTATACTGAAATTGGGTAATTTGTGGAAAACTTTACCTACAAAGATGTGGGCAAGATTTAGGGGAACTGACAAGGGATAGTATATGACCCCAGGGCTGGCAATAATGGAGACCCATCATCACCCCTAAATCAGGAGAGAGCACTTTCTGGATTGAAGAAGGTGTTGACAGGAGTTGTGTCTTTTGGTAAAGGGATGCAGCCAACCTGTGGCAACTCCTGTTAAAAATAAATATCCCAATATAACTCTCCTCCCACTTTCTTATCTTCTGTGAACACCTCCCAGCAAATCTAACCAGAAGAGAGAGGGCAGGAAAGCTCTTGATGTAGTTCAAAAGGTGAATGCACAAAGAACAGGGTGGAGAATAAACAGGATGTCAATTCTGATTGATAGTGGTTGCCTGAAACATCACATAGAAAAAGATTCTGTGATATCGTTCAACTTCATTAGGACAGAGAGGCATATGCCTATTATGAGAACAGGATAAGGCATGTCAGCATGTGTGCTCATGAGTCCTATGTCTGTAATAGGCATGGGATGGAGAAATGGAAGCATGTTTGTCATATGTTTTCCAACCTTGGACTATGAAGACTTTCATACTTCTTCTACTTTGCCTGAATGGTAAATGATCATGCCAACAAATGAAACAAAACTACAAAAGGAACAAATTTGGAAGCGAGGATGATAGGTTCAGTTTAGGATATGTTGATTCTGAGATGTCCAAAGATCATCTATGGATATATAGGTCTGAAGTTCTGTGGAGAAGTCTAGACTAAAAATGGATAGTTTTGGAGTCAAGAGTTTATATGTGATAGTTGAAAACATAAAAGTGGAGAGAGTACAGAGTAAAGAGAGTAGTGGGTAAATATAAAATCCAGGGAATATCATCATTTTGAGCAGGGGGAATAGTAAAAGTCCACAAAAAGAAAAAGAGCAAGAATAGTCAGAAGGTTATAAGTGGCACCATGGAAGTGTAGATTCACAGAAACCAAGAAAGTTGCTATGAATGTCAAATGTAGAAAGGACAGTGAAATAAGGACTAAAAGATTTCCACTAGATATAACAATTAGATGATTACTGGTGCCCAAGTGAGCAGTTCCAGGAATATGATAAAAGAGGAAGCCCAATTTCAGTGGGATGAGAAGTTAATGAGAGATAAGGACGTGAACGCAGCAAATACTACTCTTTTAAGTGCAATGGATGAGGTGAGAAGGAGAATAATTTGATGATAGCCAGAAGAAAACAGAATCAAAATAGAGTTTTTTTAAAGTGACAAAACAAATAACATTAAAGTATGAGGAAAAGGAATAATGAAGTGAAACTGAATATATAAGAATAAAAGGGCTATTAAAGATGGCAAGAGCCTGTTCTACCAATATATATGTCCCTAAGGGAAAGTGTCTTGCCCACAGTACCCGGCTACCATATCATAGGTGAACAGAAAAGGAAAATCCAATCCTGAGTGATCTTAGAAAAGAAAGATGGGTGTTGGAAAGAGGTTTATAGCTCAAGAATATTTATCGAGAAACAAAAAAGGTTAAAATTAAATGAGTTAAGCATCCAACTAAAGAAGTTGGAAAAGTGTCATAGAGCAAGCCCAAAGAAACAAGAAGGAAGGAAATAATGAATATCAGTGCAGATGATATACAGATATATCAACAACCACAATAACAACAAATAAGAAAGAAGAATAGCAAACTAAAAGTTGATTATGTGAAAAGATTAATAAGATAAACAGAGTTCTGGCAAGATTATAAAAAGACAAAAGAGAGACTGCTCAGAAGCGCTGGTTTATAATGCATAAGAACCAATGAAGTTAGCAGTTTGCTGTTTTGATTTTTGGCATGCACAATCTGTTTCTCACATGGCTTCGAGATCTCCCTGCTTAATTGGTAAAGATGACAAAAGGCTAGAGATGTCTTTGGAAAAGGGAGTGTCACTCACAGACCATGTGGCTTTCCTGTTTTATTTTAACTAGTTAGGGGAACAGAAAAGTCTGGATGATATACTGTTTACTTTCCGTAATGTCAGACTTTTTGACTCTGGAGGTGATTTATTTCTTAATATTAGTATTTTAGGGGTTGAAGAGGAGATTCTAAAACCTACAGAAAACAGATTAGGTAGACACAAATTTAAAAGATTTGATAGAAATCATTTCCCACAGGTCTGCCATACTTCTCAACTCTCAAAAACATGCTGGTAGTTTCTTTTTCCTTTATCCAGAAACTCTCACAGAAGCAAGAGCCTAATATTTTGTTAGAATGCCTTTATCTCTAGTTCCCTTGGTCTCTGGATAACAACACAAAATAGGCCACAGAAGGCTTGTGGCCTATAATGTTTCTTGATCTAACTAAATCTCAGTAATGCAGAGCTAAAAGAAATATACCGTAATTCCTACTAGAGAATTACAGGTTATATTTAAGAGGCTGAAGGGCAGTGAATTTTTTTTAACTTAATTTTAAACAGCTAAAACTTGCAATTATATTGAATGAAAGTGAATCTTTCATTGTAGTCATTATCCCTTAAGTAAATATCAAACTAAAATATTTCTTTAAATAAATCAAGAGATACTAATTCCTAAACTCATTGTAACAAGAAAGAATGGGGCAGATTTTATAAATGCTATCTATATTCCAGGACTGACAGACAAACACAGGGCAGCCACAGGCTGTAAAGGATGTAGAGTGGTTCTTCAAGTAAGCTGGTATAGGTAAGATCATTTCGCACACAGTCAGAGCTGAGGCTGGCTCCCCTTGGTTTAAATTTGCTGTTTGATTTAAAGCAAGCTACAAGAACTATAATACAGAATGAAACACACCTAAAAGGCAGGGAACAAAGCTCTTTCTGTACTCAGGTTATGGTGTACATTAGGGATTCTTTAACTGTAGAGTGCGTAATAATCATCAGTGTTGTTTGTTAAAATGCAGATGTCTGGGTCAGACTGACAGTATTTTATTGAGAAGTTTATAGGGTAGCATTTAGGCATTTGTATATTTAATAAGCCCCTTCAGGTAGTTCTGATAGAAGTGGAAGTATTCACACAATATATTGAAAAATACTGGTGTATAATATAAAAAGAAATAGAATATTTGGTTCTTCAGTTGCTTTGTTAATGAGAATCAATCAAATTGCTATAACAAAGATTTGGAATTTGGATTCATGCTATGTTACTGTGCATTGTCTACAATGCTCTTATTATAGAAATAGCCATGGCAAAATGAAATGTGATATCACGTTTTCCAGAAAATATTAACTTTGTCTACATTATTAGAAAAATTGACATTTGCGATAAGTAGCACCACTATTTTACACACAAAAAAGAAGTAATTTCTACTATGTGCGAAAAAAATAAAACAAATTTACATAAGGTAGTATATTAGACTGAGGGAAGCTACAGCAAAAAATTATTAAATGTTCCATCTGTTTTTCAATAATCCAACATAAGTCAGCCAGAATAGAGACAATGGATACATATAAAGGTTGACAGAAATATTATTTTATAGAATACATGTTGCACATCCATATCCCTTGAGGGACAAATGCAAAACCTATGACAAATGAATACTCGCTTATCTGTTTTCAGAACAATGGTTTGTAATTATGTATTTGCTTTTATCTGGCAACTTTATCAATACACCTATTAGCATTTAGCTTAATAGCTTTGACAAGATACAGAATAACTGAAGAAATATGCCTATTTAAAAAATATCGGTAAGCTTCCACTAGTTCTTACTCATATGATTTCTAAAATCAGGCAGATGAACATATTAGGTGGGAATGCTGTCTGCTGATAAGAAATCTGTTCCTTGTTTTAGGTGACCCTCCAAAGCACATTACTTGTAAAATATATGATGTCAAAAGGAAAGCATTCTAGAGTTAAATTTACTTTCAGGCAGGAAAAAGAGATTTAAACAGTATAAATTACATTAAATCATCTGGATTTTTCTATGTTCAACACAGAGAAATACTAAGGAAAAAGATTTAAACAGTATAAATTACATTAAATCATCTGGATTTTTCTATGTTCAACATAGAGAAATACTAAGTCATAGAGTCATTCAGTCTGAGCAAGGCAGGAATGTGTAAAAAATATAGCTGGGTTACAAACTAAACCGGTAAATTTTTTTTGTTTGCATGTTAAAATATAAACTCATGTGATAAAACTATTTTTAGACAAGAATTTTTTTTCCTAGTAAGTACTGTTCTTTAACATTGTTTTCTGAAACATCTAAAAATAATCATTATTTCTCTCAGCCTGTTAGAGAAGATAAAAAAAAATACTTTGAAAAATAACTTGAGACTAAGATTAAATGAAATATTCAGAAACCTTAGAACATTTTCTTCTCTGGTCTCTTCCATTATTAGGTTTATTAAAGAGCTCTGGGAGTTTCAACTTACTGGTTTGAAATGCAGCCTTTACAGACTTATGCAGAGTGATTTGTGAATGTCTGTTACAGGATGTAACCATTCTTATCCTATATAGGCCCTTTAATTGCTTTTATAGAGAAATAGGAAAACATTCCACAAGAGGTTAATATGAAGAACTTCTGATATCTTAAAATAATATACATTGTTCAGTTGATCAAGTTGTCAATACCTCTGCCAATACCACACTTTCTTAAATTCTATATTTCTATAGCAAATCTTGTTATCTGAAAGAGCAAATTCATTTACTTTATTCTTTTTTAGGAATCTGTGGCTATTCTCATTTCTTTACTCTTCTATGTAAAATTTACACCCATGTAGAATTCCTCAAAAACCCTGTTGAGGTTTTTCACTGGAATCACATTGCTCTCTGAATCAATTTGGAAAAAACTGACATCTTGACTGTATTGAATCTATTATATTAGTGCAATTCTCCATTTAGATCTTTAATGTTGCTCAACAGAGTTTATCGTTTTCCCATAGAGATCTTGCACACTTTTGTTCTTTTTATTTCTATATACTTTGTCTTTGTAGCTGTAGTAAATAGTGTCTTTTTTACCATTCCTTTATGTTAGAAATGTAACTTGTATATTTATTTTATAGTCACCTTGCTAAACTCTCATGTTATTTCTAATACTTTAAATTATTTTGAGTTTCCCCTGTAGACAATCATGTCATCTACAAACAAAGACAGTATTATTTCTTCCTTTCAAATGCTTATACAGTCGCCCCTCAGTATGGGGGGCAAGGGCAGAAAGGTTCCAGGAACCCCTGCAGATACCAAAATCCCAGGATGCTCAAGTCTTTTATATAAAAAGGCATAGTATTTGCACATAACCTAGGTATATCCTCCTATATGCTTTAAATGATCTCTAGACTAACAATATTTAATACAATGTAAATGCTATGGAAATGTTATCCTGCACTGTTTAGGAAATGAGGACAAAAATAAGTCTGTATGTATTTAGTACAGACACAACCATAGTAGAGGTACACGTTGTTTTATTTTGCTCTATTATTTGTTATAGTGTGTTTTTTACATATTGAAGGAAAGACCCTCCACCAGCAAAAAGATTACCACTTGCTTTATTGCGGTACTCACTTTATTGTGGTGGTCTGGAACCAAAACCACAGTATCTCTGAGGTATGCCTATACACATCAGCAACAAAACATTTTTTTACCAAGTATTTTAAATCCATGGTTGGTTGAATCTGCAAATATAAAATCAATGGATATGGAGGACCAACTGTACCTGATATTTCTTTTCTGTTCTTGCTGTGAGGACTCTGACCTCAACTAAAATATTAAATTGTCCTGTTCTGATTTTAAAGAAAATGTCTCTAGGAAGCCCTAGCCACAGCAGTCAGACAATAAAAAGAATAAAAGGCATACAAATTGGAAAGGAAGAAATAAAACTGTCATTATTTGCAAATGACATGATACTATATATAGAGAACCCTAAAGACTCCATGATAAAACTATTAGAACTGATGAATGAATTAATTAAAGTAGCAGGATATAAAATTAATATTAAGAAATTTGTTGTATTTTCATATACTAATAATCAACTATCAAAAATGGAAATTAAAAAAACAATTCCATTTACAATTATATCAAAAAATAAAAACAACCCTAGGAATAAATTTCACTAAGGAAGTCATAAACCTATACTTGGAAAACTGTAAGACACAGACAAAATAAACTGATGATGACAGAAATAGATGGAAGCATATACTGTGCTCATGGATAAGAAGAATTAACATCATTAAAATGTCCATACTACCCAAAGCAATCTACAAATCCAATGCAATCCTATCAAAATAACAATGGCATTTTTCACAGAACTAAAACAAATAATCCTAAAATTTATATAGAAGCACAGAAGACTCAAAAAGTCAAAACAATCTTTTTAAGAAAGAAGAACAAAGTTGGAGGTATCATGCTACCAGATATCAAACCATACTACTACAAAGACTAAAGTGTTCAAAAGAGCATGGCACTGGTGTAAGAACATACACGCAGATCAATGGAACAGAATAGAGAACCCAGAAATAAATCCACATCTACATGGCCAATTAATTTATGGCAAAAGAGACAAGAACATACAATGAAGACAGTCTCTTCATAAATAGTGTTGGGAAAAGTGGACAGACACATGTGAAAGAATGAAACCGGATCACTTTCTTACACCATATACAAAAATAAATTTAAAATAAATTAAAGACTTAAATGTAAGACCCAAAGCCATAAAACTCCCAGAAGAAAAGAGAGGCAGTAAATTCTTTGACATTGCTCTTAATGACAGTTTTTTGGACATGTCTCCTAAGGCCAGGGAAAAAAATAAACAATTAGGACTACATCAAACTAAAAAGTTCCTGTACAACGAAGGAAACTATCAACAAAATGAAAAGAAACCTACTGAAATTGAAGAAGATACATGCCAATGATACATCTGATAAGTGATTAATATACAAAATATATAAGGAACTCATATAACACCAAAAAAAAAAAAACCATTTGATTAAAAAATGGACAGAGAACCTGAATATATACTTCTCCAAAGAGGAGATATAGATGGCCAACAGACATATGGAAAGATGTTCAACATCACTAATCATTAAAGAAATTCAAACTAAAACCACCTGCCAGAATGGCTATCATCAATAAATCAGAAAATAAGTGTTGGTGAGGATGTGGAGAAAAGGGTTCCCTTGTGCACTGTTGGTGGGATTGCAAATTGGTGCAGCCACGAAGGAAAAGAGTTTGGCAGTTCCCCACAAAATTAAAAGCAGAACTACCTTATGACCCAGCGATTTTACTTCTGGGTGTGTATCCCATAATATACAAAACACTTAATCGAAAAGATATATGCACCCCTATGTTCACCGCAGTGTTATTTACAATAGCCAAGATATGGAAGCAACCTAAGTGTCCATTATTAGATGATTGGATAAAAAAGGTGTGGTACATAAATACAATGCAATATTACTTGGCCATAAAGAATAATGAAATCTCACCATTTATGACAACATGAATGGACCTAGAGGGTAATATGTAAGTAAAATAAGTCAGAGAAAGCCAAATACTGTATGATTTCATTCACATGTGGAATCTGAAAACCAAAATAAACAAACAAACAACACAGAAACAAACTCATAGATAGAGAACATTTTGATGGTTGCCAGATGGAAGCGGGTTTGGGAGGATAAGTTAAAAAGGGGAAAAGATTAAGATGTATAAATTGCCAGTTATAAAAATATCATAGGGATATAAAGTACAGCATAGGGAATATAGTCAATAATATTGTAAAAACTATGTATTGTGTCAGATGGATGCTAAACTTATTGGGATAATCCTTTTGTAAATTATATAAATGTCTAAACACTATGTTGTACACCTGAAACTAATTGTATGCTAATTGTAATTGAAAAATAAAATTTTGCTAAAAGGTCCTTCCCACTCTGCTGTGAATGAGTCAATTAAATTTTTTATAAATCTATTGAAATGCTTTTTCTTCTTTAATCTGTTGATATGCTAAATGACACATATAGATTCCACCCTCTCACCCCCAATGTTAAATTATATTTGCATTCTTTCAATGCCCTTCTTGATCACAATGTATTTTCCTTTTAAAAGTACATTGCTGTATTTAGTTTGTTAATGTTTTGTTTAGAACTTGATATTAATATTCGTGAGAATGAACTGTACTTTTACATCCTCTTGGATCTTTGTCTGGTTTAGATATTAAGATTTTGATCTTTGTCTGGTGTGAATATTAAGGTTTTGATATAGATATAGCTGTTTATTATTGAGTTTGAGGATATTTCTTCTTTTTCTTTTTCTGGAGGAGTGTGTATGTTTGAAATGATCTTTATTTGAAAAGTCAGAGGTCAGTTTTATCTGTGCAGGACTAGTTTTTTTAATGAGAAGGTTTAACTAAATATTTAATTCTTTAATGGTCACAGGATTATCTTGGCTTTTAATTTTTTCTTCAGTCATTTCTAGTAAGATATAATTTTTAGGAGCTTGTACTTTTTACCTAAAATTTTCACAATTTATTGGTATAAAGTTGTTCACACTATCCTCTTATTTTTTAAATCTCTATTTGATTTGTAGGTATGTATCCTCCTCCTTTTTTACTCATAATATCATTTACTTCTGCTTTTTCTCTTTAATTTTGAACTGATTAAATTTCCAGAGGTTTTTCTCTTTTATAGATCTTTTAAGAGATCCAATTTCAGGCTCTGTTGATCTCACCTGATAAATGTATGTTTTCCATTTCATTAATTTTTACCCATTATCTCATTCTTTTTTTTTTTTTTAAAGGCTGTTGATCACTTTCTAACTCATTAAATTGGAAGTCTTGGTCATTATAATTTTCAGCTTCCCTCCTTTTCTAATGTAAGAATGTAAGGTTATATATGCTATAATTTTGACATCTTTAGTTTTGTTCAGTTAAAAGTACAGGTATCCCTTGCTTTCCGAAAGTTTGTGTTATGTCACTTTGCTTTCACGAAAGGCCTACCTTAGTACAGCAATGGCTTTTTTCTAAAAGTGAAAATTCTCTTCAGATTTCTTCTTTGATTAGAGAACATAGATACAAATAGGTCTTTTGTAAAAGTAAAGTGGCACAATGTAAACTTTCAGAAAGTGGGGGATACTCTTCGCTTTATATCATTTCAATGTAGGGAAGGTTTCAAAGGAATGTTCTACTTTCTGATTGTGAAGGAAACCTGTACTTCTTTTTCAGTTTACAAGTTATTCAACAGTCTTTTAAAAAATATTTACACATGTGTAACATTTAAAAATTTATCGTTTTGCTGGTGACTTATTTATATGTCAGAGGAGATAGTCTATAAGACAATTCTTTGAAATTTATTGACACTTTGTGGTAAAATGTGGTCAATTTTTGTAAGTTGTACATCACCTGAGAAGAATGCATCATATTCTCCAATTGCTGGATATTCAGTTCTATACAGACAAATATATATTAAAATTTATTATGACATTAAATTGATTTATTCCTTTAATTTTATTGAATTTTAACATTTTAGTATATTTTTGAAGCTATATACTAAATATATGGACATCGTAAACTCCTTTTATACTGTTTTAGTGGGTTAGCTGGGAAATTTTACTATGCATACAAGTAATCGATGGTGTATTCCTCCCCAGGCTTTCATGCTACTGTCGTCTAACATTGTTTTGTCATTTTTTTCAACCCCCGAAACTTTAAATAATAATATCTGTTAACTGTTAGTAGTATAGTATTTTATATAGATTTTATTGGATTTACTACTATTTGCCATTTTTCTTTTTTACTCATTCTTCTAGCATCTCATATTTTCCTTTGGAATTATTTGCTTTTTCTGTCATTTTATTGATTTATTTTTCTTAATTATTTCCTTTTAGAAGTTTCTTTGTTTATGCCTCTTGGTGGTAAAATCTTTGTTTTTGGTTATTTATCATATCTACACCCTTGGTTTTAAACAAAGGTTTGCTAGGCACCCAATTTTAGCTTGACAAATATTTTCTCTCAACACTTTAAAAATATTCCATTGATGTCTAGCTTCCATTCTTGCATTAAGGAATCTGTTGTCCATTTCACTGTTTCTTTTCAAATGATGTGTTTTTCCTCTTCAGGCTGCTTTTAGCATCTTTACTTATCGTTGATGTTCTGCAGTTTTACTACACAATCTCAAGGTACAAATTTCTTTCGAATTCTCTTGCTTGTTACTTATTGTGCTTCTGCTATCTGTAGACCTCTGTTCTTCACCATTTCTGAAAAAATTTCAATTAGCTCTTTAAATATTGTCTGTCCTTCATTTCTTCTATTTTCTATGTCAGAATACTTGATTAGTCTTAGAATTTCAAATTTTAGTCTAAAAATCTCTACCTCTATTACATGTTTTTCATGTATTTGTTTTTCTCTACTGTATTATTGTTTTTAAACATCTCTTCCAATCCACTAATTCTCTTTTCAGCTGTGTCCAACCTGGTATATAACTCACCCTGTCAACTACTTATCTTTTTACTCTTAAAGCTCTCATCCCCTCTTTTCTTTACTCTGCTTTGTTTTATATGAGGTGAGGAGTTTGCCAATAACTGGCTCTCTTGACAGTTTTCCTATTAAGTTCTTCTAACAGGAGGCACTAATAAGAGATTATAAGAAAAGAGTTGCTATTTGAGCAATAGGGATAAGGTGGAACTGGAACTCATAAGTTTGGAAGAGGTAGTGATATTTTGGTAATTCCAACTATGGTTGAGGTAACATCACTTTGGTGAATCCCAAAGTGATTACAACAACTTCCCAGTGGGTTTAGGCTTATAGGCTCCAGCCAAGGAATGTTAGCAGCTTCTGAGCTCTGGATATTATTTCTTTTTCCTCTTTATTTTGCTCTGTTAGTTATCCTCACTGCTCTTCTGGTTCTTTCTAATAATCTGTCTAACCAATTCCCTATATTAAACTGTCCCTGTTTAACATAATTAGAATAGTTTGTTTCCCTAACTAGATACTAACACATTCATCTACTAAGGATTTTTATTCATTTCAACAATTATATTTTCCACTTTTGTACGTTCAATTCTGCCAGACTATTTTAAAAAACATTTTAAATTTGCTTTATAATTATTTTTTTTTATATCAGCCAGTTCAATATCCGTAGTTGCTGGGGGTCTAAATGTATAATTTGTCGTTTCTACTAACTCTCATTCATGGTGGCTTATTTCCTTATATGTTTGCTGGACTTTGATTATGAACTCATATTTGGTTGACATAATCTGACAAAACAAAAAAGAGAAAAAAAAATCCCATCTCAGGGCCTTAAGTGAGAATTATTTCTTTCAGATTCTCCATCTTGCTGTTGGCCTATATAGCTTTCTTTCTGGATTAAGTACTATTATTTTTATTTGCCATTAAGACAATTTCACCTGCCTTATGTGTTTACTGCTCACACTTTAGTTTCAATCTGGGCTTTTTTTTCCCTTCCCTGCTTGTTGAGATTTTACTTCTACCTGCGGAAACTAGCAATGAAATAACATTAAGTTTTATGCAGAACTATTGTTTTATATTAAGACATACTTTCAGAGTAATCTGTTATACTGCTAGATATGGATGTCTTCATATTAATTTCCTACTATTCCACTCTTGTGCTATTTGAATATTTTTTAAAAAATAGAATCATTTTTATATGAAAATTCTAGTTTCTCAAAAAATTCTTTTAATACAGTAATGCAGACTTTACTAAGAATGTCTTACATCATTTTTTCCAATGAAATATTTTGGTTAATTTTAACAATACATAATAAAATATGAATATCAATTTCTAATGCTTTGTTAAATTATTATTATATAATACATTCCAATCTCTCCAAATTCTTTCCATTGAGTATAACAATAGGTAAAATTTAAATCTCAATTAATATTAAAAACAGGAAGATAGAAGCCACAAAATATTTGTTACTCTCTAAACAGGTTAATGGATAGCCAATAACTACATGTTTTTAATTACCTAATCACACATTTGTAAATAAGTACTTTTATTACATATATTAATAAAATAAACATAAGATATACAAAATTCTAAGTGAATTTTTATAGAATAATGGATGTGATGGAGATACATTAAGATAGAGCTAACCAAAATTAATAAAAAAAACCACATTGATTAAAATTTAGTGAGTCATTTCAAGACAAACTAAGATAAAAATTTGTCTCTTATTTTTAATAATAAAAAATCCTTAAGTATTTCTGGTAAGGAAAAAAGTTTTTTCTAATACAGCTGATGAGTTATTTATGACATGGTTTAAAAACTAAACTATTCTGATAAAGAGCTGAACTATTTATTCTACCTAAAAGCCATATGGAAAGAAAGTTAATCATGCTCTCTTACTTTCTTTTACTGCTTAAAAGAAATGCTTAAAATAAGGAAATTAGATGCTACTCCTCAATCTTGGAAAGGCATGCTCCTAAACTCTTAAAACAGGTTAGCAATTTTGGAAGTTAATTTAAAAAAGTAGCAATATGATTCAGGTCAACTTTGAAGTTTATCAGGAAACCAAAAAGTCATTAAACTGATTTTTTACTATTTTATCTTTGCTTAGAATAGTTAAGGATTAATATAAAACCATTTCACTCACATAAACTATCACTTCTTAAGGAGTGAATATATATATAAATTAATGAATGCTGCAGAAAGCATTTTTAAAAAGGCGATTTATATGGCTTATCTATATAGTTCCTTACGAATGCTCTGAATTACAAAAGAAAATACAGCAAAGTTTTTTAAAGAGGGTTGCCAGGCTCAATTCTAAATCTCGACTACAATATAATAACTAATTTCTGTATTGTGGGAACATTTTTCCAGTAAATTTAATGTAACAATAAAATGGATACTTTAATTTTGTTTCCATGATAACTTTAAGACATATGCACTCACACAATTCAACAAATTTTTGAAGGAAAAAGTTTAAATTCAAAGCCTGAACTTTCCTTTTCCTCCTTTCCTTCCTATATGTACCTACTGTCAAGACTAACCTTGAAGAAGGGAGAGGATGTAGAATATTTATACAGTATAGAAGGGGCAGAAGACAAAACAAAAGGGAAATACTGGAGAAAGTGAATTCCTGGAGGCCTACAGAGAAGAGACAAATTTTCAACCTCCTTTTCAGATTTATATATTTTCTTACATTTCGATGAAAAGAATTTAGGGGAAGCAGTGAGAGATATATAATTACAGCATCAATGGTAAGATTGGAAGAATCACAGAGAAAGCAGTCAAAGGAGGCATTTATTTGTGTAAGCTGTCCACTCAGCAAAGACATCAAAGTTGCATCTTAGTTGCTCTCAACAGGCAATGACTTTTGATTTCAGGATAATCTATCAATGTCTGAAAACAATTTTGATTACCATTTTGGGCTTGCATGTGTATGTGTGTGTATGCATGTGCTATTGGGCTCTAGTGGGTAGAGACCAGAGATGCTGCTCAGCATCCTATAACACACAGGATAACTCCCTTCAAAAAGAACTATTCATTCTAAAATGTCAATAAGGCTGAGGGTGAGAAACCTTGCCTTATAACTGTACATGTGCGCCCCTCTTTCAGTTCAAGTAAGAATGACGGCTAGAGGAACTAACATTTGGCAGAAGTGATTTATTGAGAAAATTATTTGGGTGCTTACTGAAGGCAAAAATTGGATAAATTTCCCAGAGAAAGATAATGTATCTGACGCTTCAAAATTTTTAAATGATGCAATGAAGATTTAAGATGAAAGTTAATCTAGTTCACTTACCAGTGGGCATTGGTCACCAGGGGCTGCCACAAAGTTTTGAATACTTTCCTTGTATTTGTTAATTTTTGATAATATGATCTCAATCTTCTTAGGCAGAAATCAGAAAACTAGCATTCCCAGATTGTCTTACAATGAGGTAAGTAACTTAGTTCCCAGCAATAAAATTCAGAGAGTGTGATTTGAAATTGGAAGTAAGCAACCTGTGGATGCAATTCCTCTTAGGAAACTTGATGTGTTTGTTGGTGGAGATATTAGGTTCTTTGGGGATGACAGTGCTTCAGACTGCTGTAACATAAGTGCTGGGTACCAGTGGAAGTAGTGTTTCCGCTAGAGGATCTCCTGGAACATGCCTGTACAATGTTATTGACTGGGTAACTTCAAAGCTGGCTCTCTGGTCCTGCTGGAGTCTGTTAGCTACTTAATTACTACCTTTTAACATGTCTTTTTTATTGTTAAACTGACTATTAGAGAGAATTATATTATTTGTAATAAAGAATCAAGACTCACAGAAAAATATATCATTTAAAACTATTTCTTCCCTAAACTTTTTTTGTTACTAATGAAGTTACTAAAGATTCAGAGGCCCGAGGCATGCTATTAAGCCACAGTGTTTTGGATCTCGTGCTTAGAGTATTTTCGTTAATAATAATATGTATTATACTTTGGAAAGGATGATAAAATAAGAAAAAAGTCCAAGGCTGTGGCATTCAGGATCAATATTTAACATGAAATTAGTTTGCACACAGCAGGATAAAATCACTATATTATAGTAATGATCAGGTATTTAAAATAGTATTGTTTTCTAATGTTAAGTAAAAAAAGCACATATAGGAGTGAAAAATTCTCCAAAATATAAGTATAGTTATATTGATATTTTATATATATACATATGTATATTAAACATACACACACACACACATGCACACACACTCTGTCCTTCTCATCTCAACCCTAGGGCAAGGGAATAGGCTGGTCACCTTCAGTCATTTCTACTATTAGAAAGTACTTAAATGGAAGGCCAGCAAGAGCTAGGCCTTCTTTTTCTTCTCTTTATTATTGCTTTACATTTTAGGTTATACTAGAAATTGTTCAATAAACACTTGTCAACTAAATGTAATTTATAGAGATTTTAAAAAATAAGAAAACTGAACATCTTAGTAAGACTGCTGAGAACAAATATAGAACCTGGTCTCATATTGCTTAATATTGCTCAAGGGTCTTTTACATTGTAAAAGATACTATGACAATTGAGGATTGTTAAACACCAACATATACATTCAAAATTTTTCCAAACTCTATTTGACTTTATAATTAAAAAATACTTGGGCATGTGCATGTTCCCTATATGCACACACACACACACACACACACATACACATTTAGCCTGGAACAAGTAAATAGGATTGTGTGCAATGTACTTACTAAGCTTTGCAACAATTCTTGGTGTGGCAAATTGGCACCTAGTTATCACTGTAACAGTAATGTAATCAGGTAAGCCTAGATTCAACACTTAAAAGGAAAGTACTAAAAAAGGAGTGTGGAGGAAAGCCACAAAGTCAATTATAGTATTATAAACAATTCTACTTAGTAAACACTTTAAAAAACTGATTGAAGTCATCTAATGACTATTGAAAGTATTTTATTTGGCTTGTATTTTTATTGAGGCTATTACAATAAATGTAACTGGTTTCAGTCTCCAAAAAAAGGTGATGTGCATGTAGATAGAAGCATGTCCATTTTAAAGTTTAAGTCACCATCAATATTTATGTTATATTATTACCATTAATTTGAAATTTTCAATTATCTTAAGGGTTCTATTATATTCTGGTCCAGAAAGCTTTATGGTTTATCAATTATTAGAAAGATAATGGATGTAATGTATGATAAGTAAAAGCAAAGATGGTATTTGTAAAACCTCTCCTTTCAAAAACAAATACAGAACTCATTTGTATTTTTCACCATAGCAGATACAAATCAATAAAGATCATTACTGTGTTAGGTTATTATCTAGGTTATTCAATATGTACTTCTCACTTTAATAAATGTTGTCACTTAACAAGAGCTATTATACACCAAATTGACTGAAGTCTACCAAAATCATAAATGGAAAGAAAAAATAAATAAAATCTTATCAAAGATATTCTTTTCCTCTGCCCCCTGAAAACTTTGAATAGCTAAACCTGTTCAAATAATTAGACCTGCTTGCTTTCCTATGGTATTACAGAACTAATTTCTCATTTTTCATTAAAGTTTGTTCTTACCAAAATTAAATTTTGTAGCCATATCAACATATAATTCTTTTAAAAATTAGATATGAACTATATACAGCTAAACTATGTGTTTATTTCAGTACGCAACTAAAAGATGTGGTCTTCCTTACACAATAGAGAGCTAATCAGAACAACTACTCAAAGGCTAAATTACTTTTTCATGGTTACCCTGCTAGGATAGTTGGTGAAAATCATTGGCAGAACTATAGAAAATAACAATGACTGCCCAACACTCTACCTCATGTACAAGTGACCTTCCATTAAGTCTTTTTGAATGATATTTAACTATTAAATTCCTAAAACTTTTTGAGCCCACTATATTTTCTTCCATTTATTTCATTTCACTTAAATTCATGTTCTCTTTGCTAACCTTTCTCATCTTCTTACCTTTCGTTTTAATTTCTATATTCTCACTTTCTCCTGTATTTGGAAATCTCCCTCTCTGTTCAAGGCTTTTTCTCCAAATTCATCATTACTACATTTCAGAAATATTGCATCATAACACTTTCTTATCAGTGAAGGCTCACAGGGTAATCATGATTTACTGTCCTTCACATAACAAGGATGAAAGAAAGTAATGATCCAACAATTATTAGCAGGCCATGAGTTTGAACTGGATGTCTAGTAGTAAAAGATGGATTTTCATTAATGAACCTATATTGTTTTCACCAGGTACCACCACAAGTCAATAGTATGAGGTATATTGCCTGAATTATATGTGTATCAGTTAACCATAAAGAGCCCAACAATCAGAAGAAATAAGGCAAATGTTTTCTTAAAAAAAAATCCTTATTATCATTAAATATCTAATACAGATGACAAGAGTATATATGTTATGACATTTAACATATCATAAACATTTAATAAATTGGTAATGTTAATAAGACTAATGTTTATCTTCAAATAAGCTGATTTAGATGACAAAATTCACCTCCTGTTTTTCTAGTCCCATCTTTCATAATCAAAATCACTGACTTCCACAACTAACCAGCAGGGGTAAAGCATTCCTGCTCAGACCTCCACAGCATATTGTGCTTACTTTAAGCACATTTATTATATTGCATTATCATCGTTCAGTTTTCTTGTCTTAAGCAACTCGAGAATGGGGACTAGATCTTCTCTGTCTGCAACATTAATCCAACCATAATACCTACATATGTGTACATAATTTATATTGAATGAATAAATGAATTCAAGCCAAATGAATACAGCTTTTTCAACAGGGTTGTCAATCACTAACACTAAGGGTGAATTTAATATATTGATTTTTTAAATATAAAGGTCACTAAATATTAAAGAGAGTCATAATACTGGTATTATGGGGAAAATAACTGGAAACAAATCATTTTCCTATTCCTGATTGAGCTATACCAGTTAGGAGATTAGAGAACCAAAAAGGCTTTCATAGGAAGCATAAGAAGATGATAAAACCATCTGAAGTAATACAGACCTCAACTTGAGATTCCGAGCCTTTTGTTCCCACTCTAAATTATGAACTTCTTACTAAAAGATCAGACAGTTTGGAGAAACTTTAGCAAAATTTTGAAAATCTTGAAGTTCTGGAATTAACCTAGTATTTATAGCCTAGTTTCCTAGAGTATTTTTTTTTTCTCCATCTGCTGGCTGTTGATATGCTATAACCTTATATTCAGATTACGGAGGCACAGGAAAAATGAGTTTCTTTTTTTAAAATATGTTACAATAAAAATTTGGCTTCAAATCTTGGTGTGAGACAGCTATTCTCTCATTAAAAAATATGAATGAGAAAAAAAGTAGGTCAATATTGGTGCTGAATCCTTTCTCTGTAAATAAAAGCTTAAAGATTTAATTCTATAAAATAATTTTACATGATGACGCAGGACTATTTATTTTCTCAGAGAAAGTATATGGTCATTGAAAGTGCAGAATATTATTGACATGTTTTATTTAATACATCTTGAATGTAGACTATAAAATCCTTGGTGAGATTAAAACTAAAACTAAGAATCAAAAAAATTTATATGCTGAAATGCTTACACATTTATCTTTCCTTAGAAAGCTATTATGTTTTCCAAGAGGAAACAATTTTTCATCTCTTAACATTTATGTTAAGAAAAACAATATTCCTTCTTACATTGAAGCATCAAAACAATTTTAAAATCCTGCTTCAAACATATACATGCTTGGTCCCTCCTAGTTAACCCCTCCCACTTACACTTCTGCTTTTAGTTTAGACTCTCGGATTCAAAAATTATACCAGGTGTTATTTGAATCTATGATAGTCTTTGTCTTCCCATTATTTATTAATAAACAGTAAGTATCTTTAAAAAATTAAACTACAGTACCATTTAATCTTCTGGATTTTATTTTGACTTACCTACTCTTAATGTCAAACAATGAAAAGAAATTTTTTACTTCTGAACAGAAAACAAGTATTAATTTGCTTATAATGACTATATAGGTTATGAGTACAAAGAATGTAGAATTTATACTCAGAGAAAGGTAAAGGACGTAAAACATAATTTTACTTCCTGTATGTAAATAGGTGTAATACATACAAATAACATTCATAATGCAAATATACATATCGTGCCAGATTTTAAAAAATTGTGCTGTACTCAAAATATTTGAAATTGCATATATTTTAATAATTATCCCCTTAAAAAATAAAACAGTATGCTAATTTATGATACAAAGCAAGTATCAAAAACTAGGTAATTTCTTAGTACAAAGTATTTTAAAAATGTTTTTCAATTTAATAAATAATCACCTTTATAGAGTAGTGACAACGATTTATTATAAAATATAGATGGCAGAAAAGGTTCCTGGATAAAACTTTTTTTATACTTGATCTAGCCAGGTAAAGTGGGGGATGAAGAATAAGTAACGTGTGGCGGGTGGGGCAGAGATTGTGGAGATAGTAAATGTAGTGGTTTTATGTGTCTCTTAAAATAGCTGTCTACTGTATGTCCTCCAAGGACATTCACTTAAAATATTAATATCCTGAATTTGTGTGATACATCTGCATAAAGAATTTAATATGGCTCACAAATACATTATAATTTACTTTTTCTTGAGGGAAGATTATTAATCACCATATTAATTTTGCTTCATAATTTTATCACTTTGGACAAAGAGCAAGAGTTTGGCCTTTTCTCTTATACACCTAGAAAATCTGACCTATTATAGTGAAGTAGGCTTTAACTCTTAGCGGGCATACTCAAGTTTTACAAAGTTATTACAATTTTTCATTTCAGTGTTAAGTTCAAACTTGGAGAAATGTTGCAAGAATAGGATGAGGTACTCTTCAGAAACTTGATCCAGATTCCTCAGTTGTTTACATTTTGCCCCATTTGCTTTATCATCTAAGTATTTAATTTGTTCTTTTCAGAGTAAATTGGAGGGATGTGTCAATTTACCTCTAAAAACTTCAGTAAATATTTCCTTAGAACATGGACATTCTCTTACATAATGACTATACAATTTTTAAAATCCAGAAATTTAATATATCTAACCCATGGTCCATATTCAATTTTTAAATAATTGTCCCTATAATGTCCTCTGTAGCATTTTATACTTTTTTTTAACCCTTGGCCAAGATCCAATCCATTATCACATATTAATTTATTTGTTAATGTCTCTTTAGTTTCATTTAAAATGGAACCTTTACTCTCTTTTCTTTGCCTTCCTTGATTTTGACATTTTTAAAGAATGCAGCCCAGTTATTTTGCTAAATGTCCATCATTTTAAGTTCGTCTGATGTTTCCTCATGATTAGCTTTAGGTTATGCATTTTGGTGGGAATACTACAGAGGCAATGCTGTGTCCTTTTCAAGTTCATTGTACCAGAAGGCACATGAAATGTGGGTTTAATCCAATATTGGTGGTGTTAACTTTGATCACTTTGTTACTGTGATGTTCATCAGTTTCTCCATTGTCAAATTATTGGCTTTTCTTTAGAACTGCTAAGCAATTTGTGGGGAAATATTTTGAAACTATTAAATTTTTCTTACTAATTACAGCTTCCATTCATGATTTTCTAACCCCATTATCCCTTCTATTAGTTGGCATTCTAATATAAAGGAAGAGTTTTCTCTTCTCTTTCATTTATTTATTTATTTATTTATTTATTTATTTATTTATTTATTTATATTGGTATCGACAGGAGGATTTTATTTTACTTAGTGTTATAATTCATTAATATCATTATTTATTTTGATGCTCAAATTGTTCCAGATTTGGCCAGTGAGGATCTTTTCAAGCTGACTTCTATCTGAAATAATTTTTGCAAATAAATTTTTCTTTAAAAAAAGCCCAATTATTACACATTTCACTCTACCTCCAAATAGATAAAATATTCTTCTATTATTTTTGTTTTTTATAGTAGAAAGTTATTATAATGTCAAATTAAAAATGTTCTAACAGAATAAGCTATAACATATGACACTGATGATTAATAAATTAAGTGATGAAAAACAACACTGTTTCTATTTCAGAAAAACCATTTGTTCTTTAGCTGATATTTCCTTAGAGTTCTAAGATATACATTTTTTGAAGTAAAAAATAACGTGCATAGTTTTAGAGTATTTTATCTAAAAACCATAAAGACTAACACTATATAACAACTTAAAAAATCTTTAATAGTCTATTTTGCATACTCTAAGATCATGCATATATTATTTTTAATTAATTAGATCTAATTAAATGTGGAGTTATAATGCTGTAACCTAAGATATTTTTTCAAATAACATTGGTCCCTCACAAGCAAACAATTGGAATTTTTGCTTATAAATGTATAGTCCTCTTTTTTTTCTTGTAATGAGAAAAATATAAATAGATAATTTAAAATCACTGAATATAACATTTTAGAATTATAAGGAAGTTTGGAATATATTCAGTCCTATATTTTCCAAACTATGTTCTGAGGATCATTTAATATACGTAGTTTAGATATAGGGCAAGACAGAAACTTTTAATACTATATCCGTCTTTTGGAAATTCAAAATGCATATTAATATTGTGTGTAGAAACTTAACTTTGTTCAATCTAAAATTTCCCAATTTTGAGCACAAGACTTAGAATTATTTTTGAAGTTCATTCTTACTATCTAGCTGGGAAATAGAAATCTCATTTTTCAGAAGAGAACTGTCTTCTGTTATGCCTCATAGATAGCTGGTGGCAAATCCAAAACAGAAAATGCAAAACTGACTACTGGTAGTTCTGTGTGTTTTGTTGTAATGCATTGCTTCCTATATTAACACAAGATCACCTCAGGACCTTTGCAGCTGGAGTCCTCTTTACCAAGAATAGCAAGAGTAGAATATAATAATTGTGAAACATGCTTTGATATTCTAATTAAATATGTCTAGTGATTGCTGTCCAAATTACAAGATCAGTGGTTCTGTGCTGTGGAGTTTAGCTTCTGTAATTTAACATACTATATGACCTTTAAAAATAAGTAGTTATGGTAATTTCCTATTTGTCTGACCAAATAAATAATATGAGTTCTTCTTGTATTACAGACTAGATCTTGTGCAAAGTTGCAACAGCTATACTAGTAAATATTGGACAAATTCATTTATTCATTCAGCATATAACTGACCTTTAAAAAATGGCTTTGCAACAACTCTCTTTATTGAGACGGCAATGAAACAGGACAGTTAGTCTCTCAAACTAGTGTCTTGGAGAATACTGCTCCAAAGAATAGAATTTGATGTGATGAAAAACAGTGTTTGAGGTTAAACAAGTTAGGGAAATGTTGGGTTTAAAGATTTCTTTTCTCCAGGACTACTCAGAAGTTTTTGCATGATAAGGGCATTGCAAATTTTCAAGAGAGAAAAAATATGAAAAGTGTGTGTGTGTGTGTGTGTGTGTGTGTGTGTGTGTGTGTATTTTAATTCCCCAGATTTATTTTGTAGCTGATATTTTCTTCTCACCTTCATGAAACAGCTTTTTGAAGATTGTTTTATGAAACATCAGTTTGGGAAATACTGATTTTATGAAAAGGAAGAACATCATCCAGGAACTGGAGACAAATCAAAACTAGGTTAACTGTTCAATTATAGTTGCATTTCCAGTCTATAAGTCTATAAGTCTATACCTATCTCCCGCAAAAGGTATTAACATATTCTGCCCCACACTTCTTGTTTTAGAGCCCTCGTTCTGATCCAGTCTTTTGTATTTGTTCATTGAATCTCATTCTGCTTAGCTTCTGCCTCACCTAGCTGAAGTCTTTACTTATTTCTATCTCTCCTTGCACTTTAGATTTGATTCTAGGCACTAGCTTTCTAGCATATGGCCTTAGACTTCTCAATATGGATTGTGGCCATCTGCTCTAGTACTTCGTAGTTCTCTCTGGCTATATAAAGAAACCTATAAATTAGTTTGGCAAGCTAATCTTTCTATCATCAGCAGGACAAACAAAAATACAGAGTGATCTTTAGCACATCTGTGCTTTAATTTTCTCAGCTAAGAATTGTGATATCATCTATTGTTTCTTCTAATTTTGCAATGAGTAAAGAGAATACAAATCAGATTCTTTCAATACATATATGATGTTCTATTTGAAAGTCAGTTACCTGTGCAGATGCTTTAACTCATTCAGTGCTTTTCTTTCAGGGTTGTATTTTTTACATAGAAGTATTAAAGGGTGAAATAGCTTTCCACATAGGCAGAATATGGCTTGCTGAATATAAAGGCTGACTTTTTTGGAAGAGATGCTCTATAACTAATCTGATGAGAAAATTAATTTCTCCCAATGAAAATAATTTTATAATGCAGATTCTAGATATTATTTAATTTTTAATAGTTTAACAGAGTTCATCCCAAATTAGGAAATAGTAATAGACTAATTGCACATTATTGTAGTTAGATTTCAAAATTAATAGATTACCATAATTCTAAAAAAAGGGTAAATAATGGGGGAAAAATCCATAAGTCTTATCCAGCATGATTTAAAATTTAAAAATGAAAAAGATTATGTGTGCATTTTAAACTGAAATATAAAAGCATTATATTTTATATTTGAATAGTTTAAAAACAATATTTTAATGCCAACTTAAAAATGATTGTGTAGGCTTTCAGAGACATTTTAAAAGAGCAGCAACATTAAACAGTGTGTACCCTGTAATTCTAACATGTGGAACCAGAATGTTTCTGAGGTTTCATAGTAAATATCAGCAATGCAGTACACTCTACCTTGATTTTCAATATCTAGGTCACATGGACCACTTTGAATACTGTGAATAGGGGAAAAAAACAAGGAGGAAGATTTCTATAGAGCCACCAAGAAATCATAACAGCATTCAAATTATGAGAAAAAATCAGTATAACATGAGTTTTAAAATAACAATTCCTACATAAAACAGAAGATAGTACCCTAAAAATGAACTTCTCATCTATAATGTAAACTGAATAAAACCTTGGAGGAGCATTATTTATTTAATAAAATGTCTTTTGTTTTTACTACTCCCTCAGATGTGTTCGTATGTGTGTTTGCACACTGTGCACGTGTGTGTGTGTGTGTGTGTGCATGTGCTCTCTGAACAGTCAGGATCAGATAAGAACATACTGAAAATAAATGTATTGTTAATCAAAAGCATATGCAATTTAGAAAAAAATCCTTGTGTAGTTAGCAGTAATCAGAAACGATAGCTTCCACTTACAATAAAGGCAAATAGGTATGATAATAATATCTGAAATTACAATCTTTTTATTTATATAAAAGAGACATAGAGGGTTGATAATATATTTTAATTACAAAAAATATATCATGTTTTTACAGTTTCTTATAGCAATAATCATACAGTTGCAGATGTTTGGAGCCTGGAATCATTTTTACTGTTTTTTTTTACTGTAATTTTTTATCATTTTCCTTGAAATCTATTAAATTTATTAGGTTATAGATTTAAAATTTCTACTAGTCCCATCCTCAAATTATTATGTGAAGTACAGGAAGGAAATATGTTTCTTAGTAAAAAAGAGAGGCCCTAATAATCCACAAAAAATTCTGCTACTGCTTATAATTTTTATATATGTATAGTTATTTTTAAGGGGGATAGAAATAAAAGCAACTTGTCTAAGTGTATTTTTCTAAATCTATTCAATAACATTAAAGGGAAATCACATATATGCCAGCATAACAATTAAGATGCGAAAACACTGAAAAATACATTTAAATGACTAGGATTTATAGAGACAGAATTTTGATAGACTATTCCTATTATAAAGACTTGGCTATAATCAACGTATATTTCTTTAACAGCATGAAAACTTAGAAATATATTTTAATCAAGTACACAAAAGAGCTGCTTCAGACTGCAAGAATACAGGAAAAATGCTTTTTACATGTAACATTCCATTAGTTGGCAGCAGTTCCCTTTAAAGCACCAAAATTTTCACACAGATACAGTGTAGGGGATTTAGATTAGAGAACCATTATTGTTATGAGGATATTTTAAAGATATTTTAAAAATGGGTCTATAATATGAAGAAAAGGGAAAAATTAATATATGAATTTTTATATAAAATAACCTAATCTCTACCTTCAGTGGTAGAGTAGATAGAGAATAGGTTATTTCCGAAGAAAGTCACTTCTGTTTTGGCCTGGGGAGTAATATATTATACAAATATATAATATAATTTATTAATACATATTTATGTAATATAATAATAACTATATCTTGCTTTAGTAGCAGAAAGTATTTAACTAATTTCTAGTTGACTGTATTCCATTAAATACTGATCCATTTATATCTAAGCATATACTATCATTTTAATAAATTATTACCTATATCTTCTGCTAAATTATAAGCATCATATAATTACATTCAGGAGAACATAGTATGTTAGTTTATGCTGCAATAATTCAAACTCTAGCTACAGTGATCTTTGTTAAATGCCATTTGATCTGGTTATTTTTCTGCTTACAAGTTTCCAATGACTTCTAGTTAAAGATGGTAGGCACATCATACATGTTTTTATTTCTTTTAAGACCTATTAAAATGATGGTACAGAAATAAAAAACAACACCACAACAAATGGGGGACAGGTCACCAACAGATAAGAGATTTCAAAAAAATTAATGTGAGCTGGAAAAGAGAAAAAACTGTTGCAGTGGGGCACAGGAAGTCAGTCTACAGCCAACATGGAGTGGTAAAAGCTAAAATGGAACCATTGATCTGCAGAACCACAGAGAGGTTCAGAGGTCACAGAGGCCTAGTAAAAGAGCAGCAGTGAGAACAGGAGTGAGAGATAGGGCTGAAAACGGAGAGATTAATTGAATGTTTATATAAGGAACAGTTGGTAACCACATCTACTGAAGCAAGACATTCCTACAGCAACAATCAGACTTCCTCTTAGAGGAAATCAATGCTAAAGCAGAGTATCTTTGGTATCTGGCACTGAGGGGACGCTCCACTGTAATGACTAATCCCCTGGCCTAATCACCCTAAACACCTGAAATCAGGAAAAGCTGCCTTTGTATATAAAGTTTCCAATCAGCTGTTTATTGTCTCACTGTTAAATATGAACCTCTAACCAAGGATTGCCAGATATTTAAAGAAAGCTTCCAGCATAAAAAAAAAAAAAAAACCAGAGAGAGAGAAATAAAAAGCTAAAATGGAGGAAATGGGTAATTTAGGGAAAAAAGTGAACATCTTAAAGAATTCTAGCTAGTAGTATCCTCAAGGAAAGTGAGTAGACTTCATATCCACAAAATAATAATAAGAATGATGATTACAATAGCAATGATAACAGCAAGTACATATAAGGCTTACTATATTCCAGATATCATTCTTAGTGTTTTAGGTTTATCAGCTCATTCTTGGAACTCTGAGACTGATACACTATTATTATTTCATTTCATATTAGGACAGAGACATAAAATTTAAAATTGCTTGAGGTCACAAAGTTAGTAATGTGAGAGATGGGGATTCAAATTCAGTCTGGCTCCAGAATCTGCGCCCTTAATCAATTATTACCCTCTTGGCTTAAAACAAACAAACAAACAAAACAAAATACCCAAAAAACATAAAAGACTCTTGGAAAATAAAAACATAATTTTATATGTCAACCTTCCTATGAATATTTATTTTTGGATTTGTTTTTGGAATTGAGAGCATTGCCTGAAAATAGATTTAAAAAGAAAAGGGAAGTATCAATGAAAAGATGAGACATTAGCCATTCAGCTCATGTGATCCTTCACAGAATAACAGAAGTTACAGAAATAAAGAAGAAGAAAGAAAAAAGGGAAGAAATTATTAAAGAAATAATACAAGATAATTTTCTAGAGATGAAACTCCTCAGATGAAAGTGCTCATTGAATACAATGTGAATAGACACATAATTAGGAATTGAAAAAAACACCAGGAGAAACAGGAGTGGATCCCAAACTAACTCAGGCTGGTGTTAATGCATTTCAGAAGTCAGTGGAACATCACCTTCCAAAGTGAAAGAGAAAACAATTTGTATCCTAGACTCTCAGACAAAATAGAATTCAGGTGATCAGCAGCAATTGCTTCTCCTCAGCATATTCTTCAAAGGCAGTGCCTTTTCTACAATTTTTAACACAAATGATTGTCAAGACTTCTATAAAAGCAAGGTAGCAGAAGTGGTACCAAATGTAAATTTTTAAAGTGTCTCATGTAGAGCGGGTAGTCAAAACATGGCACCTTTTAATGCATTTCCCCCCACACCAGTACTGATGTACACCCCTGCTCCTCCTCTACCCTTTCTCCCAGTCAGGCCCTGACTACAGGCTTGTACCTTGTGATGTTAGATCATGAATATATCTCTAGTGAGAATAAAATAAAGAACATTCCAAACAGGTGAAAACTCAAAAAATTTATTATCCATGTATTTTTTCTTAGGAATTTTGCTAAGGATATGCATCACTAAAGGAGGACAGATAAGAAAAAAGAGAAAAATGGAGGTTGCCCTAGTGCTAACCAGAAGAGCAGGGAAGAGAAGCTCCAGGACGACAGCTGTGCAGCCAGAGGATGTGAAGCTCTAGAAGAGCAGTTCCAAGGCAAAAGAACAGAAACAGAAAGATTCACAAGAATGTTTTGTATAAGGGAGAGCTAGGAAGAATTGGGAATAGGAAAATAATGCAAGGAAAACAAAGGCAATTGGAAATTTTAAGAAAACTAAAAAAATTGCATAAGGACACAGAACCAAAGAACTACTTGAGACTATAATTAGTAATGAATTCAAATGATTCTGTGCCTGGCATTGTTTTTGGTATGAAAATAGTGAGGGAGAAAATAATAAACAAAAATCAAACAAATTATTTAAAATAGTAATCCTTGTCCTCCTGAAGCTATTGTCAAGAATGGGGACGGTGACAATGATTTTGAAAATTAAATGAAATAAAATTAACAATAAATGCTATAGAGAAAAATATAACAAGAAAAGTAGAGCAATAATGCCAGGTAGGACAGTTGTTATTTCCAATAAGATGGCCAGGGACAACCCTACTGAGAAGCTAACTGTCACTTGGGTCAACAACTTAAGGAAGGGAAAGACCAAGCAATGTGGTCACCTGGGTGAATGGATGTTTCGGGTAGAGGAGACAGCACATGCAAAGGCCCTTTTCACAAAATAATATAAATACTTAATTGTGATTATAAAATAGCCATAAGTGGCATCAATTTTAGAAACACAAAAATGAAAGAACTGAAGACAGAACTACAAAGGTGGGTGTCCTAATATCCTCATTTGACCGAGGGGACAATACCAGCACAACATCTATAGCTAATGAAATAAAAAGTAAAGGTATTAGTTTATTATTCACAGTTACAACAGAGAAACCAAAGATAAAGATAAAACTAAAGAAAGAATGATAGAGAAAAGGTGCAGGGAGGGTAGGGTGAGTGAATGTACAGTGTGTGTGTGTGTGTGAGTGTGTGTGTGTGTGATGCTTAAAAGTGATAAATAAAAAATCTGAGGTGGAAGCAAATTACTTTTACCTGGATAAATAAAGATAAATATCAGAGGGAAAAGTGGAAAGAGAAGTGAGGCTTAAGTGAGAAAAGCTGGACCAAACAACTATTGATTTTAACCATGTGTATTATTAATTTGATGTCAACATACACATCTACACATACTCACACACACACACCTTCTTGAGATTTTTCATTCATTGCTCTTAGGATAAATATTAAAATCCTGGAACAAAGCCTACAGGACCCTGCCTGCTAGGGTCTCACCAGTCTCACCTCATGCTCCCCTCCCCTGTACTCTCCACTTTAGCCACACTGGCCTTTCAATTTCCTGAGCAAGTCCTTAGAAGCTTCTATGTTATTCCTTCCATCTAAAATGTTTCTGGTCCAATGCTGACCTATCCATTAGGCATAGCAGTCACAAGTGGCTAGGGCTCATAATACTTTTAGGGGTCCATGAAATATTTTAATTTTTTTTTAAATAATAAGAAAAAAAACTTTTAGGTTCACAAAATGTTTTAATGTATAATATCAACATTTGTCCTCATACCAGCATAATTGCAAAATATAATTTTTAATATATTTTCTGAAGGAAGGGGCCCATGAAGGCAAAACTACATGGCCACTGCCTATCCTACTTCCTAATTCCACTTGACCTTGTGAATCCCTTCTTCAGAGGTCCTTGCCTGATTCTCTCAGACTATAAGAGGTCCCTATATAGGTTCTTCTACAACTCTGTAATATGGAAATGAAATAAATGATTGTGCAATTTTGTGTTTAATGAAACCAAGAACCACATCTACCTCATTTACCACTATACCCCCAGCGCAAAGACTTGTATGCAGTGATGTGAAACCCTGAAAGACTGAGAATTTCCTACTGTGACTCTCTGAAGTCCTTGCTTGGTTTTCTGATCCTGGATTTGCTACTTACTACTTAATCTCTTATTGGATTAATTTTTCTCATTTTAAAAATGGGGATGATAATGGAGGTATGAGTTAGAATATGAGTTAGAATGGCACATAATAGACCCTATTATGTTATTCTTCTTCATGTTATTAGATGATTACTATTTAACTGTCATCATCGTTATTATTCTATACATTGGGTGATGTAAGTAAATGTTTTGGTTTGTTAATTCTCCCCCTTTTTCTATCTAGTGTTTAAATGTGTTTTAAAAATGGGGTCATTTTAACAAGTTAAGTCACAAAATTTTTAGAGAAGAGTTACGGAGAGCAAATAGCCATTAAGACAGAAGGAAACTGATGTTTTAGTAGCTGAAAATATATAATTATCCATGAATTCAAGACTTTAGAACTTTTGAAATATCCACACTAATCAGTTCATAATTTCACATAAGATCAGGCTAAAAGAATATTTTTCAGTAAAGAATAGTATATCAGAATTCTCTCAAACATAAATTTCCATGAAAATCTAATAAAAATGAGGTGGCATTTATTATCCTTTTATTTTATTTTTTTAATTCTTACTTATTTCCCCTGAAAAGATGCTCTACACAACTACACACAATTTTCAATAGTGAAATTGTTTTCTTGGAGTTACAATTTTTTATATGTAATTTACTTTCTTCAGGTAAATAAAAATATATACCCCAATAAAATATAGTAATATTACATGAAAAACCTACCAAGAGTTTTTTGTTTTGGTAAACATTTATGTTACTATTTAAGTTTCAGACTCCTGAGATGACCCTTGGGATAAAGTGACAGAGTAGGGTTTGGCTCCCCTTAGTATTTCAAACAATACTCCACAATCCAAGAATTATTTTTTGAGGATAAATGGGGGCTAGGAGCACCAATATCCCCAGGCATTGCCTGAAGTCTATAATCTCACCTAATCAACATTCACAATTCCTCATAAAAGCCTCAAGCTAAAACTGTGATTGCTATTTAGAACTAAACTTGTAAATTCATTTTTCAAAATCCTTTCTTCTTTCATGATTTCATTTTTTGGTCTAATTCATGTGTACCTTTAGATATCAACTGCAGCAAGCATGAAAACCTAGAGCCACAGTCAATTTATTTAGAGTGTTTTCTTTATTAATTTATTAAAAAAGATATTTTAATAACAAAAATGTTTAAGGACTACATTGCATAATACATGAAACTGGATATATAGTCATTAAAGAGGATATGAAAAGCGGTGATAACGGAAAAGAGATTGGTAAATTCAGATGTTTGTAATAAAGTTCTTGTAAGACATCTTCTAATTGAAAAACCAAAATAATTTTTATAAGTGCAAAAGAATTGAGGGAAGCAATAGTCCCTGAAAATTAGGTAATAAGTTCGAGTCATGCTGCAAATTTCTTTAGTTAGACCTTTCACTTTCTAACTTAGGATGTAAAAACCATTATTTCTCACCATCTATCTTGCCAAAACTTTCCACTCTTGCTTTATTTCGAGGATTGATCATTGCAATCCTTTCTCCGTTCTCATAAGTCTGTCTGCTTGAGTTGATAGTGAAATACAATTCCTTACTGATTATAACACATGATTCTCTTCTAAGAACAGCAATTAAGAGTGAGGGCTATCTCTGGATTAGAGTCAAATTTCTTACCTCTATAAAGGGAAAAATAATAGTTCTTATTCAAAGTATGTTGAATATTTTGAAATATTTTATAGATTGGCACCCAATAATTGTTATTGTTATTAATAATAATAACTTTTTGGAACCTTTTATTTACTTCTTAAATGTCTTCTGAGAAAACTGGAAAGAAAACATTTCTTTAAGTTTGGACAAGCTTGAGTTAAACTCTGTGCTGTTTTATTCTCTCATTCATAAAATGATATGATCTGACAAAATTAACCCAAAGGTCTCTCTTAACTATTAAGCTTACATGATTTTACTTAGCTATGACTAAGGTTCAGACTTATTTTCCTTTTCTGCTTTTAATATGCAGACATTGCACTATTTCTAGTTGAGATTAACTACTTTCGTATTCTTCTTTGAATAAAAACCCCATCTGACAATATTCTGTACTCTTTCTAGCATTTGTAATCACAGGATATTTTCCTAATTTCCTATGAACTATTAGATTCATCATCAAACTCCACATAAGAACTTAAGGAAGGCTTTTCTTCTTAAAAAATAATCAAATATTAATTACCATAACAGGTAAAAATTTTGTATTCTATCTAATCCAAAAATTAAAAAAAAAACTCTGTTATGTTTCTGGAGAGGCATATGTAAACTTATACTCAAAAGACTTAGGAAAGTCCCTATTAACATAGTAATAGAATATATAATTTAGGGTAGCACCGTCTGAGGACAGAGAAAGGAAATTTATATCATGGTGTAAAAAGAGTTATAGCTTCTAATAAGGCAAAACTAGTAAAAATGGAAACAGGCTTTTTAAAATTAAGATATAACTTTAGTAACAAAAATTATAGGTCATAAAAATGTGTATATTTAATCCAGGAGAAATAAGCAACACTTTTTTTTTGTTAAGTATTTAGTATAATTAAATTATTATAGAGGCTATTTTAAAATCCTAAATTATATAACACTAATCTTAATTAAGGTTGAGTTTGGTATAACATGATAAGTATGTTGTGGTGAAAGCCAATGATTTCAGCAAGACAAATGACAGCAGATGTAAAATACAGATTAGGTAAAATTATTTTTAGAGTCACTCTCATACTTAAATATTAAAAAATAAAATGATTTAATGTCTAAATTTGCTTCAAAATAAAGGAGGTTTAAATGAAACAAGACTGGTCACAATTTCTTAATTATTGAGGTCAGATTAAGGTATGGGGGTTCATTATACTATTCTGTCAAACCTATGTTTGAAACTGTCCATGATAAACAGTTGAAAAAAGCCAATGTACATACAAACATCAAAACCAGAATCCATGAGATGACAAATAGATTTAACTTCATAAAATGCTAACTGTACGTGGCAAAAATAAAACACATAAAACAAAAACAAAACATAAAAAAAAGAAAAAATGAGAATACATAACACATGTGATTTACAGTGTTAATATTCTTAATATGATCCTTAATTCTTATCAATCAAGAAAAAATATCAAGAGCCCAAGAAAAATTTGGAGTGTGGCATAAAATAGATGCTCATAAAAGAAACGAAGGGACAAATTAAAATATAAAAATGTATTTATCACTAGTAATCAAATAAATGAAATTAAAATGCCATATGCTTTTCTCATTTCAGATTTACTTAAAAATGAAAACAGTTAATATCAAATAACAGAACTATAGAGAATGTGGCATTCTCATACACCATTGGTGAAAATGCAAATTGGTACAGGCTTTCAAAATATTTACCCTTTGATCCACCAATTCCATTTTTAAGAATATACCATAAGCTAGTATTTTCCAAAGTGTTAAGTGGAATATTTGTCAAATGTTATTTTGTGTGTGTGTGCACTGCAAGTATAAATTTAATTTTAAATGTAAATTTATATAATGACATTTAAAATTTGTTCCTTTAAAAAAAGTTTCATTTGCTTTTTTAAAAATAGACTTTATTTTTTAGAGAAGTTTTAGGCAACAGCAAAATTGAATGAAAAGTACAGAGGTTTCCCATGTCCCCTTCCCCTACACATGCACAACTTCTTCAACTATCAACATCTCAGACACATGTTATTTAAACAAAGGATTCTATAATCAAATGTTTGATTTCTAAACCTTAGTACACCACTATACATTGGTATTATCCAAGGTGGTGGATCATAGATACTGTTTCCTTATATTATAGGCTATGGGACCCTTTCATCAGAGAGCACGCTCAGGAACTAAGGTTCTATAATACTTTTGGAAATTAGACACAAATACAAAGGTGCATGTACAAGGATGTTCAATGAAGTCATGTTAACCACAGGAAAAATTTAGAAACGTCTCAAATACCCAAGAATTGGAAAGTGGCTACATAATTTATGTTATAACCTTAAACTGAAATATTATACAACCACTAATGATGGTAATGAGGATGATATCCACTGACATGAAAAATGCCGCAATAACTTGCTATGTAAAAGAAGCAGATTAGTCAAGAAGCATTTATATCCTATTACTTCTAGTCTTAATCATAATTATATAAATACATACATTATACATATATAGACATATATTAATAAATTCAGAAAGACATAAAAAATAGTTATCTCAAGGTGGTGGACTACCATATTTTTCTGGATTGCCTTATCTTTTTTCTTTTTTTTATAATGAATATGTATTAATTTTATAATGTAAAAATATTTCAGAAGCAACATGATTATGTGTCTTAACTGTCTGGTATTTTAATCCGTAGTTGTCAGATGCTTTTCATAATTAATAAAAATTAAGTTCACAGACAAGAAAACTATAATTATATAAAGAATTCATGAAGAGAAAACACAATTCTTACCTTCTGGGAAGAAATTGATAAAAACATAACAAGTGCTGTGAGATCCAGCAGTGTAATGGAGGCAGTAAATCTCTAGATGCTCTATGCCTTTATGAGTCCCTATAAGGGAACACCTCTTCTCTCTGTAACAGAATAACAGAGACACGTACATTTATTTAAAGGAATGGCTGAATGGAAACCATCCTGAAGCGCATATTGCAGCTATATAGGCTGCCTATTTTCAACAAGGGTCTTATAGGTAAATAGTTGGAAATATTACCACTTACTTGCTGTATGACTTTGGGAAAATTATCTATCTTCTCTGCACCTCAGTTTCCTCATTTGTAAATGGGGATAATGATAGTATCCAACTAGAACGGTTGTTATAAAGATTAATATTCATAAAATATTTATAACAGTGCCAGGTACAATCATGTATGCTAAATATGTATTTTTAAAAAATAAATACCTGGGTGGGGTTGGTTATATTACTAGAGACCCTTCACAGAACATATTACTGTCAGTGACATTTTACCTTTGTTCATATCTCAACTAATTCTTGCCTCAATGCTGTGAGGTAGATATTATTACTACATGGCCCTCAGCTTTGAAAATCAGAAACTTGAATTTATCAGCAACCTGGATAGTTACAAACACCAGAAATTCAGTTTAAAAGGGAGATGTTTTTGTTGTTCTAAAGGGACACCCAATGCATTGGATATTATTTTCTAATATATGGTCTATTTAAGTACAAAACCACTTAGAAATGACCTATCATTATAAAATGAAAGCGATGAGAACTGAAAACTCAAACTGGACTTTCCGTCAAGCCATAGTGGTGTGCTTGTCTACTTTGTTAACAATTTTCTCTTACTCTTTATATGATACCTTGAGATGCTGCAGCATCACCAAGGGAGCATAATTTTTTTTTTCCAAGGGAATATTATTGCCAAGAATGTTTAATTTGAATCTAATAAAAAATTCAGAAAAATCTAAATTAAGAGAGAGCTTACAAACAATTGGCCCAGATGTTGAAAAAATGTCAGTGTCATGACAAAAAAAGGCTGGGAAATTTTTTTTTTTCAGATTAAAGGAGATTAAATGACTATAACAACTGAATACAATATATGAACCTTAATTTGATCTTGGATGGAGAAAAAAGATGACTATAATTAATGGACAACTGGAAAATTTAAAATACAGACTTCTAAAATCTCTATCAATTAATACATTTAAAATGAACTTAGGCGGTTTATTATCATAGATAACATTTTTCATTCATGTATTTATAGTCATCATAATTTATTAAATATTCAGTGTGATAAGCCTGCAGATAACAAAAATTCTTGCAAATAACACCCTGAAACATAGACTTGGCTTGGCCAAAGGGGTCAGGTGAAGGATAGTGAGGACCCCTCTATTTGTCTGGCAAGTTAGCAAAATAGCTAAACTACCATCTGTTCTATTTGGGACTCAGGCCATCTTCCTACTGAAGTATTTTCCCTTCTAATGGAAGGAAAAAATTCAGAATGTTGGAGCAGTTGCTACTTCATGCAGCCTTTAGTCAAGTTCTACAAGAAAGAGTGACACATTAAGGAAACGGAGAAGGGAAAAAAGATAACTTTGCCAAAAGAGCTACTTTCTGTGTGTGGCTGAGAATTAGATGATCTGGAGCCTGGCAGTATTGAAGAAGCCAAATTATAAATGTTTTATAATGATCTTTTATTTATTTTTTGAATAAATTATTTGCATAATACTGAATTTGAAAGACATAAAAAGGCAGTGAAAAATTTCTCTTCCGGTCTTGTTCCCCAAACATCTGTTTTCCCTCCCCAGAGGCTGCTCCTAATACCAGATTCATGTGTTCTTCCAGAAATGTTTAATGCATTGCCATATCCACACATGTATTTACAAAAATGGAGCAGGTTATACACACTGTTCTATATATTGTTATCTTCAATTGATTATTTTAGTACATATAAAGCTGCCTTATTACATATTCTTACTATAAAATATACAGCATAAAACTAAAGAGTAGACAAGAATATAAGAGGATATCACAAATGTTGTCCCATGCAGAGGAAATAAGATACTGGCCATAGGCAGGAAAGAGCACTGAAGTGTATGAGTATAGTGTATCAAAGATGATGACTGAGGAAGGTACTTGGGAGGGTTTGTCTAAAGACATTTTTGGATTTTAAGCATGCCAGTGTATCGTGTGTACTGTAGTAGAGAATCTGAAAACTTACTGAAACCTCTGCCATGAGAGGGGAAGCAAAAGTGGCTAAGATTGATCTACCAGATATACAGAAGACTGAGATTTGAAGAAATGAGCAAAGAGTACATGTTCCTAGAGACCACGGGAAGGATCATGGCAATAGATTCAGTGTATGAAGTCCAGAGGCCAAGTAAGAGGAACTCCATCTCAGTGGATGCTGGCACATTGTGCCACAAGGCCAAGGGCCAAGCAGTAACTCAGCAGAGACCAGCAAGCAGAGAGAAAAGTGTGGAATCCCATACTCATTTACTGATGGCAGGATGACAGGAGTCACCTCAAGAACTTGGGCAAGAGTAGAAGGGAAGGAGAGAAAAAGAGATAAGGGAAGAATCTTAAAGCCTAAATTGACTCAATCTTAATTGAGAAGTGACTAAGCAACTACCGATTGGTGAGATTAAGTTTTCCTTTATCTGTGGAAATCGTGGAGGGTGGGGGGAATATGAGGAAAAGGAGTTTGTAAGATAAGTCAGCTTTAGATATAGGCAAACAATGTTTTTTATACACTTGAGATAAACAATTACAAAATTTAAATCTACATAGCTAGCTCGTAAGGCTATTATAAGGGTTCAATAAAATAGTTGTGTGAAAATATACAAACAATAAATGGTGCAATTTTCTGGTTATAATTTCTGATAGTAACCTTTCTTTGACTTCTCGCCAAGTTCTGGGGACCTTTAACAAGGGTCACATAATTTCAGATTATATTATGCACACTCACTTCCAAAGGATATTAGCTTTGAAGTAAGTGAATCTTGGATTTAAATTCTACTTTTGTCACCCACTAGCTCTATGAGTTTTGGGAAGTAACTTAATGTCTTTGAGTCTCTGGATATTTATCCATGAAACATAATGTAATAAAAAAATTATTTCATAAATGTATTAAGATAATAAAACATACATAGCATATTGGCCTACAGTTTGTAGACCTATCTACTTCCTCTAAAGTTTAAACTATGTGGTCCTGTTTTTTATTTGAAAAATTTGATCATCTTGTCATATGTCCTGACTATAAGAGAGTGAGCTCTGTAATATACAGCTCCTAGTTATTGTACCCAGGCCAATGGAATAATATACATTCCCACATGCTGTGAAGGAAAAAGGTCTATATCATAATAAAATCGTTTAAATATAAAGTATATGATAGATAAATAGGAGCATCCTCAAATCTTACTCTGAGACTGAGTATAAATATAGTGATTTCCTATTTTCTATTTCCTATTTAGAAATTATCTTTTTATAAAAGGTATTTATCTCAAATCTAACAAATGTTAAAAAAAAGAAACTATTCAGTAGATAACAAAATCAACAATATTGATTTCTAGTTAAAGATAGTAGGTTGAACATATACATTTAACTTCCTCTCTTTTCAAAACCACACTAAAATACAATATAATATTAAATACTTTATTAAAAACCATAAACCAAGAAAGAAAAGCAGAATAGAGATGAATGATAGTAACCAAAATTTGGAAGTTAGAAGGCAGAAGAACTATTGTTAACTGACCTAGCAGACTCGAGCTAGTTGAATCCTCAACCAGTAGTAGGTAAAGCCAGGAAACAATTTTATTTGCACTACAGTTTCCAAAAACTTAGGAATTGGTGGCACCCAGACTTATGAAAGTGGGTAAATAAAAGCAAGCATCGTTTGAAGTCTATTCAAGAGTTAGTCTCTTGCATTCCTTTTCTACCATTCACAACTGTCCAAGTACCCCTCCCTCACATTCTAGCAGACGACTAAATGTTTATTTTGTAGAGTGGACAAAACAGAAGGTTCCCAAACTGGGAAATTTTGGAGAATTCTGGAGGGCACAGTACTCTACTGAAAACAGAACTAAATGACAATTAATATACTGAATACTGATACTCCCAAGTCCTCATCTACTTGGTTTGCAGATTGCTGGTAGCCCATCCTATAACCTCTAGGCAAGAAAGTGTAAGATTCTTCTTTGGTGAATCTGACTAAATAGAAAGGTATCCAATAAAATGGTATTGGGGGCTCCTGAACAAAATAGCATAGTCAGATCTAGGGAACTGATAGTTTTTAAGCCTTGTGTTATCTAGGCATACTCTTATCTTAATGTGAACTGACAGTCAACCACCACTGGACATATGAGGAAAGCCATGAAGCCTTAAAGGAAACAAACAAGCAAACAAACAGGAAATAGAACTATTTGGGAAAATAAAATTTCAAAAAAATTATCTTCAAAGAGATAAGAACTGTATCCATGAAACAAGAACAAATTTTTTTTTTTAAAAAAGGAACAAAGTGCTGCTGAAAAACAAAACTATGATAGAAATGAAAACCTCAGTGAAAAGATTAGAAGATATTCCAGCAAGTAAAGAGACTAAGAGAAAAAAACGTAAGAAATGAAAGAAAATTAGGAGACCAATCTACAAAGTTCAACATATAAATAACAGAAAGAAAAGAGAAAATGAAGAGAAAGAAATCGCCAAAGAAGTAATTCATGAAAATTTTCCTGAAGTAAAGATGAATTTCTAGATTAAATGGACTCACTGAGTGTCTAGTAAAATGAATGAAAATAGATTACCAACAAGGCATGTTATAATAAAATTTCAGAACTCTGAGACAAATAGAAAATAGTAAAAGTTTCCAGAAAGAAAAAATATATAGAACAGAAATTGGATTGTCTTTCAGCTTAACACTGGATGCTAAAAGACAATGGAGAGAGACCCAAAAAATTCTGAGAGAAAATGAATTCCAAACTGGAAAGTCTGTACTCAGTCACAGTATCAATCAAACATCAGTAAAGCATAAAGACATTTTCAGACAGGCAAGATTAAAGCTATTGGTAGAACTGTTCCATCAAAATGAGAGAGTAAATGAAGATGAAAAAGACATCAAAAACAGGGAATCCAATTCAAAACGGGGACAAAAAGAAGCCCCATGGAGACAGTGAAAAGAGATCTGTACCATGTGGGACAGAGGTTACAGCTGAATCGAAAACCAAACAAATGAAATTATTAAATAAAATTATTAATTTTAGGAAAAGTTGAGAATTAGAAACATAATATGGTTCACCCATGAAGAGTTTATACAGTTATAAAATGTATGTAATTGAATATTAAATAGCAAAATCATGATATAACTATGTTGAGAAGATGGTGTATTTGCAGTGATTGTAGGAGAAATAAAAGATCTAAATCTAAAGATTCTATGGTGGCAAATTAATAGATTATATGTGAAGCTGAAAAGAAAATCAATAAGTAGAAATATAATCATGTTATTTAAAGATATTAGAGATATTCTTTTTCACAAATACCAAAGGAAATAGCAAAAAAAAAAAAAAAAAAAGAAAGAAAAAAAAAGAAAGTGATTGCTTTTGGGAATTGGAAAATGCTGAAAGAAGGGTCAAAGCAGAGAAAGGTTTTTGTTTTTGTTTTTTAATAAGTCTTATAGGTCTACTTGATTTTTTAAACTGTGCATATGTAACTTTGATAAATATAAAACAAAATAAAAACAGCATAAAATTAATATTAACAATGATCTGTGGAAACTTAGGAGGGGTTTATAAATTCTTAAATGTGGTTTCAAATGAATTATTGCGTAATATAACCTTATAGAGTAAGTTTCTAGAAAACAGTTGTTGTACCAAACAACTGCTATGTCATCCAGCAACTGTAACAATGAAAATAAAAATAGGCACTGTAGTGAGTTCTGGACTTCTTGGGTTTAAATCTTAGCTCTAACTCTTCTCAGTTATATAATGTTAGGCAAGAAATTAAACTTCTTTTTGCTTAAGCTTCGTTATCTGTAAAGTCCTATTTCAGAGGAATGTTGAGTGTTACAGGAACAGTGCTTAGTACAGTGCCTGAGACATAATGAATAGTTAGTAAATGTTAGCTATTTAAACCCAAATTCCTAACTCTAGATTATAAGGATCATATCCATTGTACCTCCTCCCACCCTCTTGCACAGACTTTGGGGCATTTTATTTCCCACAAATGTCTTGTTCAACCACCCCACAGAGATCGGACTCAATTATCACCCTAAAATTAATCATGCTTGGTTCACTTCAAAACATAAACTAGAAATAAATGTCATAGCTAGAACAATCTTTCTTTTTTTTACCCACTGCTGCTTTCCTTTAAGGCAGGCTGGAGCAGGATTTTTACCCAGGAGACTTAATTTTGTGTTGGTCATTTAGCCTCCCTGAATATCCATTTTCTCATCTGTAAGGCGGAGATGATAATACCTGTTTGGGTGGATATTTGAAGTCTGACTCTCACCATGCTTTATTGCTACCTCTGGTAACTATACTGACTTTCCTTTGAGCAACTCACCCACTCCCCAGCTCTAGAGGTGGGCCTAACTGCTGAAGTCCCCTAGGCTTCTGTGCACAGTGATGTGTCCAATGATGGGCACTTAATCAAATCAGAACAGTGACACTGAAAACTTAGGGTCACCAAGTGTGAAGCTGACAATGGAGCCAATCCAGAAGAAAAGAGTTGGGAGCCCCAAATTAGCTCATTTAAAGGCCATTCCATCCTATCAACCAAAACATCATTTTTTTTTTTTTTTGCTTAAGCCTGTATGTGGTGGGAGGGGAAGGAGAGAAGGGAGGGGAGGAAGGAACAGTGTTCTTCACTGCAACCAAATGAGTCTTAACTCCTACCTACCTTATAAGTATTATCTATTCTGTTTCTAGGATCAACTGTATAAAAATAAGTATAAAAATATACTTATAAGTATAAAAATATTTGGTAAATATAAAGCCATATGCAAATGTTAATTATTATCATAATTTTTAATAACATAAGCCCAAATTCTTCACAAAGCAAACTATGCCTTGAAACAATTATAACTTATTTTCACAAAAATCAAAGTATACTACTAAAAGTCTGGAAATGTTGGATATTATTTGTGAATATCTATTTTGTATAAAAATATAAGAATGTACAATTGTTCAAATCACTTCAGGCCATGTATGTAATAGTGGCTCAGTTGGCTTCTTTATCCATAAAACTTAGAAGGTTAGGCTAATACTCCACCCCAAAATTTCTATTTTACCTTTTGATATTTATGGCTCTATGTTTTACAAATCTGTTTGAACCCTTTTGAAAATATGTATTCTGCACTAATTACTTACAAGTGAATTTTATCTGACTTAATTGGTAATATCTAGAGTAATATAATTGTTTTATTATTTATGCATAAAACACTAATTAAAAGGAAATTGAAAAATGTTACCTACTCCCTATAAAAGCTGATTTTATAGACTTGTAAAGTAAAATACTTTGAAGTTAGAATAAAAATTGGAAGTAAATAGATATTCCAAATGAGTTCAAAGGCTTTAAAAAGCATTTGTTTTTCTTAAATAGATCTCACTCTCCATGTCTACAGGATTAATTTGACTGCCAATTCTTTTTTTTTCTGTTTTTCCTGGCTAAAGCAAAAGTAAACTTTTGCTCAACATTTGTTTCATTTCTCAGAAACTGGATAAATACAGTTAAAATAAATGCTGCTTTACAGTATTTGCTGCTCCATCTGATATGTCCCTTGGTCTTATCTCTAGATTAGGCTCCTTTAGGTAAATTATCCGATAACAAGAATGATTTTTGGTCTTACTCTCCATTATCATTACCTGATGATGACAATGTATGTAATAATGAGAAAATCATGAGCATGAATGTATACATTTTTCTTATGATGAAAAATATCCAATAAAAAATGAAAAAAAAAACTGAGCTACGATGGCATTTTCAAAGAAAGAAAATGATTAAATAATAATGATATTCTCTAACTAAAAACAAGTTATAGGGGTCACTGGTAAAAGTATAATAATAGTTCAAAGTAGTATCAGACTGATTATTTGTCAGGAAACATCATAAAGTGCTTAAATTCCAGCCTAAGAAAACCAACTCTTCTTAATGCAATGGAGTTACAAACTGCAACTATGAAGAGCTGGTATTTTAATAAATGTACTTTAAATAAGTTTTGTCCTTCAAAATGGTTATCCTGTGAGGCCATAAACCACGCCCAGAAATGTTGAAATTGTTCAACATATTTTTGGAATTTCTCTTTTGTATTGTCTTTATAATTAGCTCTTGCACTTCACAAGATCCCTTGTTGTTTTTGACCCCAAAAGGCCTACAAAACTTCGACCCACTAAACTTAGTTTGAGATGATATTTAGTTGGTTTCAGAATTCAGATGAAACTAGTATATGTGTATTCAAAATAGTATATCAAGGAACAAAAGCATTTCCATAAATACTTTGTGTAAAGGCAGTACCCATGGAATAAGCCTAAAGTTTCCAATGTGCTACCAAGAAAGAGGCAAATAATCCAGATTTAAAAATTTTATGGATCTGTTACCTTCCCTACAATTATATCTTAAATTAGGGCTTAAAAAGCAGTCTGACTATGCAGATACAATATGCTAAATTGCAGACTGTGAGATTAAATTTTTTAAAAAATGAGTGGCTCCTAGAAATTCATTTGTTTTAATTAACATTTATTGAGTGTAGTCTATGTATCTACAGTAGTGTTAGGTATAATAGAAAATAGAAAACAAAAAGTTACATAGGGCAGGTTCTCAAGGCACTTAGAAGCTGGTAGAAGAGGAAGTTATATACAATAATAACTACAACATTTTACTTCAATTCTAGACTCGAACACTCTAAATAAAGCTAAAATCTTACTTGTATAAGTTAATTTACATTCACTGTAAATTTTCTCATGTCTATCCTATTACCACTAGCATTGTGTACCTTTATAAATACATATCACATTAAGTTGTATCAATTGGTTTATACATCTGCCTCCTCGGCTGGTCTGTGAGCTCCTCCATAGTAAGAACTAAAGGTCATAGCACAATGTCTAGTGCAGTGTACATGTACAACAACCGCATGAGTCATAAATGTACTATAATTGGAAGAAATGCAAAGTGGTCTGAGAAAAATCAAAGAAAGAATAGTTTAATTCTCATGAGAGAGCTTGGGCAAACTTTAAAGGAAAGTAGCACTTAAAAAAAATTCAGATATGAATATGCAGAAATCTAAGGAGAAGATTACAGATAGATAATACAGAAAAGAGCTGCAAAAACATAAAGGTAAGAAACAGGGTATGCTTTAAAAAATATTCCTAATCCAGTATCATTAAAATTCCAAGCTCTTGTGATTGACTGACAGATGTATTAGAGGTATTGGGAGGAGTAGTGGGCAAAACACTTACACAAGTTAGTAGTGATCTGAGTGGGTCTGCTTTCCCAGACCTATACAACTGGGGGATCAATACAGGTGCCATGAGAATGGTCCTTGGAAATCTATCTACATGACTGAACAGTTCAAATGTCTATATTATTCCAAAAAATGTAGCACACTACTTATCAAATGGCATTTCTTAGAATAATATATTCTTAGAGAAATGTAATAAATGCTTGTAGAACCTGTTAGATCCAAATTATTTTCCCAAATAATTTGACCAAGGAACACTTTAGTCATAAAATTCCTATTAACACCTCAGTGTGGAAAATATTATAATTTCTCTATGTTTAATATGTAATGTATCATTATACTTGAAAATTTGAGTCATCAAATAAATCTACTTCAAGAATTAAAATGTTATATTACTATTAGGAACAATTCCTAAATATCCAATAATTTGGTAGCAAACAGAAGGTATGAAGTAAAATCAAAATAAATAAGAAATTACCAACATAAGTTTACTTTTTATATACATAAAATATTTCATAGTTCTTGGTGAATTATTCTAGACTACAGTGGAATTTAGGAAAATAAACATAAAGTTTGACAGAGTAATACCTTAAAAATATCAAGAAACTGGAAACAAGTTATGAATATCCATAATTAGTGGAACAGCTGAATAAATACTATAGTCATTAAAAAAAAAATCAGAGCTATCTCCACAAAGTATTGTAGAGTGAGAAATGCAGGATGCAAGTGTATGTGTGTGTGTGTCCATTTTTTAAAGCAATGAACAAAATTTCTTTCTATATATGTGTGTATATACATTGAATATAGAAAAGATAGTAGGTAAAAAAAAAGACTGCATAAAACTATGATAATTTTGCATGTATATAAAACAAAAATATGTAAGAAAATAAAGAATATGAAAAATTAGAGAATTTACATCAGAGTTAATTATGACTATCATTATCTGTTTGAATTCTTTGATGGTTTCCCATGAATTACAGTGGAGGTTGGATTGGATAAAATATACATTTCTTAGCATGAATTATATATTTCTTCACAATTTGGTTCCTACTTCTCTCACATTCCCAGTATATATTCTTCTACATTCCAGCTATTCTAAACAACCTAGCATTTACTGGAATACCCAGCTCTACTTCATATTCCTGGGCCTTTCTACACACCATGCCTATTGCCTGAAATGTCCTTTTTTCTGCTTCTCTGTATGTTGAACTCTTAAAAAATTTATGTATCGCCTAGTCATACAAATATAAAAAATATAACATATAATATAATAAGCATCAAGTATGTGTTATAGGAATTCAGAATTCTGACAGAGGTAGTCAGGAAAAACTAGTATTTGAATTAGATCTTGAAGGATTAGTACTTTAATAGAAGCAAGGAGAGAAGGTATTTTAAGCAGGCAGAGAGGACAAAAGCCAACATTATATAGATGGTACACATTGCAGGATGCCATTAGGAGACAGTGCCTGGTACCTGGTGGGTATGTTTGTTTAATTGTGGATGAGTAGATGGATAGGTTTAGCAGAAGATTTATTCAGGAAAACAGCAAGTTATAATACAGAAAGGTTGGAATGGGGTCAGGTAATTGAGAGTGTTAAGTATGCAACAAAGGCACCTAAAATCTATTCTGTACACATATGCTCTTCAAACAGGCGTATGTATATCTCATGAGACTAGAAAGCCCAAGATAAACATGAAGCATCTTTCAGACATTAATTTTGTTTGAGAATTTAAAGAATTACGTAGTTTAAGTGATATTTAATTTTAAACATTATTTTTATATTAAAACAAACAGACATACTATGGAGTGGGAGGTAAAATTTGTGTGAGTTTTAAGATAAAGCAAGAGACATCAAAGAAATGTTGAGCTTGTGATGAGGTGCTTTCAGCTATGCTAAGGGATCCTGGCGGGTGATCGTTTTTATCCTTTACTGGCAGTGAAAATGTAGAGTCGTGAAAGGGATTTGAGCAAGGTAGTAAGGGGATAAAAGTGATGATTTACTCATATTAATCTAGCAGCAGGATGCTGGCTGGCCTAGAATGAGAAGATTAGAAATCTGATTCCTAGCTAGAGAACTACTGCAGTGGTCCAGAACGGTAGATATTAGAATGAAAAGAAGTTTGACAAGCTCCATCAAAGAACTTAGTATTTCAACTAATTCTGCCACACTTGCAGTGTATTATAATTGATTCAGTGACACCAGACCACCTTTCTTTTCAGAGGGAATTCATTGTTGGTTAAGTATCAATTCTAGTGGCAGAATGCTTGGGTTTAAATTTTGGCTCTGGCATTTCCTTGTGTGACTTCATAAAAATTACTTAACTGTTCTCATCTCTATTTCCTCATCTATCGTGAGGATAATGATAATGCTAGCTACATCACTGTATTGCTGTGAGGATTAAATTAGTTAATATATGTAAAGCATTCACAGTAGTTCCTGGCATAGTAAATACTAAATGTTGCCTGCTATAATTACTATTATTATTTTTTATTATGTATATTGACTCTCATCTTTCCTGAGATTGTAAGAGAATTAGTGAGATCTACAGAGTGTGTCTATATTCTCTAATTTTGTGATGGCTCTGAAAAATGCCTAAATCCTAGAATATCAGCCAAGAAATTGATGAGAAATTAAAAACATTTTAGTCTGGGTCAGTTCATGAGTACATTTGTACTCTAATGCCTCTTCTTTACTATTAAAAAGTTTCTTTTTGAGTTTGATAATCTCTTTATCAAATGTCCACAACAAGTGTTTCTGGCACCTAATAAGATATATTTATTTAATGAAAGTAAATATTTATGTTATAATTAATTGTTGATAACAAAACATGAAAAAAACCTCACATCCAAATCCACTTGGAATAAACAAACTCAAGGACATGCTGTATATTATGGCATGTTACAGTGCACTAATAAATTTTATTAGGTTGAACTGAATGAAATTGCCCATATTCAATCATTTTTGACTTACAAAAATGATAATTTCATGTGTTCAACCTAATATTTCCTTAAATGTACTTTGGACAAGGAATATAAATTTTAATTTTTTCAATAAAATTCTATATTTTTCTTTGTTTGTTAGTTAAAATAACCAAGAAATGATGTGGATAAATAACAAACAAAATCACTCATATAAAATAATAGTCCAGAACTTGGAAGAATCTTTGTCTCTGCCTATAACCTCAGATTTCTCTCCTTGTCCCTGCTGAGCTGTTGTGGTAAGCAGGCTGCCCTGCCCAGTGGCCTTAACAGACTTCTCTCCACCAACTTTGCATATATTAGCCATCAAATGCCTCCCCTTTGTTTGGGATATTGCTTTTTAAAGCATCTTTGGAAAGATTTTTTGGTAGGGTAAACTTGTTCTTCGGAAACGTCAAGGTCTTTGACTATATTAATTAATGAACAACCAAATTGTTTGCTTCATTTACTACTGAATACCTTTTGAAATGATTTGGGGAATTTGCTAAAATTTAGAAGGTCATACATATTAAAATCAGTAGCAGCTCTAATTATTTGGCTGGCCATCTGTAATCTGGCAAATCTGTAATCATTATTTCACTCTCAGATCAACTGAAAATAGAAATAGTACATTCAAACTTAATTTTGGTTTTAAATAGCTCTTGAAATAAAGACATATTATATGTGTGTATGTATAATATAAAAATAATATAATATAAAGATACATTATTAGTATATGTTTTAATGTGGTATACCTTTTTTAGTTTTCATTTTCATTTTTAAAAGAATAAGATGAAAACTACCCTAACTCTTCAAACCAAACCAAACCAAATCAAACCAAACCAGAACTGCTTTAATATCTGCATATCAAAAGAATCTAATCCAAGTTATACATCTATATGAAATTAAATGGGCATCAAAATTTAAGTCTTTTATTAGTAAAAGCTATTAATAACAGTAAGAAATATGAAAAAAATATTGCCCTGGCCTGTTCTGCATCCTAGTTAGCTTTAAAGGTTAAAGGGCTATCTGGTGGGAGAAGGCAAGTATTCACTCTGGATTGTTCCAAAAGGAAAAATTTGGGATTAGTAGGAGGATGTGTTCAGGAGGCAGTAATCAGTGTGGGACAGTACAGAACCTCTTAATTCTATGAGCAAAGCTCTCAAATCTAAATAAAAATCACCAGCATTTCCTGACCTCCAATTTATTCTTCATGCCACAGTAAGTCATCGTTTTTCAAAATACAAATTTGACCATAACATCTGCCAATTAAAAACCCTCAATAGCTTTACATTGCTCTTAAACTTACGATAAAATAAAAATGTCTTCTCATGGCCTTGTAGAGATAGTTTGATCCAGTTACTTAATTCCTCTAACAACTTTCTATCTAATGACACATTTCACCAGTTAGTTCACTTTATCATCTAGATACATTATCCCATTGGTCCCTGGTATTCTCTATGTTCTTTCCAGCCACACGGTTTCCTGACTAGAATGTTCTTTTCTTCTCTCTCGACAGAGTTAACCCATATTCTACTGGCAATTAACTATAAGACAGCATGATTTATTGCTATATTGGCCTGTAAATGGAGTGCTATGAGGGCTACATAGAGGTAATTATTCTATTAGGTGTCCCTGTATCTTAGTTACCAGTAACAGAAACCAAGTCAGTGTAATTTTAAAAGAAAATAAATGTATTAAAAGATAGGAAGCTATAGAATCAGCTTTGGAGGCTACCAACCAAGAAAAGTAGCTGCAGTATACAATACTCCTGCTTGGAAGCTGCAGTTTGGAAGTTGCCACTAGAATAACTTTTCTGTTATATCTGAAAACTGGAAGTAGCTGTTGCTGCTACTACTACCTTTTCCAGAAATGTAGTCTGTGGTCTCTTTTTTCCAATCTCGTTTTTCCTTTTAAGACTGTGGTGTGTATGCCTGATTAGCAGTCCTGTTTATGAACTCATGCTCAATGAGTGAGGGAGGCTAGGGAAGTAAGTAGTGGACATTTTAAGCCTCTAAGGTAGGAATGCTCTCTAATTCAAAAGGTTGGGGACATGGGGACACCTGTCCCTCACCACCCTTCCCTCTCCAAAGCACAGAAGGACGGTTCTGATACTTATTAGCCAAGAACAACACATATATTCACTCTATTAAGAATGAAGACAGAATTGAGGAAAACTTCTCAGAGAAGAAAATATTTTAGGGTCTCTCTCTCTGTTTTTTTTTTGTTTGTTTTGGCTTTTGTTGTGCAAGAGTTTGTCAGGCAAAGTGAAAACAAAGGATAAGGAGGATGCTGCAGGGAGAGAAAAGGGAATAGCAATGGTTATTAAGTAACTTAATAATTAACTGAGGAGCTTTTAAAAAATTATCACACATGAAGATTCTCATTCAACAGGAGTGCAGTGAATCGGGGCCTTGGCATTTCACATCATTATTAAGACATTGCTGCAATCACTTAGGTAAGCATCTCTGATAACAAAAGCATGGACATGTGAAATAAATGATATGCTTGAAGAAAGTAGCAAGTTGTTGGCCCAGTATAAGTGGAGCGTGGGAAGAAAATCAAAGATGAGGCAAGACAAGTAAACTGTGGCCAAATAGAAAAGGTTATAAATGAATTCATGAACAGTTTGAAGCTTCTTTTATAGGACACCAGACATTTTTGAAAATAGAAATGATAAAACATAGCAACTTACTAAGTTTGCATGTGAGTGAAATATTATAAAACACTTCCGTGAACAATAGGAGGTGACTGGTATCAATTTATAAATAACCCCCACCCCCAAATCCCCCCCAAAATCAAATCAAACTTAGCTTTCTTTAACCTTATACGTAGGTACCTGAAGACTTAATCAAGCAATAGATTCAGAAGATCTTTTCCTCCATTTTTCTTGGGCAAATTAGAGTGGAGGATCAGTAGGCAATAGAGATGGGTGGGAGGAAGTGAGAACTCTTAAAATTCTTTAACTTGTTAGACTTAGACTCTTAAAATTCAACTTTAGCCTTTTTAAAATTTTAAGAATTTTAAAAAGACAAAGTTCTTTGAAGAAAGGACAGAGAAAAGCTCACCTTTTACCAGGGAAGCTCTAAGAAGAAAATGGCTGCTGAAGAAGGGAGGGCCTGGCTTGGCCTAATATAGCCTGAGTTAACTAGGGGATCATCTTCTTTCAGAAAGGGGGGAAGTTCCCCATCCCTGCTTTGACACACTGGATATGGATGGAGGCAATAATATGACAACAAATTAGATTGGCTGTGATCCAGAACTGCTTATTCCCATTCCTTGCATATGATGTACAGTGTGTCACCTATATAAACAGGTGATCTTAAGTTATTGTTGCACCTATTCATATATGCTGGCTCTAAGTCTACACATATATTATTGATATTTGGGGACGTTGTAACTCATTAATGTGTAGTATACAAAGTGGTTGTGGCATGATGATATTGATTGCTAGAGCTATAAGCAATATATTGATAACTTATAAATGACACAGTAATAAAGATCCTTCTGAGAAGAATAGATAGGTTGATGAGATATTATCCAACAGTTAATGGCCCAGATCCACTTCTGAAATGGATAAGGAGTGGAATGCTCACCAGTAAAATAATTGTAACTGGCAAAAATTATAGAAATACAATCATTTAAAATTTCTGGAAATGGTCTTAAGGACATAAAGCAAATAAAAAAACATTTATGTAAGACAATTTACTAAATCTTGGTAAGAACAGTGGTGGTCAGTGGCACTTGAGTCATGACTTCCTCCCTCATACCTATCTGCTCAACAACACAGAGGTTCCACTCCAGGTAGATGTGGTCAAGGGCTCCCAACTCTCAGTCAAGGGATATAGTATCTCCCAGAGAGGGGTAATCCATCAATATTTCTCATGGCCCTAGCTATGTTATACAGACTAAATTCTAGCAAGTACAGATGAGAGGTCAGAGGCTCCCTTGCTGTACCCAGGTCTCACTATAAGTTTTACTCAAGGTGAGGTAGGCTCAAAACACTGGAGCCCCAATCATCCTTGCCCCAGTTTAGTCTTAGAGCAGAAGTTCCACACCAGGAGGGGCAAGCCAAGATGAGAGGTTGCTACTGCCCTACTAATTGCCTTGCTCATAAAACAGGGGTGTCACTCTAAGGAAAGTAGGCCGCTGTCTCTGCCATTAGCTTCAGAGCAATGGCTCAGAGATTTTGCCTGTAGGGAGCAGTAGGCCATAAAAAGTTCCCAAGCTTTCCTCAAAAGAACTGACTTAATGTAGAACAGCATATGGGAAAGTTCTAGCTTAAGGGAGTTTTTGAACCAATAGATATTTTGCTGGTAAGCAAGTAAGAGGATGCTAATAACTCCACAAGACAAACAAGTAAAATGGTAGGCCACGATAGTGAATAATAGGAAATGACTGGATTTATCAGTTATTAAACAGAACAGAAAAATAACCCCAAGAAAATGGGGGTACTTACCAGAGAGAAACAAGGAAAGATATAGCTAAGAAGAGTCCTTCTGGGGTTGGAACAAACTTCAAAGAGTGGCCTCAAAAACTGTTCAAGGAAAAGGGCCATAATTTAATTTCATCAGATTGTGTAGTAATTTGTGTCCTTGGGCCTTATAAAAAGTTAGAGCATTCCACTGGAAATCAGTGGAGCTATCAACTTGAGATACTAAGAGAAGCAGACAGACTATCAAAGTTAGGGAAAGAGACAGTTAAAGAGAACTCTGTTGTAACTACTGTCATTCCAGGATGACCATGTGCATGGGCATGTCTGAATATTCTAAAGAGTATTATCAGAAGTTTGACGCTGGGGGAAATAGACTACACTAAAATAATCTAGCTAAGTCATTAGACAATATATGAACAACAGAAAGTCCTGTGAAAGAGAGTATCAGTATCTAGAGTTGACATAACATGCTATAAAAAATGTCCAATTTTCACAGAAAAATAATGAGACATGCAAAAATAAAAAATGAGCCAAACATGGGGAAAAAAGTAAACAGAAACTGCTTGTGAGAGAGCCCACATGTCCGAAAACAAAGACTTCAAAGGAGCCATCATAACCTTTTTCAAAGAACTAAAGCAAAGTGTGATGAGAATGTTTCAACAGATACAGGATATTACTAAAGAGACAGAAATTATTACAAAAAAAGAGAACCAACTGGAAATTCTGGAGTTCAAAAGTATGTTGAAATAAAGATTGAAATGAAAAATTCAGTAGGGGGACTCAATAGTACATTCAAAGTGGCAGAAGAATCAATAAACTGGAAGATATATCAACAGACATTATGCAATCTAGAGAGAAAAAGAATAAAGAAAAATGAATAGAGCCTCAGATAAATGTGGGGCATCACTAAACACTCCAACATATGAATAAATGGGAGTACCAGAAGGAGAGAAGAAAAAGGACTATAAATAATATTTGAAGAAATAATTTGATGAAAAGTATCGACACATACAAAAAGCTCAAAGAACTCCAAATAGGATACAAAGAAATCCCTACTGAGACACATTATAGTAAAACTGTTTAAGACAGAGACAAAGACAAATCCTGAAAGCAGTATGAGAAAAAGGACTCATCACATATGAGGAAAATCTAATACCAGAAGCTGACTATCAAGAAACAATGAAGGCCAGAGTACATTGAGATTATATAATCAAAGCGCTAACAGAAAAAAAAAAAAACCAACCCAAACCTGTCAACCAAAAATTTATATCCAGAAAAACTATTTTTCAAAAATGAAGGTGAAATAAATATGTTCCCAAATAAACAACAACAGAAAATTCATTGGTAGCACACCTACATCATAAGTACTAAAGAAAGTTCTTCAAGCTGAAAGCAAATGACCCCAGGTGGTGCTTCGACTCAACAAAAAGTATAGAGCACCAGTAAAGGTAATTATGGAATTATAAGACAGCATAAATGTGAATTTATTCTAAATGACTTAAAAATGAGTTGTACAGAGAAAAAGAAATGGCATAGATGATAGAGGCTCTATTTATCCCTCTGGTGGAAATGGAAATTATAAAAGGGAACCAGTATGAATTGGAGAACACATTATCTGAGATGAAAAGTATATTAAATGGAATAAACAAAGGAATAAACAAAGTGAATAAAGAAAAGAGGATCAAATGCCTATCTAGAGGACAGGAAAGCCAATCAGGATACTCAATCAGAATGGCAAGAAAAAAGATGTCAAGGCTATAAAAATAATTTAAGGAGAATATAGGAGACTATTAAGGCTCCAAATATTCATCTGATTGGCATAACTGAAGAAAATCCAGATGTTGAACAGCCTACACCAAGACATATTATAATTAAAATACCAAAGGTTAAATACAAAGAAAGAATATTAAAAGCAGCAAGAGAAAAACATAATTACTTATAAGGGAACACCCATAAGACCAGCAGCTGATTTCTCAAAAGAAACTATGCAGGATGGAAGGGCTTGGCAAAAATATTTGACAGGATGAAGATCCGGGATCTATAACCAAGAATAATTATCCAGCAAAGCTATCATTTAGAGTTGAAGGACAGATAAAGAGCTTCCCAGAAAAAATTAAATGAATGGAGATGAGAAAATCAATGAACTAAAATTTTGTTATTTGAAAAGATCAATAAAACTGACAAGCCAATGGAAAGGCTAACCAAGATAATAGAGAGAAGACTAAAATTACCAATATCAGAAATGAGGAAGAGAGCATTATTACTGATATTCATAAAATAAGTATAAGGGATTACAAGGACAAAAAAATTAGGTAACTTACATGAAAGAGACAAATTCCTAAAAGACATAAACAGCTACCAACACTGACTCAAGAAGAAATGGAAAATCTGGATAAAACAAGAGACTGAACTAGTAATTTTAAAACATCCCACAATGTGTTAATGTAGGTTCATCGAATCTAATCTAACAAATGCATCAATCTGGTAGGGAATGTTGATAATGGGGGAGGCTGTGCATCTATAGGAGCAGGAGTACATGGGAAATCTTTGTACCTTCCTGTCAATTTTTCTGTGAACCTAAAACTGCTTTAAAAAAACAAAATCTTTAAAAAAAAAAACACCACACTTCTCACAAATAAAATCCTAGGTCTAGGTAGCTTCACTGGTGAATTCTGTCAAACATTTAAATAATAATTAACACCAATTCTTCACAAGCTCTTCCAAAAAAACAGAAGAGCAAATACTGCTCAACTCATTCTGAACCTGTTATTACTTTTATGCAAAAACTAGATAAGGACATCACAAGAAAAGTATAGATCAACATCTCTTATGAATATAGATGCAAATATTCTCAACTAAATAGTAGCAACCAAATCTAGCAACATATAGAAAGAATTATATACCATGACTATGTGGAATTTATTGCAGAAATGTAAGGTTGGTTTAACATACAAAAATCAATTAATGTAGTATATCATACCAATAGAATAAAGATAAAAACTATGTTATCATCTCAACAGATGCAGAACAAGCATTTGACAAAGTCCGACAATTCTTCATGATAAAAATACTCAACAAATTAGAAGGGAACTTCCTCAACCAATAAAAGGCATTTCTGAAAAATACACAGCTCACATTATACTTAATGGCATAAGAATGAGTGTTTTCCACCAATATCAGGAATAAGACAAAGGATATCTACTCTCACTACTTGTATTCAACACTGTACTAGAGGCTATGTAGCCAGGGAAACTTGGCAAGAAAATGAAATAAAGGGCTTTCACAGTGGGATAAAGTAAAACTCTCTCTATTTCAGATGATATGACTTTGGATATGAAAAATCCAAAGAAATGCTCTAAGAAACTATATAAATTAATAAATGAGCTCAGGAAGGTTATAGAATACTAGAGCAATATACAAAAATTAGTCATATTTGTTCTATTTAAAATTGTTATCAAAAGGATAAAATATTGAGGAATACATTTATCAAAAGAAGTATTAGCTCTAAAAACTACAAAGCATTACTAAAAAAATTAAGATTTAAATAAATGGAAAGACATCTTATGTTCATGACTGAACATGAGTCTTAATATTGTTAGATGGGAATATTCCTCCACTTGATCTTTTAAATGCAATCCCCACCAAAATCATAGGTGACTTCTTTGAAGAAATGGACAAGCTAAACTTAAAATTCATATGGAAATTCAAAGGAATCAGGATAGCCTGTGCAATCTTGAAAAACAATAACATAGTTGAAAAACAAGAACATAAGAATTCATACTTCCTTATTTCAAACATTACAAAGCTATAGCAATTAAGACAGTATGGTATTGGTGTAAAGATAGACATATAGATTAATGGAATGTAACCAAAAATTCAAAGCAAACTCTTACATTGATGGTCAATTGATTTTCAACAAGGGTACTGAGACAATTCAATGGGGTGAAAGAACAGTTTTTAAATTAATGGTTTTATGACAAATACTCAGATAAAAAAGAAAGCTGGGTCTATTCCTCTTACCACACTCAAAAATTAATTCAATATAGATCATAGACCTAAATGTACAAACTAAAAGTATAAAACTCTTACAAGAAAATGTAGGAATAAATCTTCGTGATCTCAGGTTAAGCAAAGTCTTCTTAGATATGACACCAAAACACAAGTAACCAAAGAAAAAATAAATTGTAGATCATCAAAATTAAACTTTGTGGTTCAAAGAAATGGGCTTGTAATTAGAAAATATAAAGAACTCTTAAAGCAATAATAAAAGACAACTTAATTAAAAATAGGCAAAGCACAACATCAATTTATAATAAAAACTGTCAACAAAGTAGGTATAGAGGGAACATATCTCAATATAATAAAGACCATATATGACAAACTCACAGCTAACGACATAATAAATGGTAAGAAGCTGAAATCTTTTCTCTAAGAACAAAACAAGACAAGGATGTCCATTCTCACCATTCTTATTCAATGGTGTATTGAATCAAAAGTTTTAGCTACAGCAATCGAACGAGAAAAAGAAATAAAAGGCATCCAAATTGGAAAGGAAGAAGTAAAACTGTCACTATTTGTGGATAACATATTACATACTGAAAAGCATAAAGAACCACCAAAAACTATTAGAAATAATAAATGAATTCAATAAGTTGCAGGATACAAAATTAATATTCAAAAAATCTGTTGTATTTCTATGCACTAATAATGAACTATCAGAAAGACAAATTAAGAAAACAATCCCATTTACAATTCATCAAAAAGAATAAAATATCTAGGAATAAATTTAAACAAGGAGGTAAAAGACCTGTCTATACTTGGAAAATTATAAGACATTGATGAAAAAAATCAAAGTAGATACAAATAAATGCAAGGATATACAGCACTCATGGACAGGATAAATTAATATTGTTAAAATGTCTACAATATCCAAAGTAATCTACAGATCCATTGTAATCCCTATCAAAATACTAACAGAATTTTTCACTGAACTAGAACAAATATATATGGAACTACAAAGACCCTGAATAGCCACAGAAATCTTGAGAAAAAGAAAAAAGAGATAGCTCACTCTCTGATTTCAAACTATACTACAAAGCTATAGTAATCAAACAGTATAGCAAAAAAAAAAAAAAAAAACCCACAAAAAACAAAACAAAACAAACAAAAAAACAGACACACAGATTAATGGAACAGAATAGAGAGCTCAGAAATAAACCCATGCTTATATGGTCAATTAATTTATGATAAAGGTGGCAAGAATATATAATTGAGGAAAGGCAGTCCTTTCAATAAACGGTGTTGAGAAACCTGCAAAAAAAAAAATCAGAAATGAAGATTTTCTTATACCATATATAAAAACAAACTCAAAATGGATTAAAGACTGAAACACAAGAACTGAAACCATAAAACTCCTAGAAGCAAACATAGGAAACAAGCACTTGAATGTCTACCTTAGCACCAAAATATTTCTTTTGGATATGTCTCCTTGGGCAAAGGCTACAAAAACAAAAACAAACAAATGGGACTATATCAAACTAAAAAGCTTTTGCCCAGCAAAAGAAGCATGAACAAAATAAAAAGCCAACCTACTGAATGGGAGAAGATATTTACAAATAATATATTTGATAAGGGGTTAACATCAGAAATACATAAAGAACTCATACAACTCAACATCAATAAAGCGGATAATCCAATTAAAAATGGATAGAGGACCGGAATAGTCATTTCTCCAAAGAAGACATACAGATGGCCAACAGACACATGAAAAGATGCTCAACATCACTAATCTTCAGGGAAATGAAAATCAATGAGATATCACCTCACACCTGAGAATGGTTATTATCAAAAAGACAAGGAATAACAAGTGTTGGTGAGGATGTAGAGAAAAGGGAGTCTTCATGTACTCTTGGTGGGACTGTAAACTATTACAGCCACCATGAAAAACACATGGAGATTCCTCAAAGAATTAAAACTAGAAATACCATATTATCCAGCAATCCCATTTCTGAGTATTTATCTGAAGAAAATAAAAGCACTAATTAAAAAACACATATGCACACCTATGTTCATTGCAGCACTGTTTACAATAGCTAAGATATGGAGGCAATCTAAGTGTCCATCAATAGATGAATGGATAAATATTTTACACACATATAAAATCAGATTGTGTGTGTATGTGTGTGTGTGTGTGTGTGTGTGTGTGTGTATACACATACACACACACACATATATATGTGTGTATATGTATACATATATATATACTCAGCAATAAAAAAGAACAAAGACTTGCCATTTGCAATGACAATGGATGGACCTAGAGAGTACTAGACTAAATGAAATAAGTTGGACAGAGAAAGACAAATGTGGTAAATTTCACTTATGTGTAGAAACTAAAAAACAAAACCAGAGAACAAATAAAATGAAACGAAAACAAACTAATTAGATACACAGAACAAAATGATGGTTGCCAGAGGGGATGGGGGTGGAGGGATAAGTGTGAAAGGTGAAAGAAATTAAGAAGGGGATTAAAATAAGTCATAAGGATGTACTGTACAGCATAGGGAATATAGTCAATAATACTGTATGTATGGTCATATACCCCTTAACAATGGGGATATGTTCTAAGAAATGTGCCACTAGGCGATCTCGTAGTTGTGTGAGCATTATAGAGTGCACTTACACAAACCTAGATGATTTAGCCTACTACTTACCTCGGCTATCTGGTATAGCCTATTGCTCCTAGGTTTCAAACCTGTATTGTATGTTACTATAGAAAACAATATGAGACTAAATCAAGCACAAGAAAAAATGATGCAATCTCGAGATGCAGTATGAGATTAATGATACATAACATGGCATATTATTTTATGGCAAACTTTTTTTATAAATAGAAAGAGTATACTCTAAAATGATAATAAAAAAAGTATGGCATTGTAAATACACAAATCAGTAACAGTTATTTATTATCATTATCAAGTATCATGTACTATATACATAATCATATGTGCTATACTTTTATACAATTGGCAGCACAGTAGACTTGTTTACACTAGTGTCACCATAAACATGTGAGTAATGTGTTGCACTATGACCTTATGACAGCTACAATGTTACTAGGTGATAAGAATTTTTCGGCTCTATTATAATCTTATGGGACCACAGTGGTATATGCAAGTCTATTGCTGACCAAAATGTCATGTGGTGCATGACTGTAATAACTATATATGATGACAGATGGTTACTAGACTTATTGTGGTGATCACTTCATAAGGCATATAAATGTTGAATCACTTTGTTGTACACCTGAAACTAATCTTTTGTCAATAAAAAATTAAAAATTTTTTTAAAAGGGCAAAGCATCTGAAAAGACATTTCTTCAAGAAGATATACAAATGGTCAATAAACATATGAAAAGATTCTCAACATTATCTGACATTAGAGAAAAACATATCAATGCCAAAATCAGGTACATACATTAGGATGGTTATAATAAAATGAAAGAGATAATAGCAAGTACTGACAAAGATGTGAAGAAATTGAAACCCTCATATACTAGTATACTGTAAAATGGTGCAGCCACTTTGGAAGAGTCTAACAGTTCCTCAAATGTTAAATATAGAGACACCACATAACACAGTAACTCCACATCTAGTTTATAACAAGGAGAAATAAAAACATATGTTCACACGAAAACTTACACATAAATGTTCTTAGCAGAATTATTCATAATATCCAAAAAGTAGAAATAATCTAAATGTTCATTAACTGATAAATGAATAAAATTGCTAACCATAAATGGAATATTATTTAGTAACAAAAATAAATGAAGTACTGCTATATACTACAATATGAACATTAAAAATATTTACTAAGTAAAATAAATGAGTTGCAAAAGACCACATATTGTATGATTCCATCTTTAAGAAATATCCAAAATAATAAAATCTATACAGAAGATTAGTAGTTGCGTAGGGTGGGGTGAGGCGGGGACACAACTTGGGAGAATCGAGGAGTTTTTCCTAATGAGTACAGGTTTCTTTTAGGGATAAGAAAAGTTTTAAAGTTGATCGTGGCGACGGTTGTACAACTGTGTGAATATACTAAAAAGCACTGAATTATATACTTTAAATGTGTGGATTGTATGATATATGAATAATGTTAATAAAGCTGTTGTATGTATTTTAAAGAGTTAATGACCTAAATACACCAGTATGTGTAGACTGTAAGTAACAATGCCTGAGCTTGAACTCTAACAAGAGTTGGGTTTCAGAAAATGAAGTTTTGAATAACCCATGTCAGTGACATTAAACAATACACAGTAGAGATCAAGTAGTCCATCTCAAATTGAAGTAAAGCTTTACTTTGGTGGTTTACTAGCCTATTTCTTAAAACATGAGGTAGGACTCAGCACACATAATTGGGTCAAAGCTATTAAGGGCCAACCTGTCTGGTCTCACAAGAAGGAAATGAAAAGAAAAAAATGGGCAATAAGGGTAGGCGTTTGGTATTGCCATACTGAAAATGACAGGCATTTGGCTAGGTCTCCAGTAAGTCAAGAGGATGCCTGTTGTGAAAAGTAGATGGATTTGTACTGAGGACTCATTCATCTGGAAGAAGAAAGAGTCGTGACAGTGGGACTGTGAATATGACCAGGTCCTCTAATTCTTAGTTTTTATTTTTAAGTTTCTAAAAATTACTAAAAAGCGTGGTTCTCATTTTCAAAAAGTATGTCTTTCCCAAGAGAGATACTTTTCTTAGGTTTTTTTAAAAAGCAGTTTTTTCCCCATTCTTAAAATAATACATAATTTTTATAGGATTATTAGAGAATACAAATAAGAAAGAAAACAGTTTTACCACTCAAAAACAAATTACTGTTAAACTGTTGAGTTTTTCACATATCTTCTTTCAGACTTTTTTCCCTGTGCTTTATTTTAGTAAAGCTGTGATAGTACTGTACCTAAATTTATACATTTTTAATAAAATACCATGTTTCAACACATTCTTTGCAAACATTATGTACAATAACATCATATTATTGCACTGTGATTTTCTTGTTACCATTCATTACTATTTATCATTTAGATTTTTTCCGAATTTAATTATTATAAACAATATTGCAAAGTGTCCTTAAAATAATCCTTTTTCTATATTGTTTTAGAATATATTTTTAGACACTGGGTCAAAGAATAATAAATATCTTTAGGCTTCCGGTATACATTATATCTTATTTGCTTTCCAAGAGTTGTACCAATTTATACCTACTAGCAGTCTAAGAAAATACCTGTTTCTGCATACTTCATGAATATGTCATCTTATCCTCATGAGCATTATCTTAGAAAATCTTAAGAGCATAAATCTAAAATTCCACTCACAACCCATATTGGAATAAGAACTCATTATAAGTTTATTAATAGGAATAATGGTTAACATTTGTTATAAAGCTTTGCAGTTTCATGAGAGCAATGTACAATACATTAAATAAGAGTCAAGTTAATTTTTCTTATTCTTGAAAGGAATGGGTTTATTAATCAAACCAAATAAATTTTTGGCCATGTCTACTATTAACAAGGCACTATAGTAGAAATTGGAGAGTATGATGGATTATAAGAGGCTTACAGTTTGGTTGGAAAAGTATAAGCACAAAAGTTGTTCAATAACAATATGAGATTTAAATATGTTCCTGAAAATAGCTGAAAAGTTTTTCAAGGTTGGTACAAAATTATTTGTCAAGGAAGCAATATGGAAAATGAAGCTTCTAGAAGTTCAGAGGAGAGAAGAATCACTTCAGGCTAGGATGATATTAATTTCCTAATTACAGAACCGCATAAAATACTGAGTAATGTATGTACAACTCACTAACTGTTCCCTACTCGAATATTCTTCCCTACTCAACACTAAAGAACTTGTTCTTACCCATAATGACAAAAGTTTTTTTTGGTCAGGCTGTCCTTAATTATCAGATTTTGTAAATGTATCTGTTCTTTTGGAAGGCAGCTATGCTCACCACTACACCACCAATGCCGGTTGTATCTGTTCTGGGATGCTATTTATGGCTATAAATAATATAATGAGAATTAACTTGAAGTCAATATCAGAAAAAAGCAGGATTTCATGAGGTTAATGAAAGTGGTATTTGAACACAACTCAAATCACACAAAAAGCCAGTTAGACAAGTTAAAAAGTGAAATGGAGAAAATCTGCAAGGATTATGATTCAGTGGGCAAACCAAAGGAGAATAATTTGAATATCAAAGAATTGGAGAAACCACTGGAAAAATTGAAAAAAATCCTCTGAATATTTTTGCATAAAAGGCACCTCTTTAAAAGCATGCTAGAAAGTTAAACATTAAGGGCAAGTTATCCTACTGTGTTGTCTACTGTGCTAGAAATTACAAAAAAGAAAACAAAAACATCATTCATTCTTTGTTGATTTTCATTATTCCCACAGTTAAAATTATAGCCTGTATTTAAGTAGTCTCTGGTTTAATACTTTTCATAATAAAGTCCTATTAAAACTTCCCTTTCTGCTTCCATGTCCCCACTATTTATTATAAATCTTTAGTTCCTATTTCACTTGATTCCTTGTCCTGGTGCCAATTATTCTTAGATAACATCAATAACAATATAGGACAAGCGATAAAAAAAAATTTTGATTCTAAAAATAAGTACAACCAGATTCAGTGAATTCTTTTTCAACACAGATGTAAACCTTACTTAAATGTGCTCATAAACAAAGCATTCCATATTGGTGGTACAGTGTTAGCAAAGAAAGCAATGTCCATCATCTTAAATCATTGTTTATACCGCAGGAGATTTCAACATAGAGTATACGGTGTTGAGCGAAGAAGTGATTAAAGCTCACCTAAATAAACAGAGGTCTGCTAAGTCTGGAAGATTAAAATCAATGAGAACTTATATGGTAAGTCAGCTTGTCAGCTCAGGGATTGAAATGCAGAAGAAATATGATCATGACTCTGATTAACCTTGCTGTAACATTTCTTAGCAACTGAAGTTTTTTAAAGATATTAAAAGTCAAAAGGCATGGATAGAAAATAACCTACCAAGTGAAAAAAACAATCATTTGTAAAGTGATAAAAATCAATGACAGTTTTCCAAGATGGTAAGAAAATATGTTCATTTATTAAAAGAAAAAATCTCTATTTAAAGTAGTCCAACCATTAAATTAAATTCATATTTGTAAGAATACTTTAATCATAATAATTGTATATTTTTTACTGAAATATTATTGCTAAATTATGTGAAAACTTGAAAATACTGGTAATAAAAACAAGTTTGTTGATATTAAAACTTATTAAAAGTTTAAATTATATACTATTCTGAAGAATTAGTAGAAAAAAATGAGTGAAGAGGGCAGGTAAAAGAATGTAGTATATTAAAGTGTATACCCCACGTAACAGTTACTATGTGATAATATGGGCAATTGTGGCCTGATATACTGATTATTCAAGCAAAGCCAGAGATTCAGATTTTAATGTCAAATTTCCCAATTTTGAAAGATTACGTGACACAAATGATGAAAACCTGCTGGCTGAATCTGACCGATAGGCCAGTGGCTGGCGAACCTAAAATAAAGCAATGCTATTTTAGTTATATATGATTTACGTACAGCAAATAAAGAAAATGTTTCAAAAACTTTAGTCTAATATTCTTCATGTCAAAGCTATTAACACCATTCTTTCTTTTAGTAATTTTACAAATGGAAATACAAAATTGTAAGATCTTCTCAATCATGCTTTCATTTCCAAATGTTTTGAGATGGACAGGAAGCAGAAAAGTTATATGTGCATTCGAAATCATAAACAGTTACCATTTCAAAAGCACACATTTGAAATCTAGACTAGTTCTCCTGCTTTCCTTCATTTACCCCTTAGTTATTCAGAATGACAGAGTGCTAGAAACTGACCTGTCTATTTGTTTCAGGAGCAGATAGGAAAAATAGTTGATTTAAATGTGATTAAAATATGAGGCTCTGTTTAATATTTAGTTTTCTTTTTAAGCTTCAGATTTTAGGCTTAAGCAACTTTAATCAAGGTAAGAAGGACCAGACAGCTGCGACAGCACTAGTCCCATACTTATGTCTCTGAATGAGGAATGCGATAACAACAATCAACTGCAAACAAACAATCAACAGCAAACAAACAATCAACTTTTGCCAAGGCCATGAGAAAAAGTCACTCATGTATTGTTGCGGGGAGTCCAGTGAGCATGTACAGCTTTTATGGAGAGTAACTAGACAATATTTACTAAATTTAAGAATGCATTTACTGTTTTATATCCAGATTATGGTGGTGGTTATGCAAATCTATGCATGTGTTAAAATTTATAAAACAGTACATTAAAAGGAAGAAAAAGTCAGTTTTACTGAATGATTATTAAAAAATAAAAGCAAATGAGCCTAGCATATTGGCCTCAGGGTTGTGGCCATTTTCAGGTCAATAACCATAGAAACTTAAAGGCAGATAGTGCTGACTCTTCCTATCCATTATCTCATCTAATTGTATTATCCTCCAACTGAGATAGAGACTAGTCTCCAATTTTTGCAGAGGAGTATATCGAGGTACCACGAGGGGCAAAATGACTTGCCCAAAGCCACATGACAAGGGAGTAATAGAGCCCAGACCAAATCCAGGCTTGTCTGCACAATTCCACCATACACTCCAACCCCAATGCCCCCAACTCTCTGTTGTTTTGAGGTAGTAAAACAATAAAGAAATGTTTTTGAAAGGCATTTTCTCTTTGATACAGTAATCCTACTTTGAAAATGTATTCTATAGACTATCCTCACATGTGTGAAATGATAATATTCAAAGTTTTTCACTGTAACAGTGTTTATAACAGGAAAAGACTGAAACAACTCAAGTGTTCTTCCACAAGGGGCTTATTAAATAAACTATGGCATATAACTTCCAATGGAATATCATAGAGTTCTAAGCAGGAATGAAGAAGCTCTCTATGTACTGACACTAAAACAAAAACAAAACTCCAAGATAAACTATTCAGTAAAAAAAAACCAAAGTGTAAAACAATATATAAAGTATGCTACCATTTGTGTAAGAAAGATAAGAACATATATCTGTATCTATATCTATCTGTGTTATGTGTGTGTGTAAACACCGGAAGGATATATAAGAAACTAGTAATAGCTTTGACCTGAAGTGGGGGTGGTGGAGCAGATGAAGACACAGGTGGAAGCAAGATACTATAGTGAATACTATTGTTTTTTTTTTAAGTATTGTTTTTTCAACCATATGTGGAAAGTTAAGACAGTTGAGAAAGAAAGGGGTTAAAACGCAGCTGAGTAGAGCTATGAACTTATGTACCAACCTTTTACCTGGCATACAGAAGTAGCAATTTTACTTTAAATTTTGTTCTGCTCTAGTAGGAACAAATCAGAACTTATGTTCCACTACCATATTTTCTGCTATGTTTGAGTCTGCCTGAAAGAAGAGAAAAACTGTATTGGAGATTTTAAGGAACACCTTTCTTGTGACTCAAAATAGAGGCATCAACTAAGGATAAACAGCTTAGCTCTTAGATTTGTTCAGCATAGTCCACTAAAGGTATATAATAATTTTATCTGAACAAGAAAGAAAATGCCAGCCTGACTGACTTCAGAACTAAAATTAGGATTCATTATTTCTGCTTATAATTGCTAAGAACTAAATACTGTATGCTGTATTTGAAAAAGCAAGGGAGTCTAAAACCTTGGTATCAGGAGTTAAACTGTCAAATACGAATAGTAGGTAATGTATATCAACTTCACTGCTGTCCCCTAAGAATCTTTCTTCATATAATCCTCATTGAGAATTTTTTCTTATTATGAAAAGTACAGGATGGACTGCAAGTGAAACAAACTTTCCAGGCTCAGAGTTACTTGTTTTCCATGCAAACTCTGTAAAACCAAAACTGCTGTAATGAAAACAAGCAACCATAGCTTGTATTTGCAGAGTTATTTACAGTTTATAGATCTCCCTCTAACAGTTATTTCATTTTATCTGTATAAACACTTTGGTGTGTGGTTATTATTATCTTTGCTGCATAAATTGAGAAACTGAGGTTCAGAGGTGACGTGATTGGAAAAAATCTCACCTCCAGAGATGGCTGAGGTTAGGCTTGAATCCAGACATTGTGATTCTGAAACCAAATGATTTTTTTATAATCATAACATTATATATAATTATTACTGTCTGTCATATATACACACATTACTAATGTAGAGAAAACTAATGATGGTTATATCTGATGAGAAGGTTAAATCTTAAAGTCATTCTGTAAGGAAAAAAATATCTAGTAGTCAAGATTACCACTGAAGATAATTTAAATGGCCATCATATGTAAAATATGTAGGGGGGGTTAACAATGCTGGTGATATTTAACTTCGAAATGGAAATAATGTATCACACAAACTAGTTATATACCTAAAATATAATTTTATGTATTTCACAAAAGAAGTTGACTACAGGTGAATTATACACTTAAAGTGTATATCATGCAACTCCACTGTACAAATAATAGCTAACATTCATTGAGGTCTTACTACAAGTCACATATTATACTAATGTTTTATATATTGCCATATTTAATCCTCTCTAGATTTCTATGGGGTTGATAAAAAGGAAACAAAAGGCTACGAAAGGTTGAGTCACATAGGAAGTAAATACTAATGCCACAAGTTGAACCCATTCATTTTGAGTCTAGAAGTCATGACCTTGCAATATGAATTGGTGTTTATATTCTTGTTTTAATACCAGATCTGTGCATTAAACTAGGCAGCAGAATAAATTATATATATGTATACATACATATATACATACATACACACATATACATACATATATATTCAGATAGGTACATATAAAGATGAATGGTTTGACAAAGATTCATATCCTCATTTCCAAATTCTATATTGCTAGGACTTCTAGGTCAAGATAGCACTGGGAATATACATTTTAGAGATTTCTCTGTTTCAAATACTTATTAACCATAGATAAACTGTAGAGAGAAAAGTTCTTTTAAAAAAGTTGTATTAAAAGTAAAAACCCTCATAGAATGGAACATAAAGTAGTAAGCAAGGCTAATAGTATATATTTGTTAGGTTCCAAGTCAGGTAGGAGTCAGAGGCACTAAGGGTTGATACTGCATATTGGTGGGGATTAAAAAGAACCACCTGGCAAAAGATATGAGCCAGTCTCAGTGCATGAAATCTGCATTGAGTAGTGTGATTCCTCAAACTCTGAAAAGAGGCTGAAAGAGCTCTTAGAGCTTAAGATTATATAAACCCAGGGGGCCAGAGGACACAGGCAGAGCCTAAGTCCTAAAACATAGGCCAAGCCACTCACTGACTCAATGATAAGGATAAGTAGAAAAAAACAGTGATAAAGAAAAAAAATTTCCCATCAAGGTAAGCCTGCAAATTAATTTCCAAAACACACTAGGAAATTTAAAGCCAAGAAGGGAAGTCAACAACCTCAACAGTTATAAGTGTATGTAAAGTTAAAGAAAGAACAAAGAAATATGCAAGAACATATACACAGAGCAGTCAGGAAACATCTTAAAAGAGGTTACGCTTCACTAAAAATAAAGGAATAACATTTATAAGAACAAGACACTATAAAACAAAATCAAAAGAACAGATGAATGTGAAAAATACAACAAAAATTCTTGGAAATGAAAATATACTAATTGAAAAGATATATATTTAAATTATATATATTAACTGAAAAAAAAATCCAAATAATTCAGTGGTATGAAATTAAAGAAAAATGAAAAATATATTCCAGGCAAGTACAAACCAAAAAAAGTAAGACCATAGTTGATTTGAACAACACAATTAATAAGCTTTTCTAACAGCTATATATAGAACCCTACAACAAAAAATAGAGAATTCCTTTCAAGCACACATGAGACCATTCATGGAAAATGATGATACACTAAACTTCAAAAAGTATCAAAGATTCAGAATTGTATAGAGTGGGGCTCTGATCATGATGTACTACTGATTTATATAACAATACAGATCAATCTCAAATGTATTATATTAAGTGAAAGAAGGCTACACATGGTTTGATTATTTTTATATGACATTCTAGAAAATGACAGGAAAAATACCATTGGCTGCCATGGACAAAAGTTGAGGAGAGGACAAACTTTCTCTTTCTTTTTCCCTGAATTTAAATTTTTTTGAAACGACTAATACAATCTTTATAAAAAATTCTCAATTCCTTATCTTGGACAGATGTCTGATAAGAACTGATCTTTATAATGAGAAAACAAAGAAAAATCGTCATACTTGTGAAAAGAATTGATTCATTCTGAGAAATCATATCAGATATTTTCTTGTAAAACAGATTTATAGAGAAGAAGCATATCACTTCGAAAAATCTTTTACATGGTAACTGAAGGCAGTGTATAATTCCTGACTGGAACCTAGACTGGAGAAAAAAATTGTTATAAAAAGACAATAATGAAATAATTGGCAAAATTTAAATGTAGACTGCTTATTAGGTGATAGTATTGTATCAATGTTACATTTTCTGAATTCAATACCTGTTTTAAGTCATGTAAAAGACTGTCCTGTTCTTAGGACATTACCTGCTGAAGTATTTAGGTAAAAATCATATGGTCTGCAACTTATTCTCAAATGGGTTAGTCAAATGACAAGTGATGCATATATATGGTGAGAGATAAACCAAATATGGCAAAGTTAAAAACTGATCAATCTTTGTGAAAGGTATAATGAAATTAATTAAACTATTCTTGCAAATTTTTTGTAACTTTGAAATTTTTCAAAGTAAAAAGTTTTTAAAAGTCAAAACAAATATATAAATGTCCACAAAACATTTTAAAATATATTTGCAATAAAAATATGAGAAAATTTTGCAACTCTGAAAAATATGAAATCAGAAAATATACTTTGAAATGAAAAATGTCAAACTTATAAAAAACAAAAATGCTGCAAACAGCAGATTTTTTTTAGAAGGCTATTTTGAGAAATTATCCTAGAAATTATCTAAACTAATATGAAGAAGAAATAAAAGGCAAAGAAAAAGTGATTTAGGGGATGTGATAGTAGTTTTATTGTTAATTTGACGAGGCTATGGCGCACAGTTGTTTGGTCAATCACCAGTCTAGATATTCAAGTGGAGGTAATTTTTAGATGTGATTTACATTTAAATCAATGACTGAATAAAGCAGATAACTCTGGTAATGCAGGTGGGCCTAACCTAATCACTTAAAGGCCTTTAGAGGAAAGACTAAGGTGCCCCAAGGAGGAAGAAATTCTGTCTCTAGACTGCCTTGGGATATAAGACTGTAATATCAACTTCTTCCTGAAATTTCCAGCCTACTGGCTTGCCTTACAGATTTCACTTACCCGCTGCTACATTCGCATGAGCCAGTTCCTTAAAATAAATCTTGTGTATATATACGCATCCAAATCTCTTTATATATACATATCTTTTATATATACATATCCAAATATATATCCATCCCATTGGTTCTCTGGAGAATCCTAACACAGAGGATAAATCCAGGAGGTCCAACATAATAAAAATTTGAGTAGGTGAAAAGATAGTAAATGAAAGGGAAATAATAATCAAAGAAATAATATTGGGAATTTTTCTGATAAAAATATGAATTTTCAGACTGAAAAGGCTTACTCAAATTTAGGCAAAAAGACTTATACCTACAATACCCTGGTGATACTTATGAATTTAAAGACTTAAAAAATAGAGGAAAAACAAAACCCTATACAGGTCTCAGCAGAAAAAAAGATGTCATTTAAAATGAAAAACAAAACAAAACAAAACAGGTTGACATGAGACTTCTTTCACACAATCATATGTAATAAAAGACAATGGAACATACTCAATTTCTAAAAGTAAAAAATTTCTACTGAGAATTCTAAAACTAGCCTAGTTCTGAAATTAACTTCCAAAGACATAGAAGTATTTCAGTCATGCAAGAATCCAGAAACTTTACCATCCATCATGAAAAAAAAATGACTTTATTTTAACTATAAGGAAGCGTTAACAATAAAATCATTTAAATTTCGAGTTATATGCCTAAATTAATGTGGTTTTAAGGCAATGTACAGGTTAATATAACCCTCATTTAACAAAATTTAACTAATATAAAAAATTAACCTAAAGCTAAAAGTCAAAATCATTTTAACAAAAAAGTGCTGTGTGTGTGTGTGTGTGTGTGTGTGTGTGTGTGTGTGTGTGTGTGTGGCAAGAGTAAGAATGAGAGAAAGTAAAATCTCTCATTATACATAGGGGGAACTATTACATAGTTTTATTCATGACAATGTAAGAAGAATGAGGCACTTGTAGAGTAAAACTATAATGTCAAACTTCCAAAAGAGAACTAGAATAAAGGAAAATAAAGAGAAACTTGGCAGATATAGTAAAATATAGGAAGAATAAAAGAAAAGAGCAACAAAAGTATTAAAAAAACAGTTCAGCACTGATAAGTACATATGATGAATGTAAACTTCCCATATCCATAAGGAACATAAGTGAATTCAAGCATTCTCATTTTCTAGGGCATGTATGAAATAAGATAAACAAAGAGAAAAAGAGAAATGTTTTCTAAATAGAAGTGTAAAATATAGAGAGCATAAAATAAAAACAAATAGATTTCTTTTCATACTAACAGTGAAATCACTCGGTTCTTTGTCTAGAAAAATAAGATCCTTAGGCTTGCCTGTAAAACAAGATCCAATTCTTTGTTGCTTTCTTTGCTATAAGAAAGCAATTCTATGCTTTAAGACTCATATTTTGAACATTTCTAAGCAAATGTTAAAATCAAAGGAAAAGGTAAAGATCAGGCAAATACAAACTAAAAAAGCAAAAGTGGCAATATTAATAGCACACTTGCAGAAATCAAAACAAAATGTATTATCCAGGCAAAGAAATTATTTTAAACTGATTAAAAAGCATAGATTTATAATAAGAATGTATATTTTATAAACTTTTATACTACAAATAACATAACACTGAAATATGAAACAAAGCTATTTGAAATTCAAGAAGAACATAAAAAGATAGAAATAATTGTTTTGGGGAAAATAACTTCTCTACACAGTCATTTACAAATCAAGCATCCAAAAGTAAATTAAAGAATTAAACAATATAATAAATGCTTATAACTTTGTATGTAACAGAACATAATTATCTTCAAATGTCCATGTAAGGTCTATCAAATCGATTATACTCCATATCACAAAGAAAATTTCATTGAACTCCAAAAATTAAAAAATTTATAGACCAGCCACTAATCATAGGACAATAAAACTAGAAACTACAGACTAAATATAAAGAGAATAAATAATACCATCAGAGACTAAAAATCATTTTCCAAAGAGGAAATAAAAACAAATTCCAGATTTCATATTTCAAAAATAACAAAGGCAGTCAAAAGCTTTTAAGATAGGTTTTGTTATGAGGTGATAGGTTCAACTCATAATCCTATCTCTTTTCTCTTGAGATCTCATTAAAATACTAGTAAAGAAATACTTTTTAAAGGGAAAAACCTACAACAAGGAAAAGGGATGAAGGGGTCATCCACTAGTAGAAAAGGGAATATAACAATATTAGAAAGAAGGATAGTGAAAGGAGCGGTAAGTAGTAACAGTAGAAACGGAGGGGGCCAACCTACTGTAAAAAACCTGGAAAGGCAGGAAGCACAAAATATAATAGACTTTAGTAGAAATATGTAGGGCTGAAAACAGGAAATTATTTACAGCTGGAAGAGAGAGTTGTAGTTTTTCCAAATTACTTATCACCCTAGAATGCTCAGCAGATAGTCAACCTCTTCACAGAAACTGAACACACATTTGGTATGAACCAGGATGGCTAGAATGAGAGGCAGTGTTCCCCATTAGAGATATCAGAATTTTACATTCAGGGGTTACAAAACATAATGGCTATTTTCATGTATGCCTCATCCAAAGGGAAGCCAGCCAATTCACTAGTCTGTTCATATACACAAAACTCAGAGATTTTCCATTACTCTATTTAAAAAGTAAACAAGAGCCAAATATCACCAGATACCTGAGGTATATTACCATAATGAAGAGAAAAAGGAAAACAACAAATGGAGAAAACATTGACTATGGAGAAAATGGAGAATATAGAATATGAGAATAACTTAGAAACACTTCCAGTTCATTGCATCCATAAAACAACATCTGGTTATCCTTAAGAATAAATAAACATAAAATAAAAATGAGGTTTTATAAATTAAACATATAATTGCCAGATTCAATAGGGAGTTTGGAAAATCAAGCTGAGAAATCTTCAAAAGTGGAATAAAAAGCACAAGATAGGACGTGAGAAAGAAGTTGAGTTACAGAGGATTGATTCTAAGCGGTTAATGTTCAACTAACAGAAGTCTCAGAATGGAAAATGCAGGGACATATAGAGGGAAAAATGATCAAAGAAGTAATAGAAGATATATTGCCAGAGATAAAAAAGGATATGAGACTTCAGATTAAAGGAACCCTGTATGTCAAGTACAACAGATAAAAAAAAATTCACAACTAGACATATCTTAATTTTGGACCACTAGATAAGGAGGTCTTAAAGGTTTCCAGAAAGAAGAAACAAGTTACATATCAATCATCTGATCAGCAATACTGAGAGAAATGGAGCAAGGTCTTATAAGTTGTGAGGAAAATGTTTTGAACTCAGGTATCTAGCAAACTCAGTTTTCAAATATGAGTAGAATACAAGAGTTTTTCAGGCATACGAAAAGTTAAGTTTACCACCCTATATATCCTTTATTGGATGATGACTTGAGCTTGAGTGTCTACTCTAGTCACATAAGAGCAGCAATCAAGAAAGAGGAAGACTGGGGGATCTAAGAAATAGCTCTCACTCAGGAGAGTTGCTTAGAAACTTACAAGTTTAAGTATCAGACTAAAATAAGTGGAAAAAAATGAAGTGACTGAAGGAAAGATGAGTAATTCAAGAAAGAATATTGAATAAAACCACATGCAAACATAATTAAGTTTAATTTTAGACGTACATTGGCAAAAATTTTAGTAACAATCTATAATGATTGTGAGTGCAGAGAAATGTGAGAAAATTCAAGTACCTTAAGGTTTTTGTTTTGCTAGGATATACTGATTATCTCAATATTTTATTAGAAAATAAAAGTTTATATACATTGGTATGGACAAAAATTTGAATAGGATAAAAAATTTCCAAACCACCAAAAGAAAAAACAATACAAAGAAGAAAATCAGATCAATTCAACAGAAAGCAAATTAGATCAGTTCAACAGAAAGCAGGGAAAGAAATAAGATGAACAAATACACGAGAAAGTAATAAGTAGAAAACCAAACAATTATAGGGCAGGCAATTGTGCAATTATATCAACACTCATAATACATATTATTAAATTTTATTCCTCCATAAAAAAAGTGACATATTAGTTTAAAAAGGCACGCTTAAATCAATATGATGGAGAAACGTTGAAAATCAAAGGATAAAAAAAACCATGAAAATGCTAACAAAAGAAAGCAGGACTCAGAAAAACTTTTTATTGAAGATAACATTAATCGAGACATGAAGGATATTTAAAATAATAAAAGTCAAATTCCAACAAAATATATAATAATTTTGACACTAGTCATATTTAGAAAATATGTTGTATATATATACATGTGCATATTATTAATGTATATGTATGACATGCACACACATACTGTTTAATAATACAAGAGAAATAGTCACATCTATAACCATAATTGGAAACTAAATAGTGTTCTCATAAATCAATAATCAAATAATCAAAAATACGTGACACAAATACCAAGTTTCATCAATAGAAAATACATATTTTAGATGCCCATAGGAAGTGATTATATATTAGGCCATAAAGAAAATTTTAATAAATTCCCCAAGGAGAAATTCCGCATACCACATTATCTAAACTAAGAAATAAAACTATAAATCCACAACAAAAGAATAGCTAAAACCATCTTAGAACTAGAAGAAAAAAAAAGCATTTTCCTATATAATGCCTGTGTTAATAAGGATGACTACATTAAGGAACAAATAAAGATAAACTATAGATTTAGAAATAATTGACCTCAGAAGAAAACCTAGAGCTAACAATGGAGAAAAGAAAGCCTCTTCAATAAATGATACTGGGAAATTGGAAAGCTACATGCGAATGAATGAAACTAGACTGCTATCTGTCACCATACACCAAAATTAACTCTAAATGGATCAAAGACCTAAATATAAGATCTGAAGCAATAAACTGCATTGAAGACAACATAGATACTAAATTCATGGGCCTTAGATTTAGAGAGGATTTCATGAATTTGACTTCAAAGGCAAAGGAAGTAAAAAGCAAAAACAAATGAATGAGACTATATCAAATTAAAAAGCTTTTGCTAAGCAAAAGAAACCATCAACAAAACAGAGGCAACTGAATGAGAGATGTTTGCAAACAACGTCTCCGATAAGGAGCTAGTATCCAAAATATATAAAAAACTCATACAACTCAACAACAACAAAAAAAAACAATTAAATTAAAAAATGAGCAGAGGCCCTGAACAGACACTTCTCCCAAGACAAATAAATAACCAACAGATATATGAAAAAATGCTCAACTTCACTAGCTATTTGTAAAATACAAATTAAAATCATAATGCCCATTAACAGATGATTGGATAAAGAAGTATCGTTCATATATACAATGGAATATTACTCAGCCATTAAAAAAAAAATGAAATCCTATCATTCATAATGACATGAATGGACCTAGAGGTTATTATGCTGAGTGAAATAAGTCAAAAATAAATACCATATGATTTCACTTATATGCAGAATCTAAGGAAAAAAAAAAGAATCAATCAATCAAAAACAGAGTCACAAATGTAGAAGACAATCTTGTAACAGCCAGAGGGGATGGGGGTTGGGAGGCTAGGAGAAATTGGTGAAGGGTTAAAGAAGTATAAATTAGTAGTTGATAGATGGTCACGGGGATGGGGAGCACAGTATAGGGAATGCAGTTAGCATTAATGTAATGGCTAGGTGTAGAGCCAGAGGAGAGAAAAAGTAATCAGAAGGATAATTTTATAAATTATAAATGTCTAACTAATGTACTGGATACTCGAAACTAATAATAAAATAAAATTAAAAAAAAAAAAAACCACAATGAGATACACCTCACACCTATAAGAAAAGCTATCATCAACGAGACAAGTAATAACAAATGTAGGAGAGGCTATGGGGGAAAAGGAACCCTCATACACTGCTAGCGGGAATGTTAATTGGTAGAGTCACTTTGGAAAACAGTATGGAGGTTCCTCAAACAATTAAGGATAGACTTACTATATGACCTAGTAAACCTTCTTCTGGGTATCTACTCCAAAAATCTGAAAACATTTATCTGAAAAGGTATATGCATCCCGATGTTCGCTGCAGCATTATTCATGGTGGCTATGACATGGAAACAACCCATGTGCCCTTCGATAGATGATTGGATAAAGAAAATATGGTACATATATACCATGGAATATTACTCAGCCATAAGAAAAGATGAAACACTGCCATTTGCCATAACATAGATTTTGAGATTATCATGCTAAGCGAACTAAATCAGATAGAAAAAGTTGAGAACCATATGATTTCACTTATATGTGGAATATAAAACTGAAAGCAACAAATGAACAAGACAAATGAAACTCATGGACACAGACAGCAGTTGAGTGGTTTCCAGGGCAAAAAGGGGAAGGAAGGGAGGGAGATAAGGGTAAAGGGTGTCAAATATATGGTAACAGAAGGAAATTTAACTTTGGGTAGTGAACACACAATGCAATATATATATGATGTATTATTGAATTGTACACTTGAAATCTATATAATTTTAGTAACCAAAGTCACTCCAATAAATAAAAAATAAAAAAATAAAAATTAAAAAACAAATTACAAAAAGAAATAAAGTTTGAAACCCATGAACCAAGCATTTAATTCAAGGAGCCAGAAAAGAGCAATAATATAAACCAAAAGAAGAGGAACAAAAGAGATGATAAAATAGAAATAAATGAAACAAAACCCAAAAAGATAGACTTGGTCAACCACAACAAAAGCTGGCTCTTTTTAAAGATCAGTAAAACAGACAGTTCTGTGCTGTTTCCGGATTCTGAATGCTCTTAAGGAAAGAAGACTCTAAATTTAATTTATGAAACTAGTGTAGTCTGCTACAAAACATGACAATGAAGAGGCAAAAATAAAACCTGAAAACTAATCTCACTTATTCTTTCATTAGATAAATATCTACTGAGTGTCTACTCTATGCCAGGCACTGTACTAGGCACTAATGATAAAGCAGTAAATAAAAAGACAAATTCCTACCCCACCTCCATGGAGATTAGATTTTAAAAATAAGCAAATCAAATACATAACTAAGTAGAGTTTATGTAGAGAACATAAGATATCTCTGTTGAGAAATTTAATAAAATATATTATTATTTTAACAGGTCAAAAAGAAAAACCATATGATTAGTACCATAAATGACTAAACTTATTTGATAAAGTTCAAAAGCTTACTCTCTTAAACTAAATAAGTGAGAAACTGTACAAGATACAATTATTTAACATTGTTTTGTAAGAATTAGCCAGGGTAAACAGATAAGAAAATTAAATGAGACACTAGTATTGGAAAGATTTAGAATTCTCATTATTTGCTAATGCTAAAATTATCTATATAAACAATTCAAGTGTACCAAATCCACTAGTAATATAGTTTATGAAGGCAGTTTGTTAAAAAATAAGTATACACTAAAAATAAAAAAAGAAGAGCTTCATGTGAATACGAGCACAATAGAAAATGTAATAGAAAAAGAGATAGCTCACAATAGCAACAAAAAGTATACATACTTGGTAATGGTAATAAATCTCACAGAAGCTGTATTTTAAAATCAGTTAAAATAGGATGGGCTCTTCTAGGCAATAGATGGTTTTTTTGGAAAAGTTAAAATTAGACCCCTACCTCAAATCACATGTAAGACAAATTCCACATGGATTAAAGACCTACACGCAAACAGCATACTTAAATATAAGACTTATAAAAATTAAAAAATATTATATACTGTTTCTCAATAATACATATATTTAGTAAAAGTATAAAAACATACACGTATATGAACACATTAATTTCAGAACACTGGTTACCACTGGAAAAGAAGGGCAGGAAAAAAGATGGAAGTGGGCTTTAGCTTTGTCAGTAATATATTACTTTTTTTTAGAAGTGGGAGAGAAATAAAAATTAAGTATAATTTGATTTGAGTAAGTTCATTACTTTCTGTACTTTCTTATATGTTTGAAATATTTCATAATAAAAGAAGTTGTAAAAATTTCATCTTTAATCCATTAGATCTTTATTTTGGTGTAAATTGTGAGATTATTGGACTAATTTTATTCAATTTGTTACAACACTACTGAATAATCCCTCCTTTTCCCATTTTAATTTGAAATTACACCTGTATCATATTGTAAATTTTTCTAAACTTGGGCCTATTTCTGTTTTTTTTGTTTGTTTGTTTGTTCGTTTGTTTTAAATTCTGTCCTTTTTTTGGTCTGTCTATTCTGTGTTTTAGTTCTTAAAACCTTTTTAATATATTTAAAAATGAATAGATCTGGAATGATTCTCCATGAAGTTGGGAATCATTTTTATCAGTTCCATGAAGAGAGGAATTTCTATGTTTCATTCTTTGCTGTATCCCAACAGCTTCCCAAGTTTGATATACATTAGTCCCTGAACAAGCATCTGCTCAGTAAATTCATTCATTTCACAAAACAAACAAAACTCCCCTCAAAAACAAACCAAAAGAAATGAAAATAAAAAAAACAAACAAACATAAAAAACCCTGAAAAGCTAGGATTATGTATTAATGGACAAATGTGGAAGAGAATGCATCCTTATTGCATTTAGTCAAACCAACATGCATCTATTTGTTAATGTGTTTTTAAAAGTCTCTCAGCAGTTTTATAAATGTCTTCAAATAAATTGTACACAAATTTTATTTTGTTTATCTTTGGTATAATTTTTATTATTGATATCCTTATTCTTTCTTTTTAAAAATTGGTTATTAGTAAATAGAGGAGTTATTAATTTTATAAGTTAATTTTTTATTGGAAACTTGATATCTATTTTTAATTCTATATAGATAATAGTTTAACATCTGCAAATAATGACATTCTGTGTCTTGCTAGCCAATCTGTTTCTTTCTTTTCCTTACTGCATAAAGTAGAATCTTCTAGTATGTTGAAGTTGGAGTGATAATAGGCAACGTTTTATTTTTCAGACTTTCAAATGACATGCTTGCTGTTTTTCTAATTTAAATATTTGTAGGTACTTTTTTTCTCATCAGATCAAGAAATTTTTCTTCTATTCTTAATTTGCTAAGTTTTTCTTATAATTGCTGAATTTTACTGAATGCCTTTTAAACATATATTGAGATGATCACATTAGTTTTTTCCTTTAATTCATATAATGCAGTAAATTAGATTAATAGATTTTTTTAAAAAATTGAACAATTCTTGTGTTTCTCAATAAAGCCAACATAGTCAAGAGATACTAATACTGATGTACACAAATACTACTCACTTCAATTTGCCAATATTTTATTTAGGATTTTTGTATCAAAGTTTCCATTTGAGACTGGTCTATAATTTTTCATTCTTGTAGTGTGTTTGCCTGATTTTAATATTAAAATGAAAAGAGAGAAGTTTTCCCACTTTTCCTGAAACACTTCTTTCTTTCTCCACCTTTGTCAAAGCTACCATCTGAATTATCCTATAATCTTTCCTTTTTTTCAAATTTATTTTAGTATTTATTTTTTTCTCTTTTCCCACCCCATTTGCCCTCCTGTCATCCTACCACCTCACACATGCTCTAGAATGTAAGAGCAAAAATGTAAGAGCTCCCCAAGAGCAAGGAACTTGCTTCTCCCCAGAAATTAGGCCTGTGTTGGGCCTACAGAGAGGCTCCAAAATATCTGTTGAATAAATAAAAGAAATAAAATCCTACTTCTCATCTATGAGATTCGCAAAGACAAAAAGCTTGAAATGCCTATATTGGCACTTTGGGGAAAGATGAACACACAATTATATAATTATATTAATATAACTTTTCTAAAGAGTAATTTGAAGATAACATCAAGAAGCCTTTAAAATATGATATCTTTTGACCAAACAAATGTATTTCTAGTAATTTAATTTTTCTTAGTAAACTAATAATGTAAAACAATACTTTATCAAATAATTGTTTATAACTGTAAACTGAATATTCAATAATATGTGATTTTTGAATAAATTGTGATACATCCATACAGTAGAAAAGTATGTACTTCTAAAATTGTCACAGAAAGATGTTTAGGATAAATTGTAAAGTTTAAAAAGATGGTAATATAATGTATGTTATCATATTTTGATTAAAAAGTTCATTTCCATGTTTGAGCAAAGCCTGGAAGAATATACACGAAAATATTGCTGTTGTCTATCATCAGGTACTAAGATAAAATAAAGTTTTTTTTCTTTTTCTTTACCTATATTTTTCAACCTTTCTACCATGAACATTGTTTTGAGTAATAAAACATAAATTTAAAAAGAATTGAATTCTAAAATCATCCCATTACCAATTTAATGAAAACTCTCTGGCATTAGGAAGTAATATCAAATATGGGGGCGGGGGATGAGAGAGAGAGAGAGAGAGAGAGAGAGAGAGAGAGAGAGAGAGAGAGAGAGAGAGAGAGAGAGAGAGTGTGTGTGTGTGTGTGTGTGTGTGCGCGTGTGTGTGTGAAAGGTATCTGATTATGGCTGCCCAGTATGTAAACTCGGTTCTTATTTTGAGGAATATCAAAATAAATTGGTGTCTAGAAAAGTCTCTTTCCTAGCTTCTTGATTCAGCCAAACTAATGCTCTCATTCAGGACTTTGAATTCTGTGAGTAATGCAAAGACACAGAAAACCATTAGAGTTTACTCATCAAATCTGTAGCCAAACTGAGAAAACTCCAATGAGTGTCCAAGGGCAGCAGAGTCCAGTGCATGATAAAGAATGTCCAGATAAAGAATGTAAGATATTGACTAGGCTTTGACTTTTTGGGGTTCTACTACTTTCTTAAGCCTGGTACTCCTATGTCCCTAAACACTCTCTAGATTTCTCCAAAAAAAGTCTTCTTCTGTCTTGGACATCTGACTTTTGTTGTTTAAAACCAAGAATCCTGAATGATACAATTATCAATTGGTACAACTACCTAGTAATTATCACCAATAACGCTCTTGCATTTCAGAAATTGCCACTAGTTTTCTAGGTAATTCAAAAGCTTACTAGAAAGTGCATGGGCTTTGAAGCCAGAGAGGTCAGGTTTGAATACCAGAAATAGTATTTACTAGTTGTGTGACCTTGGACAACAGAACTAATTTCTCTCAGCCTTAATCTCTTCATTTGTAAACTGATATTGAGTATTGAACAAGATCATGGAATATTTCACATATTTCACATTTATTTAAAATTCCTAAATCTGTTCCATTATTCTAAAGCTTACATTATATCTACACTTTCAACTTATACATACCTCCATTACTGTAAAAACTACTTGCCAACATGATCAACTGTTTATGACTCATCAGGCTATGAAACTTCTATGCATAAACCCAAATGTCTGCTTTCTTCAATACTATACATACATTGCTGGAGTTCTTTCTGGTAGAGAAATTAGAAGTAACTCATAGAAAGCCAAGCTGCCTTTTGGCCAGACTCATGATGCTATGTTGAGATAAAAATAAACAAAGTAGTAGCCTATATCCAAAAAACATTGAAAAGTGAAAACAGATTTTAAATCTTTACTGCGCTCTCATGAAGAAGCACTAATGTAGGATTTCATTCTAATGTATAGTAAAAAATCTTAAAACTCTCCTTTGTCCTGTCTTTAAATCACAGAGCAGGGTGGCTGCCCCAGAATCTCATCTCACACTTCAAAATATTCCTCAAACTCTCCCTCCAAGCTTCACCCAATGTGACATTTCCCTTCAATATATCTCCTCCTTCAGTCTTTCTGGATTATTTTCTTGCTCTTAACTTCCAAATATAAATCAATCAACCTTTCTCAGCTTCTTTCAATTATCTTCCCTTCCCAGTATACAAAAGAGCACAAAAAGTTGACTCTGAAACTGAGCAGGCACTCAGGGAAACATTTATTAACTTTTAAGTATTCATAATCTTTTATCCTCCCGTATTCCTTTCAAGATTTCTCCTTTCTCTCTTCCTCTCCCTCCTTTCACCACCTCCCCCACCTCTTTCCTTCTTCCTCTTAGACAGACAGACAGACTGACAGACACATACACACACACACACACACACCACCACCACCACCACCACAACTCTATAGATTTGGGCCGTGATATATTTTGATCTAAAATCTCAACTGTGTCCTTAAAAACGTTTGACAGTCCTACATTTTCCTGCTTAGTCCCTTTATTTCTCAGCCCAGATCTTTCTCCTGAGTTCCATATTCACAAATGCCTCTGTCTTCTGGACACCTTCATTTGGGTGTCTTACAGACCTTTCCAACACAAAAGTTAAAGAGAATGAAAAACTCAACTGCTTTCTCCCTAAATCTTCTTCTCCCTCTTTTGTTTTCCATCCAAATTATCAATTTCTCACTTAGTCAAACCAAAGCCCTGGAGTGATCCCCGACTTTCCCATTTCTTTCATACTCCATGTTAATCATCATGTCTTGATCTTTCTAATTGCTAAAATCTCTTGAATCTGTATACTACTGTACACATTAGCTGCCATGACCTGAGATCAGATTAGTATCCATGCTTTCCTTTTGTTGTTCTTATCTCCAGGTTTGTTTCATTTTAGTCCATTCCTTTTACTCTAGTCAAAATACTCTTTCTAAATGCAAATCTCATTGTATCACTTAACACGGGTTCTGGAGTGTGCTGAGTTTTGAACCCTGGTTTAATAATCAACTAAAAAGGAGAGAGAGTATGTGCTGCAGTGGTTAAGCACACAGATACTACAGTTTGTCTGCCTTGGTTCAAATCCTAATGTTGTTTTTATTAATATATATCACCTTGGAAAAATTACTTAATCCCATAAGGCTTAAATTCTTAATTGTAAAATTAAAACAACAAAAGCATCTATGTTATAGAGTGTTGTGGGGATTACATTAATTAATATAAAGCTCTTGTAGACTAAGAGCCATATAAATGTTTGCTATTATTATGTGGCCTTATATAAATTATATAGTCTTTCTGTACTTTAGTCTCCTCATTTATAAGTAGAAATAATATGTACAACATAGGTTTTTGATATTAGATGATATAAATAGACTCACATTAGGTATCATATCCTGTTAATGTATTCTCCACCCTTCCAGTTCACTAAAGCAGAAATAAATGTATGCGCACCAACTGTACCAGTATGCACTCTACATGACAGCATTTATTATATATGTAGGTACCAACTGACTGGTTCTGTGTCTCTCTCACCACACTGGATGTTCTTAGACTGCAGGAGCTACATATCTGCCAATGGTTTTCCTATGGTACATTATAGCAAAATTATGCTGTACAAATGAATGAATGAATGAATGAATGAATATATAAAGTACCTTTCCCAATGTCTAGCAAATAGTAGGTGGTTAATATATGTCAATTCCCTTTATCAATTTTCTGCATCTATGGTGGGAATGGTGCTATGATAATCTATGAGAATTCTCTCTGCTTTTAATCTTGACCTTTACCAGGCCATGTGGTGAGCCTTTTACCCATATCTGACCATTGTTACTGATAAGCTTTAGTATCCCAACCTCAATAATCTCCTTGTAATAAGAAATTAAGTCCTATTTTCATTTCTGGGACTTTTTCTAAATGGCCAACACTGGAGAAAAATGTTTCTAACAATAGTTCAAGATACATTCTTCAAATACCACGATGCCATGTGACATGGGTAAACTTGATTTTCCCAGTAACCAACTTCATGAACAGGTGGTTTGTTCAGTTAAAAGATTTTATCTTTGAGATCCCTTAACTCTCAGAGATATCTCATAAAGATACCTGGTATTTTATACATATTCATAACTAGAGTATGAATCAGTATCTTTCAATGTTTCTTAGCAGAGACACCTCTGGTATTCTGGATAGGAAAAAATTTGTTAGATGGGACTGTTCCATGATCTGCAAAAAACTTAACACTCCTGGACCCTTCCAGTGGCACTCTCTCATGGCAGTAGCTCTCTCCAATCATTGTGACAGCCAACTATGCCTCTAGACATATCCAAACTCTCTCTGGCAGGGGTGAGGGGAAACAAAATTTATCACACTTAGTTTAGAATCATTTTCAGTTAGATCATGCACATAACCTCTAAAATGTATTCTTTTCTCTAATATACTTATTACTTTGGCCCTGATTTCCTACTGATGAAACAAGGCAAGAGTAGTGTTACCTTTGACATATTTTAACATGTATTTAGTTTTACGTTAAACATGCAGAACTTGGCATTCCCTCTCAAAATATGAAAGAATTCCTCTGAAAATGACAACTCTTCAAAATCTATGGCCAACAGATATTTAAAATTCAATAGAGATTATGTAAATTGTAAATTGTATGCTTCAAATAAATTTATACAGACAATTCTACCTTAGCTTATCAGGTACAGTAAGCTATTGAGAACTTTTTTTTTATATCACGAATAGGTATTGAATATATTGAAATGCCTTCTTGCTATTTTCATTAAGATGGTTATACAAATCAAAAATGTAAAAATGAAGACCAATAATTTTTATTTTGATGATAACGGTAAGTCACAAGGAAGTCCATAATGCATGAGAGTTCTTGCTTTTCTTTACTTATCATGACACTTAACCTCAATGCAACAAGATACGAATCAGCGTAATAAATGATTCATATACATCAAGCAATAAGGGCTTCTGAAGTACAGTATTTGTTGAGTCAAAAAAAATATAAACAAAATCATAATTTAAAATGTAAACCTAATCTTTTATGTTTTAACAGTTTTCTTACATTGTTTTGAAGAACTCAGACATTCCTACTTTTCTGCTTTCTACACATCTGCCCCATACTTTTTAAAGAATTTTTTTTTTTTACCACAGCACTATAGTAGGCACTGTAGATTATATCAGGGTAAAAAAAAATGAAGGAAAGGGAAAGTAGAAATTAAAACAATGAGATACCACTGCACACCTGGTAGAATGGCCAAAACCCGAACATTGGCAACATCATATGCTAGCGAGGATGTAAAGCAAAGGTATTCTTATACACTGCTGGTGGGAATACAAAAATGGCACAGCCACTTTGGAAGACAGTTTGGAGCTTTCCTATAAAACTAAACATACTCTTACCATACAATCCAGCAGTCACATGCCTTGGTAAATAACAAAAGAACTGAAAACCTAACGTTTACACAAAAACCTGCACGTGGATGTTTATTCACAATTGCCAAAACTTGGAGGGAACCAAGATGTCTTTTAGTAGGTGAATGGATAAATAAAGTATGGTATATTTAGACAACAGAATATTATTCAGTATTAAAAAGAAATGAGCTTTTGAGTCATGAAAAGACATAGAGAAATCTTAAATGCATATTACTAAGTGAAAGAAGCCAATCTGAAAAAGCTACATACTTTTTCAGATTAATTTCAACTGTATGACATTCTGGAAAAGGCAAAATTATGGAGACAGTAAAAACATCAGTGGTTGACACGGGTGGGGTGGGTGTAGGGACGAACAGGCAGAGCACAGAGAATTTCTAGAGAAGTGAACATACTATGTATAATATTATAATGATGGCTATATCATCGTTATTATATATGGATGAATATATTATACATTTGTCTAAACATGTCTAAACATAGATTATACAACATTGAGAGTGAACCCTAAGGCAAACTACAGACTTTGGGTGATTATGTGTCAATGTAGGTTCATACTTGGAAACAAATGTACCATTCTGGTAAGTGATGTTGATAATGGGGGAGGCTATGCATGTGTGAGGTTGGGGCATATGGTAAATTTCTGTACCTTCCTCTCAATTTTGTTGTGAAAGTATAACTGCCTTAAACACACTATCTTTCAAACAGTTTATTTTCTACACAACAAAATAAAGCCTTAAAAAAGAGCTAGATAAAACAGGCATGCTGCAAGTAATAAAGTACAAAATGGCTAAGTGGCATAGAAAGAACACTAAACTTGAGTTAGAAAACTTGGGATCGAATCTCAATTTCTGTGTGAAATCGAGCAAACATTTATATTTACTTTTCCTAAGTCCAAGCTTTCTCTTCTATAAAATAAGAATAATACTTCTCTTAGAGTTGTTTTGAGAATTAATAGGCTAAATCTCTGAAAGCATGAGCATGGTATAATGAGTAGCACATATAACTAGCCACCCATTAAATGTTTCTTTTCCATAAAGTCTGCGAATAAAAAACAAGGCAGCATCACTATTGGGATTTTTTATCCTGTGTGTCTAATTTCATAATCTACAGGTGTAAAACACTGATATAAAACAGTAGGAAAGCCCTATCTGTCTTCATTCAAACCTATTTCTGTCAATCCATTCTCTATTTTCCGTACCATTTTGTGGAACCTTATGGCTAGATGTTAGTTGTAGTAGCAGAATTCAGAACATACTGTTTATTATGTTAGAAAGATGGTCTGTAAGAGCAGGTAAATGCATAAAAGCTAAACATAGAAGACATGCATGATAACAAAGTAGCCAGAAAGGCAGTTACAGAGCCAGGTTGCTCAACTATGGAACTATTTATATTTTGGCTCAGATAATCTTTTGTAGTGGGGGGTTGTTCTGTGCATTGTTGGATGTATAGTAGCATCGTTGGCCTCATACCATACCCCATTTATAATGACAATCCAAAACATCACCAGATATTGCCAAGTGTTCCTTTAGAGGCAAAGATTGTCCCTGGTTGGGAAACACTGATTTAGATAGTAACAGTGGCAGGGAGAAGAAGAGTGAGGTAACTAATAATACTGTCCCAAAGATCCACAGTTAAAAACAGTCACAATTTAAAAAGATTTATCAACATAAAAATGATATATGTTTATAGGAATCACGTTGGGGGAAAACTATCAGGAGTAACTCTCAAGTAGATAATGTAATATCTACTTGATACTGCAGAGAAGAAGGAATATAATGACTGTGTCAAAGGCCAGAAGCTGAGAGAAGGAAATAATTGGGTGTGGGTAGATAAAGATATAGGCGTGAATCAGCTCAAGGGTAACTTTACAATGTCCTAATTTTGTCTTCTTAATATTTTTTCTAAAACAGAAACTGAGAAACACACAGTAGTGGGTTTTTCCCCTTTAGATAAATGGGCAGGTGAGTGGCAGATATGAGAATCAGAAATAAAGAGTCATCTGAAAGCAAAATTATACTAAAATATGAGGTCTTTTGCTCATCTTTCTATTTTTTGTATTGATTTACAGTAAATTCTTTTTCAATTATATTGAAAAGTCTTCTCTAGTTTATAACATGTCTTTTCATTCTTTTAAGGTGACTCGTGAGAGAAGGAAGATCACAATTGTAATGCAATAAAATTTAACCATCTTTTCCGTAATGTTTTCTTCATTTGGTATCTTAAAATTTTTCCCTACTCTGAAGATATTCCCTTAAAATGTCATAGTTTCACATTTCACATTTAAGATTACTTCACTTAGAGTAGATCTTTACATACGGAATAAAGTAAGAGACAGATTTCATGTTTCTGCTAATAAATAATCAATGATCCCAATACCACTTACTGAAAAGCCAACCTTTATCACAATGCTAGCTCTGTTATATATTAAGTTTCCACTCATCTAAATGTTTCTGGCTGTTTATTTTGGTCCGCTGGCCAATCCATTTATGCACCAGTATAATGCTGCATTAATTACTAAAGTTTTATACCAAATCTTTGTATTCAGTATGTTGAATCTTCTCACATTGTTATTCTTCATCATGAGTATCATATCATTACCTTCATCCCTTATTTTATTTCTTTATTAAACAGATTTGTTTAGTATTGTTTGATAACTTTAATATTTGATATTTTTGTGAATATTATTCTTCCAAATAGTTTCTGATAGTTGTTTGATTTCTTGTTTTGTAATTTTTGACTGTAAACTCATATTTTTTTAAAATTTTACTGAGAATTTTTTGAAATCGATTCCTTCAGATAGGATTTATGTTGCTTCTGCTAACTACTTGGGGGATTGTAAACTTAGGGTCACCTTAAATTATTTGATTTAATTTTCTCTTTTATATCATCTATGTAGTTTGAATTTCAGTAGCAAATCCATGAGACCAGCTTGTGGTTACAAATGATCAGGGAGATATTCTTTTACCACACTCAGTGCCAAGGTTTGAACCCATCGGTTTTTCTGGTACTGCTGTAGGAAGTGATAGGCTGATTTTATGATGCACTCTTACAATGCAGGTGCAGATATTTGGAAGTATATGCTCTCTACCTAGGAAGAACCCTAAACTTTGACTATCACGTGTTCCTCTTTCAATGAGAAATGAGTCTGTAAAAACCCTAGCCCAAGACAAGATTCAACAAAGGCTAATTTCTCTGGATAGTACTTTTACCTAGATTTTTTTTTGTTTTTACTTTTTTGTTTGTTTGTTTGAGCTCCTTAAGCTAAACAAACTATCACCACCTTTCACACCATTTTTTTTTTTGGTTCATAGCTGCATGTAAATACTATTTTTATATCTATCACATTATTTTTAGTTGATTACCATGAGATATTAGAGTATCTATTTCATCATACTAACAATACATAAAGGTTAAATTATATTTTTCCACTCCACTTTACCTTATATCTTTTCAGATGTCTCTTCTTTTTTCTGGTTTCAAAAAAAGATACTAATTTTGAAAAAAATTCAAATGAGATGGATGTATACAAGTAAAAAGTCAGAGCCCTCAACCCTACCTTTACACAAACCTAAGGAAAAGGTATTGTCAGTAATTTGTTTTCATATCATATATATATATATATTTTTTACAAAAATAGTAGTATATCTACTTATATTCCCCTATTGTTTTTTAACATAGTTTTAAAAAATAATGTATCAGGGAGAATTTAACATGTCATTAATTATAGATCTTACTCATGAATATTTTCAAAAGAAAACACTGACTTGCAAATCTTGAATTTCTTCCTTCTTTCTTCAATTTAGAATCCTACCTTCTGAAAGATATTCAGAAAGTATATTTTAACTTACTTTATTAAATATGCAATGTTTGATCGCAGACCTACATGTACCACTTCACTAATTATGTTATTTATTAGCAGATTCAACATGACATATTTTCTGACATTCTTAGCTCTCTTTATAAAATTCCATGATCAGAAGTTATTAACCTCAATGGATTTAGACTTTTATAAGTCAGGTACAGTAGGCTTACAAAATATGCTATACAAGTTTTATTTTAAATGACACTAAATATATTTAAAGTAGTTGTTATACTCCTTAAAGGACTCAATATTCTAACTGGCTTTGAGCTACCACATTCTCTGGCTGTTCACATATGCTATGAAAGCACAGGTCTTTTGAGGAATTAAATGAACAATTTAATGGCATCTGCTATCTTCAATATTTTGGATGTTCCCTAACCAAGAGGGTAGTGCTTACACATATTACGGCATGCTGAAAACCCATGCTAATTTATTTAAATACTTACTAATTAAAATAAAATACTCCTACCCTAAAAGTTATTTATTATTAGAAAGAAGTTAGAGATCTTTACTTTAAATTTTATTTTATAAAAAAAAATATTTTAAATGTACTTCTGGACAACTTTTGGGAACAAGGGCATAGGCTATTTGAAAATTAAAACAATTTGCTGGCAGAGATGGGTTGTAAAGTCTGCAAGAAAACCTACTGCAAAGTTTAATAAGAAACTAACTGGATAAAAATTAACATTTATACCAACCATGGTTTCAAAGAATAGTGATAGAGCTCTGAAAAGAAATAGGTGAAAAGAAAATTTCTCTCTATAAAAAGCTCATAATAGAGAATCAGAGAAAAATTCTAGTCAATGAAATGTGCTGTACGAGAAAGGAAATGTAATTATAGTACTACTGCTTGGTTTTGCAGTGAACAATATTTATATAACATCAATAAAATAAACATTTATTTTTTAAAACTATATTGGCAGGATAGGGGGACAGAGAGGTACTAGGTGGTCATGAGTGAGTTAAGTCATCATCTACGATAATAGATTATCTGTAAGTTCTATCTACAAATGTCTAATGTTGGTAAACCTAGATATAGCAGTAAAAAGCATACTATTTACAAATAGGTGGCTAAACATCTGGATTAATTAAAAGCAATTAAAAATTAAAGCATTTAAAATCAGGTATCTCTAGGTGGATTTCCCAGGGAGGGGACACTCAATACTATTTTATTTAACATGTGTATATAATAAAATACATGAATTTAAAAAAAATGAAAAAGAGTAAAGCAATAACAGAATCTAAGTCTGCTTATGCATTTTTCACTCCACTTTTGTGTTTTAGAATTCAATGGAGAAGCAATGTGGTGCAATGAGGAGCGTTGGATTCAGATCCACACAAACATGGGTTTGAATTCTGGTTCTGCAACTGACTATTCAAATGTCTATCGTAAAGTTAATGTTTCTGAGACCATATTCCTTTATATATAATTAGGTAATAATGAGTTACTGTGAGGACTACCAATAATCTATGTGAAGCATATAGCACTTAGAAAATGCTTAAAAGCAGTTGCTATAATTAATCATTATCTCTTGCCAATAGAAACAACAGCTAACTATACCAATTTCATACTTTCTAAAGCTTCATTCTTATTTTAAAATCTGAATCACAGAACAGTCATTACAGCTGAGAAAAAAGGACGAGTATACTTGCTCAACTACTATTGGTAAGAAATAAAACTTGAAACAAACTGCAAATACTTAGTTTGCTCAATCACTTTCAAAAATAGTTCTCTCATTTAATCAATAAACAGGAAAGCAGAAAAGTGAAGGACCTATAGCTTTTTCTGGTTTAGAATAATGTTTTCATCAACAAAGTTCTTTCACTACAGTTAGCAAAATGGTAATGGTGGAGAAGATAGAAGAAAAATTCCAAATATTAAATAGCTGTGAACCTAGGTACCAGTCCAAGGCCCAAGGTTTTCTAATACTCAAAAGATAGAGAGAATTTATTTTTACTTAAAGTAGCCTAGATAATAGAACTAATAGAACTCTAATAGTAGAGTTAGATTCAATTGTGGTCATGTACTTCCTGACCTAACTCAGTTATTCATTTGTACCTAAGCCCTCATAATGTTATAAAGCATGCTAAAAAATATATCTTGCCTTTAAAATGACAGAAGAGAACAATTACATATAACAGGAATGTGGACTATAATGTAAATTTTTAAGCCTGATGCTGTCTGGCATTATTTTGATTCATGGAGTTGAAAAATATATAAAATAAAAATGAAAACCCTTATTCATGTGACATCTGCTTCTTAAATCTCAAGCACAGTGTCTGGGACACTGTTCATCACCTGTGAATCACTTCTGAAGAGCTGGACTTGCAAACTCAGGGCTGAAAAATGAACCAGGATTCCAATTAAACGTAAACTTCTTGAAGACAGGAGGTTGGTCACTGCTCTCTCATTAGTGCCTATCAATGTCTGACAAATGGTTATGCTCAGTCAACATATATGGAATGGATAAATGAATGAAAGAGTAATTAATAATTCCTGAGTAAATAAGCTTTCACTCTGCAGAGATAAAATAGTTAAAAAATCAAATGAATTTATTTTATTTATAACTCATGACATTTCTCTTTAATTTTAAAAATCAATACAGATTAAATGAAGTGCTACACATTTGGGGTAAAAATTCAATTACTTTTTACACATGCAAAGTCAATGTTATGGTTTAACTACTTCTGTTTCATAACAAAGTACTTTTGCCCATCCCTTATTAGTAAAGATAATGAGAGTAGTAATTGTAACAATGTTTTTTTCTAATCTAAATGATTATAGCTACTAGAATATAAGCCTAACATACATTATATCATTCACTCTTCACAACAAACTTAGGATACAGATATATTATCAGTATATCTGACAGATGAAAATGGAGTTTAAAGAGGTAATTTGTCCAAGGTCAAAAAGATAGTAAAATCCAGATAAAATCAGTCTAATTCTAAAAAATAACTGGTTTAACCACAGAGTCAGCACACTCAGAGAGACTCACACTACATCTAGCTATCCAAATTCAAGCATAAGAGAATACTCATCTATTTTTTCAACATTTATTGAGCACCTATTATGTTCTAAGCACTACACTACACTCTTTAAAGATCACTTGTGATTCTGAAATACAGTTAAAAATGGCCACATACCAACAATGATCTCTGGGACCAAACTGTTGAGAACTATACTCCCATTCTATTTATATCCACGTGTGATGTGTGCTTTTGTTTGTCTTACTCAGCTACACACATCTTTGAGGCAGGATGATACCAGATTCATTTTTTTTGTCTCCCCTAAAAATTCCTAGCACAGTGCTTTGCTTATAAAAAGTTCTTAATAAACACTGTTCAAAAATAACAATAAACTTACTTGGCTGAGAGGAAAAGTCTTCTGTGCAATTATATTATACTTTAAAAAAAATAAATGCCAAAATAAGACAGTTTTATTATTTGAAATATTTTACTTTATTGGTAAGTTTTGATAAAATTTTTAAATTTTCATGGAAATAAAAATAAAAATTTTGAAAAATTTCATGTTGTATTATATGGATTTTGTTTGCTTTTCCTATATTACAACCTTAGATAATGTTCTTTTTTACAACATGGCCTTCCCCTACAGTCCAAGTTAGTGTATATGCTTGCACGAGGATATAGTTTTCACTTTAAAAATAAAAAATAATATTTTTCCTTTTTTCTCTGAGTCATTATTATGATTACAGAAATATATGAACATTTGATTCTGCAAGAATTATACATAAAAAAGAAACCATATCCTGACAGGAATTATTTTATTTCCTCTTCTGACACTGCATTTTGCTTCTTAGTGTAGATAAAAATAAAATCAATTTGAAAGGACAGATTTTAATCTCAGATGTTAGTGAGCTTTTTTGGGGGTGGGGAGCAGTGGAGAAAAGATATGTGGCAATTCATGTTATGCATTAGAGATCAGAATCTGGCCCTAAATTGACATGACTGATGGGTTTCTATCTGAACAGGCATAAATATGAACAGTAACTGTAATAATGCTTACCAGAGAGAGAGTTGATGCAGCCTCAACCAGTCTCCCCTTTTATCTTTAGCATTGTTTCCACTATAGCAAAATGTTTTTAAAAACCATACATAAAATCTTATGCAGTGCCTAAATATAACACAAAATGACACACATACACATCCATCACATGAATCCAATACACAGAACAAACAGTGATATTAACTATTTGTAGAAAAGCTCATTCAATAACCAATTTCTGAAAGTATATATTTGTCCAGGGTAAAAATCTTTCATTTCTGAGTCACAAGTAAACCTGGAGGAGAGACTAGTTCATTACATAGTACTGTATTTTTCACTATACTCTTTACTGACAATATATACAAATACTACTTATTTCATGAGGCTCAAGTATTCTCACTGAATATTTTGTCTGGCTCTAAATTGGAAACTTCTTAGACTTATTCCTCTCCAGTAGGAAAAAAAAAATGCTACAGTAGTATTTTCTGTTACCAGTCAGTTGTCTGGCTCTTAAGTTCTTGGAGAAGAGAAACAGACATCTCCTAGAACCCTGAACATGCAGCCTTATTATTAGTAATTCTTGTTTTGCTGTTCCTCCTCTGAATCACTCGCAGTTTCTCTTCATATAAGATAATACTTAAACTGGAACCTTTGGGAAACAGAAACTTATTTTGCAGAACTGATTTAATTAATCTGTACTGTTACCTAGCAGTAAGATCTTAGTAAGTCATCCCATAGAGTAATATTTGACCTTCCAACTTATAGAACTATTATGATAAATAAAGTTAGCAGCATTTACGAGTGACAACGAAGTTCAAGGTCCTGTGCTATATATTTTGCATATATTTTCATATTTAATATATAAAAGCAACCAATTTTTTAAGGTACATGTGATCATTTCCACTTTACACATAAGGACATTAAAAATCAGAAATTTGAGGAACATCATAAGAAATGACAAGGACAGGAATCAAACCTAGGTCTAAGTGACTAAACTGATCAGGAAGTGAAACAACATACATGTAATAATAAAGTGAATAAGTAAATATGAAATTAAAAAACTCCAGGTATTAATTTGAGTAATACAGTAACTTGAATCAGACTTGTAATCCACTGACAGCAATTATAAACTATAAGAAAATACTAAAACAAACAAATAAAAAACAACTATTTGAAGACACAACGGAGCATGATCAAAGTAGGCAGAAATAAAAAAAAAGGGAGGAATTAACACTTCAAAGAAGAGAAAAGTCTATAGCCATACTACCCTGAACATGCCTGATATCGTCTGATCTTGGAAGCTAAGCAGGGTCGGGCCTGGTTAGTATTTGGATGGGAGACCACCCAGGAATACCAGGTGCTGCAGGTTTTTTTTTTGTTTTTAAATGGCCGATAATTGAGGGTTGATGAGGTAGATTTCAGAAAGCAGGAAAATAGAGGAGTTAAAAAAATTGCATACATACTTCTAGTAGGGCTGACTCCAGCACAGATGCATAGGGAAGACTCCAAAGAAACCAGTGGAAAGTAACAGATGGAAGGCTGAAGCAAGATTTCTGCTGCTGCCCATTGAATGAGACAGAGTTTGGAGTCTGATTCTCACTAAATTAAAGCAGCTTGGTGAACAACTCAGCCTTTCCACAGAGATCCCTGAAGGGCCACATTTTAGGAGCAAGATTATATTCTTATATTAAGAGAGTCACTTTAGGATTAAGGAAAAAAAACAAAAGAAACCCACTCTTACAAAACATAAACCAAGCCTCCGCTAGATAAAGACAAGCAGCCAGTGATTAAACTGTTATTTAAAAAAATACTCTTCAGAGGATAACAGAATCCAGAGTCTCCAAAGTAGATAATCTATCTAGTATATAATAAAATCTTTCAAGATGTGAGTAAAAAGAAAAATGTGACCCGAAATCCATAGAAAAAGCAGCCATAGAATAGATTTTGAGATGACTCAGACAAGTGCTTTAAGGCAGTTATTATAAATATTATCAGGGACATAAAGTGAAATATCATTGTAATGAATGCACAAATAGAGACTCTTGGCAGAAAAATGGAAACAAAAAAGAATTCAATTTGTACATTTAAAAATGATAAATTTTGTTATGTATACCTTACCATAATAAAAAATTTTAAAAAAGAGCCAAAATGAAATCATAGAATTGAAAAGTACAATATCAAAATGAAAAATTCACTAGATGGACTTAACAGCATATTGCAGATGAGAGGGAAACTAACTAAACACCATAAAGATAGGTGAACATAAATTTCTAAGGAACAGATAGAAAAATATTGGAAAAAAATTCAGAGTCTCAGTGATCCACATACCCATGGAACATTGCTGTGAAATCTACCATATACGTATTTGAAGTCCCAGAAAGAAAAGGGAGAGAAAATGGGGCAGAAAAAAATATTTGCAAAAGTACTGGGAGAAATTCCCCATGTTTGGTGAAACACATCAGCATATAAATCCAAGCTCAACAAAACTCTAGAAGAATACATACAAAGAAACATAACACACGTTAAATTGCTGAAACCAAGGATAAAGAGTAAATCTTAAAGTAGCCACAGAAAAAAAAAGACAGTTTAATTCTGCCATCACAGAATTGGTTCATAAAACTCATATAACTATGAATTCAATTACTCATTTAATTATTTCACTTTTTAAAGATTTTTTTCACTTCCAAATATCTATTTGTCCTTTACTTAGAGCTATGAGAGCTGTAACATTATGTGTCATATCTACGGTGGTAAAAGTATTTGTGGGCTAAAATGAAGGTTAAAATAATTATATTGATATTGTTCTGAATATACTAGCTAATTAGATAAAAGAAAAAACAGCAGATATACATATTAGTAAGGAAGAGGCACCACTCTCAACAATGGGTAGACAAATACAGACAGACTCAATAAGGAAACAGTGGATTCAAACAACACTATAGACTAAAGAAACCTAATAGACATATCCAGAACATTACATCCAACAGCAGCAGAATATACATTCTTCTCAAACACATATAGAACATTTTCTATGATAGGGAACATATTAGGCCACAAAATGAATTGCAATAGATTCAAGAACATACAAATTATATCAAGTATGTGTTCTGACTACAATGGTATGAAATTAGAAATCATAACAGGAGGAAAGCTGGAAAATACACAAATACATAGAACTTAACATGTACGCTCCTGAACAACCAAGGGATCAAAAAAGAAATCACATGAGAAATTTTAAACAAATCTTGAAACAAACAAAAATAGAAACAACATACCAAAACTTATGGGATACAGTAAAAGCAGTACTATTAGAAAGGTTTACAGCTATAAATGCACACATAAAGAAAACAGAATGACCTCAAATATAAAACATAATATTATACCTCAAGGAACTACAGAAAGAACTAAGCCCAAAGCTAGCATAAGGATGGAAATAATAAAGATTAGAGCAGAAATAAATGGAATAGAGAATAGGAAAACAATAGAAATGAGTAACAAAATTAAGAGTTAATACTTTGAAAAGATAAACAAGATTGACGTACAATAAAAACCACAAATATAAGGACAATAAGAGACTATGAACAATAATATGCCAACAAATTGGACAACCTGGAAAAATGGATACATTTCTAGATATATACAATCTATTAAAACTGAATCATGAAGATAGAAAATCTGAAAAGACCAATAATGATTAAGGAGGTTGAATTAGTAATCAAAATTCTCCCAACAGACAACAGCCTATGAGTAGATGGTTTCACTGGTGAGTTCTATCAATCCTTAAAGAAGAATTAATATCAATCCCTCTCAAACTCTTCCAAAAAACTGAAGATAAAGGAACACTCCTTAATTCATTTTACAAGGCCAGCATTACCCTAATGCCAAAGCCAATATGGATACTTTAAGAAAAGAAAACTAGAGGCCAATAATCCTGAATAGACATGCAAAAATCTCAAAAAAAAAAAAAAAATACTAGCAAACTGAATTCAACAGTATATTTAAAAGATCATACACCATGATCAAGTGGGATTTGTCCCTGGGATGCAAGGATGATTCAATATATGCAAATCAATAAATGTGACACGTCACACTAATAAAATGAAGATTGAAATCATATGATTATCTTAATAGATGCAAAAAAAAAAGCATTTGACAAAATCCAGCATCTTTTCATGATAACTCTCAACAAAAACCTCAACATAATAAAGGACGTATATGACAAGTCCACAGCTAACATTATGTTTGATGGTAAAAGGTTGAAGCCTTTTCCTCTAGGATCAGGAACAGGACAAGGGTGCCCACTTTTTCCATTCCTACTGAACACAGTAACGGAAGTCTTTCAAACTTTACCATTAAGCATAATGTGAGCTGTGGGCTTTTCATATAGGGCCTCTATTATGTTGATGTTTATGTTGAGAGCAATCAGGCAAGAAAAATAAAAGGTATCTAAATCTGAAAAGAGGAAGTAAAATTGTCCCTGTTTGCAGATGATATGATCTTTTATAGAGAAAAACCTAAACACTTTACCAAAAAACTGTTAAAACTCATAAATGAATCCAGTAAAATTACAGGAACAAATCAATATAAAAAAATAAGTTGTATTTCTATTGACTAACAATGAACAATCTGAAGAACAAATACAATGATCATATTTGAAATAGCATTAAAAAGAACAAAATACTTAGGAATAAATTTAACAAAGAAGGTAAAAGATCTGTACACTGAAAACTGTTTAAGACATTGATGAGAGAAAATGAATGACCAAATAGGTGGAAAGATATCTCATGTTTATGAAGTTGAAGAATCAATATTGTTAAAATGTCTATACTGCCAAAAGCTATCTATACATTCAATGCAATCTCTATCAAAATTCTACGATATTTTTTACAGGTAGAAAAAAACAATCATAAAATTCATATGAAAACACAGAAGATCCAAAATAGCCAATACAATCTTGAGAAAGAACAAAGCTAGAGGCATAAATCTTTCTGATTTATACTGTCCTACAAAGCTATAGTAATCAAAATAGTATGGTATTGGCATTAAAACAAACACACAGACCAACGAGAAAGAATCAAGAGCCGAAAAAGAAATACATGCATAAGGTCAACAAGGGACCAAGTTGACAAGAGAGCCAAAAAAATTCAATGGGAAAAATATACTTTAAAGGGTGATGGGAAAACCACCCATATAAAAGAACAAAATTGGTCCTTTATCTTATACCACTCATTAAAATTAACTTGAATTGTATTAAATATTAAATGTAGGACCTGAAACCATAAAACATAAGACAAAAGCTCCTTCACATTGATCTTGGCAAAGATTTTTTTGGATATGACACTAAGGAACAGAAACAAAAATAATTCAGTGAGACATTAAACAAGCTTCTACTTAGCAAAAAAAAAAAAAAAAAAAAAAATCAACAAAATGAAAAGGCAACCACAAGAATGGGAGAAAATATATGCAAATTATATATCTGATAAGGGGTTAATATTCAAAACACATAAAGAACTCATACAACTCAATAGCAAAAAAAAAAAATCTGATTTTAAAAATGAGCAAAAGACTTGAATAGACCCTTTTCCTAAAAGGATACATAAGTAGACAACAGGTACATGAAAAGGTGCTCAACATCACTATTCATCAGGGAAATACACATTGAAAACACAATGAGATATCATATTACACCTGTTAAAATGGCTATTATCAAAAAGTGCTGGCAAGGATGTAGAGAAAAGGGAATGCTTATGCACTGTCAGTGGTAATATTAATAGGTACAGTCAATATGCAAAACAATATGGAGTTTCCTCCAAAAATTCAAAATAGAATTATGGTATAACCCAGCAACCCTACTACTGGGTATATATCTGAAGAAAAAGAAATCATTATCTGAGGGTTATCTGTATCCTCATACCCACTGCAGCATTATTTACAATAGCTAAAATATGGAAACAACATAAATGTCCATCAGTGGATGGATGGATTATATATATGAATCAGCTATGAGAAAGAAAAAAAATGCTATTTGTGACAACATGGATGAACCATGAGGGCATTATGCCAAGTGAAATAAGTCTGAGAAAGACAAATACTGTAGATCTCAATTATCTACGAAATAAAAAAAAAAATCTGAACTCATAGAAACAGAGAGTTATTGGTGGTGGCTGAGGGTGGAGTGGTGAAGGGGAAAATGGGTGAAGGCAGTAAAAGAGTACGAACTAACAGTTATAATATAAGATGAATAAGTTTTAGGGATCTAATGTACAGTAAGGAGATTATAGTTAACAATACTGTATTGTATACCTGGAAGTTACTAAGAGAACAGATCTTAAAATCTCTTACCACACATACATACACACATATACATGCATGTATACACAAAAGGTAACTATTTGAGATGACATATGTTAATTAACCTTATTGTGGTAATCATTCGCAAATGTACATATATTAAATTATCACATTGTATACCTTAAACTTACACATGTTATATGTAAATCATATCTCAATAAACCTGGGGGGAAAAGGATGAAGCAATTATATCCTTACTTCCATGATGACATGCATGTATACTTGAGAAACCCAAGAAAATCAATGGAAAAACTAAAAAAAAATTTAGAAAGGTAGCTAGTTATAGAATTAGTATATGGAAATCAATGATTCTCCTAAATATTAACCATATTCAATTATAAAATAAAAACTAGAAACAAACCCATTTAATATGAAAAATATGACAAAAACAAATAATTCAGAATAAAAGCAAGATTTCTGTAAGACATGCAATTTGTTTTCAGGACAGATATACTCACTATTCTAAGATTTCTTATTATGCCTAGATTAATCTATTATTTTAATAATATTCCAATTAAAATACTGATAGGATTTTTTTTATTTTGAGAACTTGAAAGATAATATCAAAGTTCATCTGCTAAAAGCATGTAATTATCTAAGAAATTTTTGAAAAAAAAGGAGTAAGAGGGAACTAGTTCTTTCAGATATTAAAAACGTTGTAAAGTAATAGTTTAGTTCTACAGAAGGAACAGACAAATAGAAATTTGTATAATAAAGAATCCTGAAAAACACTCTAATATACATAAGATTTTAATCTATGATAAAGGTGACATTTTAAGAATAGATTATTCAATAAAAGCTGCTAGGACAGTAACAAAATTCCAGGTGATTTAAAGATTTAAACACAAAAATTTTTATTAAAAAATTTAGGAGGGGATAAATAGGCAAAGTATAGAGGACTTTTAAGGCCATGAAAATACTGTGTATGATACTATGATAGTGGATACATGTCATTATACATTTGTCCAAACCCATAAAATGTACAACACCAACAGTGAACCCTAACTGTAAATAAACTGTAGGCTCTAGGTGATAATGTGTTAATGTAGGTTCGCCAATTATAATAAATGTACCATTGTGGTGGGGATATTGATAATGGGGGAGACTATGCATATCTGGGGCCAGGGGGCTATGGGGAAATCTGTGTACCTTCCTTTTAACTTTGCTGTGAACCTAAAACTGCTGTCATGATAAAGCCCCTTGACAAAAATTAAGCCATGATGATGGGGAAGAAAAAATTGTGTTATGTATTTTGTCATCCTGGACATTAACTCTAGAAGCCATAATAGAAAAGACTGATTATTTGATTATACCAAAATTTAAAATTTAGGAAAAAGAAGCTACCGTAAACCAAGTTGAAGAACAAATTAAACTACAGGAAAACATTTAGAACATATGAAAAAGGTACTTTTATTAGCATACAAAAAGTTCTTAGAAATCAATAATAAAGAGACAGAGGAAAAGCCACTAGCAAAGAACAATGAATCTGCTGCATTTATGTAAAAAAAAAAAAAGCATATAAAAGGATATGCATGTGTGTATGTTTGTATATGTGTGTGTCACATGTTTGTGTGCATATACGCTTGTATATGGATAGAAGATTTCTGAAATGATACATAAAAAAAGTTAATAGGAGTTACTTTTGAGAAGTAGAAACAGGATGCTTTCAGATTTTACTTTTATTTTAGATTTTTCTAATTTCTGATTTTAAAAACCATGACTATGGACTGCTTTTATAATTCAAAAGCAAAACCTAATATAAACACTTTACTTCTGAAGAACCCTACCAGTAGTAATATGCTGATGGTCTGACCCAATATATATTTATTTCTCTGGTCCTTCTCTTTATTCACTGACAGTATTACATGTTGAATTCTATTATGGAATTAAAACATTTTGAAAAAGGGAGTGACTTACTAACACCCAGTAAAACAAGAAGCAGTAAAACTCTAGAGTAAGAGAAGTTATGTAAAAAAAAGTAGCTCAATTTTCGTTCTTATCCTTCAATTGCTTTTAGAAATATACAGAAGAAAAAAATTAATTACTGCTGTTCTCATTTTGCTTCTTTAAAGTCAGAATTAGAGAGTTTTTTCTAGGAATTCCCTTCCCTTCACTCCGTCTAGGGCTCCAGAATCAACTAATTGTATCCTCTAAGACCCACTACACTCACCCCTTCTCTTATGAATGCTGCTTCTCTTTATCCTCAGCAGTTTTTTCTTACAGGAAACTGGCCTCTCTCTTCAAGATGGTGGCTATTAATAATACCGATACAAGCATCAAAAGCAGCTTCATCAGTGGCATGCTCAGTAAAGGAGCATGCAGGCAAGAAATAATGGCCATGATGTTAGGATCTGAGTCTTACTCTTTAGTACAGTAGTTTGAGATATAACATATTGAATATTATATAGTGTTTTCAAGAAGATTGTCCTCAAAGATAATGTATCAAGATAAAATCTTTTCTAATGCCATTTCTTTCTGAACATTTAAGTATACTGGAAGTCTTCCTTCATATGTTTACATTAGTTCCTAAATGGTAATAGAAACAACCCACACACGCATAAATGAAATATAATTGTGTCATTTAATTGCCTCCATAATACTATATTGTAGCAATTATCAAACCTAGTGTATTCTATTTTTCGTCATACTCATAAATTTATCTTCCAGTATGGTGTCTGGCACATGAAAGTTTTCAAAATGTATAGATGAATAACTAATGCAAAGAAAGGACTGTCAATTATTTACAAACATAGCATATTAGAGGTTTTCCAATCCATAAGAATTCCATAAGCCATGCCCATCCTATCCCGATCACCACAATAGCTACCACTGTCATACTTCTACGAAATGGTTATTTACACTCCTGGGAACACTGTATTGATGTTAAATTCACCACCTAAGAAGTCAGTCCATTCCAATTTGAAACATACCCTGGGCCTTGGAATGTATTCCTTTGAGGCAAAAGTACAATTTCCTAACATTTCCCTAGATATTTTTTTACCAGTAATACAGAGTATTTACTTCACTGTTACTAATACAATTCATACTATAAAGTATATAAATATGCAAATTATTGCTAAATTTGCATATGTATCTCCTTCAATCCCTTTTCAGTTCAAAGTTTTCCTAATTAGATCAGCACATCTCTAAGTAAACACTACTTAGAATCCACTACTCTTGTATGATCTCCAATCCCAGAGAATCTGATTCAAGACTAAATAATACTCAAAATCACACAGCTAATAATTGGAAGAACTGAGATTAATCAGCAGAGATAGGGCCAAAACATCTATGTTTTTAAAAACCTCCCCAGGGAAAACAGTCAGGGTGAGAAGCCACTACTTGATTCATAGTTTATAAAACCAAATTCCAGTCTCAAAATACAGTGTCAACTGTTCATTTAACAATGTACTTTATGTTTTTTACTCAGAGTTTTAACCTTCATTTGGAAAATGAAATAAAAATATAAACCAAAACCTTAAATTCTTTAGTTTTTTGAAAAATCCTGCAAAATATCTCCACTTTCCAGCATCGTAAACTCTCTAGTTCCTATCTTTTTTTTTTATATTCAACTTAAAGGAAATATTTAACATGAAGGTATATAACTGAATTAGCTTCAGAATTGTCTTACCTTCAATTAGCACTCCTACTGGATGCTGCCTATAAGCAGAGAGGCTAATTAGAATTTTCTTCATTTTATAAACATTTATTGAGTGACTATTATATGCAAAGAATAAGTTGAAGCAGGTTTTACCTGCATGGAAAGTATGTTATGGCAATTTTATGTGTTACATGCAAGAATGGAAAATATAAGGACCCCACAACAGAATTTTATAATGCTTTACCTCCCTTCCCTTTCAGAAGCTCAAAGAGAAGAAAATACACATAAAATCCTTTTATTGAAGTGCTGAAATAAGAGTGTACACACTGTGTAAATTTTATTACATGAAAAATCTGTGACAATTGTCTAAATATATGGGAGATGACCATAAGAAAGATATGATAAAAATATACTCATGATCCATATACCTACATACCAAGTTATATATTAGAAGAACTTTACTGGAATAAGCAGTAGAATTAAAGTTAAAAATATATAGTCCATTTTGAAAGGTTAACAATTTTTCTTAAATTTAATTTAAAACGAATTTCTTACTCAGGAAAACAAAAAGTAGTCCTGTTTTGAATCAGGTAGAGCAAAGGAAGAACTTTCTCAGTTATTCTGTAAAGGATAATTCGTAATACAATTAAAAATGCAAATGCCATACTATCTCTAATGTCTTTAGGGCATCTCATTTACTGATACATGTAATATGGATACAAGCCTTTGATCATAAAAATGTAACCCTATTATTTGAGCTCTGATCTCAAGACACAAACAACATAACAGCTATTGTTCTATAATTTTAAAAAATAGAGCTATTGAGTTAATGGGAAACAGTATTACCAAGAAACTGTTCAAGAAATTGTACTGTCAAATCATTATGAGCAAAACATTTACATCTATTCATAGATCATATATCGTCACAAGTAAAACCATCACTTTTCTAGAAGATAATCATTTTTAAAATTACTATCTATATGGAAATAGAAAAGACAGTGTTATCAGTTGAATTGTGTCTCCCCTACACCCCAAAGAGAGGATATATGCAAATCCTAACCTTTGACATGGATGAATATGACCTTACTTGGAAATAGGGTCTTTGTAGGTGTAATCAAGTTAAAATGAGGTCACGCTGAATTAGGGTGGGCCCCAATCCAATATGGCCATGTCCTTATAAGAAGAGAAGAGACAAAGGGAGAAAATCAGGTGATGAAGGAGGCAGAGACAAAAGTGAGGAGTCTATAAGCCAAGGAATGCCAAGGATCACTGGCAGCACCTGAAGCTAAGAGAAAGGCATGGAACAGATTTTCCTGAAGTAGCCTTCAAAGGGCATGTCCCTGAGGATAACTTGATTTCAGACTTCTAGCATCAGAAACTGTGGGAGAATAAATTTTTGTTAATTTAAACCATGTAGTTTGTGATAATTTATTACAGTAGACCTAGGAAGCTAATAAAGAGAACCAAATTGTCTGTTTACTTTTATTTTTCTAGTGGAAGAAAATTCTTGAGCTCTCTCTACTTTGTACATGGAATAGTTCTCCAAATAATTGAGGTTGTTGTAAAGTTAAAATTTTAGAAAAGGCTGTGAGTCCATGAACACACAAGTAAAATTTCTGGAAATATTTGGAATATACATGGTTTTCATGAAACACAACGGTTAACAATACTTGTTTTAACAACCATGTTTTTAACCATGATTTCTGGGTAAACTGCATTTTCATATGTTAATTTAAGCATAAACTTTTAAACTGCTCTTTGGGAAACACCAATGTGAACAAAATTCAGTATTGGTAAAATAGACATAATAACGTAAAACAAATTTAGTATAAGTATAATGGACAAATCCATTATTTATTTTGCAAGCAATGCACTTAGTATGACAAAACCTGCTTTTAATCATTTTGCAGAAAGTAGAATAACTACATCACCTATTTATTGAAATTATGTGATAGGCAATTGCTAAATATCTAAACTTTTCACTTATATTTTCTATACCATTTAATCCTTACAATTATATTATCATCATTCAAATTTTAAAGACGTACAAATTATGGGTTAAAGAGAGTCAATAATTTTCCCTAGGTCACACAGCTGCTGGATGTGGTACAGCTGCTGTTAATCAGTTTGTCTTAATCTGTTCTATGAATCTGTCATACCTATAAGTCATATGTTTTATGTTCTATGTTGCCTTTCTAACTGCTAAAAGTTTTTACCATGATAATTTTAAAATATCTCTTAAAATATGGGAAATAAGTAAGATAGTCAGCACTTTCTATTATAAATATCTGTGGCTTATTAATGACATGGTCATAAATGGAATAAAATTCAAAGAGAACAAAGGGCTGATTCTCAATGTAGAATAAATATAAATTGGAGCTAAATGACACAAGATATGTTGCTGTGGTTAAAGAATAACTTAAGATCAAAATCAGATATGATACATGGATGAGTTAAAGGAAATATTAGAGAAAGAAATTTGACAATAGGTTGCTTATGGAGAAGTACTGTTTATGGTAACTATTTCCACTAATTTAGCAATGGTCAATTTTAACTATTTTTAAAAATAGTTAAGTGAACTGTATTAAAATAAGAAAAGACTTAAATTGTGATCAAAGTATAATTCTAGAAAAGTTTTAGAAACAGTCACTTAATAAATGTTTACAAATGGTTATAAGAAAGAACTTCCTACTCCTGAGAGCTGTTAAACTAAACTGGTTTGCTGAAGAAGCAGAGGAATCTATGTTTTTGAAGAGCTTTACAAACAGAAAGCATACATTATCAGTTCAGAAAGGTTAGGTGTGTCTCTAACAGACGCAGCCAGTGAATAACCATCCATGGTTCTATAAAGCCCAATGACTGCATAATAATGCTATTCTTATAACTATGAGGCAAGGGCAACACAGCTGCTCTTTCTTTTCTTTGGTGATCAGGATTTGCTGTCCAAAAGTTGCAGAATAATTTGAATGCAATTAGATGAAATTTTCCCCAACAGAAAAGCAAATATTAATTTTGATTCTAGTTACTGAAAAAAAATTCAGAAGCTCTGCACTCGTTTTTTTTTAAACATTTATGATCTCCTTTACTTAGAAAGCGTTCCTCTATGTACAACTTAAAAAGCAGACTCATTTGCTGGATAACCTTAGTCCTAAGAGTTGAATTAACATTAAATAAAAAATTCTGAGCATATCTGTAGTTTCTTCGCTTATATAATATGCTTTGAAAAATTCAATTTTAGTGCATTCTTCTTAAATTGTTATGAGTTTATTTCATTTTATATTCATCCACTTAAGTTTTTATTTTTCATGAAGGTGGAGAAGGAAGATTACTTATATTTATAATTTTTTTCCCTTTAAAATAATTTCATTCCAGGTAAACTTTCCCTTTAAAGGGTAAAGATAATTAATTTCAATTCTGAAAATGGCACTGTGGTCCACAATCCTTGACTAATTGTTATTCCAGGAAAAGAAAGAACAGCTATGAAAGTAACTAAAAATTCAATTGGATCTTTTGATGTAAAATTCTCACAAAATATAAAGCTGTGAAGGATGTAAAGGGGCAATTTCCCAAGATTTTGGAATATTTTAGAAACCTGTTAAAAACAAGTGAGAAAAAATGCAGAAATTAAAACAAAAATAAATAAATAAATAAATTCTATGGATAATTTTAAAATAAATAGAAAATAATTCTAACTTCTCAAACTATTCAGTATTTGTAGCTATATGATATGTGTGTCCAAGATAGCTACAAAGAGCCCTGTTTTCAAACATAGGTATTTAATTTCTGTTATTTAAATTTTTATCTTGTATTTAGGGGTGAAACATGTCCCTACACCAAGAAATACTTCAGGTAAGGGCAAAAGCAGCTTAGCCTAATGTAATTTTTGACATGCAACAATGCTCAGGAAAAAAAAAATAATGGAGAAATAGCTTAGCTATGCTTTTATAAACTGCTATATTATAAATACTTTTTATTTTTTTTCATTAAAACAGAATTCTACTTGTTTCTACATATTTAGAAATAGAAAACTCATGGCACAAATATTTCATTGCTTGCCTCCAAAAAATTGTTGACATCCTTTGTGGCCATCTGTCAGGGTGGTCATTCCTTTGTATTGATTGAATTAGAGAAATATCAGGAGTCTATGAATTGATGAAGGAAATATTCTGTGCTCTTGGCTTCTGGTATTTATTTTCTTGGTCCTGTTAAAGAGGAAATAAGGGAAAATTTACCATTTTTGAACAGTCAGTTATTCTATATTTCTTTAGACTCATATTTAAGGACATTTTGAGATTTTTTTGAAGTCTCATTAAGAATCATAGAATTTTAGTCTTACACACAGGACTTGCTAAATTTATGACAACAGTTAAGAAAGAGTTATATCAGATGACTCAATCCCGAGTATTTTACACTATAAGAAAATGAAATCCAGAGAAATTAACTCAACCGATGTGAGAACCAATTAGTGGCAGAGCCCACATAAGAAACCAGTTCTTACTACTCGAAGTTCAGGGCTCTTCCCTCTAGTTGTTGTCCAGTAGGCAAAAGAGAAGAATTTCTAGAAGAGGGAGGGCGATCAGGAAGAGCATTATCATGCCCAAGCTAATCTCTCAGCTGTAATGCTTAGAGAAAAATCTCGAACAAGAAACATGATACTTTATTATTTAGATTACTAATTCAAAGCATAGCACTTGCTCAATGGATATCTAAGAGATATTATTTTTTTAAAGTATGATTAAGAAATTATTTTACTAAAAATGACCAGGGACCATTAAATTTCTGAATTTCATCCAGTCATGGTCATTTATTTTTCTCAATCCTTACTACTATAATAACATATTACTCACATAGCAACAGAGTGAAATGTTAAAAAAGAAAATTGAATTTTAGACATACCCTTGGTCAAACCCTTCAAAGACATCCCATAACATTTAAGATAATATCCAATGGCCTTATATTACCTTAGATGATTGGGTCCCTGGTTACCTCTAACAGCCTATTTGATCGCCCTTCCCTTGGTTGGTATTTTACAGCCTTGCAGCCTTGTCATTCTTCCTCAAATATACTAAACACACTTTTGGTTTAGGTCTTTGACCATGGTCTTCTCTTGGACTGGAACACTTCCTCAGATAGCCACAGGTCTGTTCCCAACAACTGGAACACTTTCCTTTCCCTTGAGAGTTCCATTGCATGTTTTAGAATCTGCTCAAACGTCACCTCCCAGTCTTCTCTTAGTACTCTAGCTAAACAACTTTCCCACCCACAAACCCCATCCCTCTCCCTACTGACCCTAATACCCTTATCTGTTTCATTTCCATTCACAGTATTTATAATTTCTGAATATATACAGCCCAACACAATCCCAAGGGAGCCAGATGTATTTTGGAGTTATTTGAGTTTTTAAAGGTAATATGGTAAACATACTGTAATTACAGAATATGCATCCTCCTGCCTCTCAACATGAGAGGTCTGGGAAAGCACCCTGTATAAAAGTACTGCGCACTAACCGACTAAGCCACTGGAGCTCCTAGGAAAGCATTCTGAAATAAAATGTTAATATCTCTATAGCAAAAGATGTATACATTCTAAGTGTTATTTAAAAAGAAATAGCCTCACAGTTTTACAATTAAATGAATTAAGATTTAGGTTACATTTTACTACTGTATGAGTAGACAACACTCAGTTTCAGAGCTTTTTGATTTGGAATTGCAGATAAGGGATTGTGGAATATACTACACATTATTTGTTTCTCTAATAATGTATGCTCACAAGATGAGAGATTTTTTTTGCTGTTTTTTGTTTTTTGTTTTTGTTTTTGCAGTGCCTAACACATAATAAGTACTTAATAGTTAGATGGATGAGTGAAGGCTTCTATTAAGGACTAGTTGTTTTTGTTTTGTTTACAGTATAAGGATATTCTTTGTTACAATAATTCTCAATTGAAGGAATAGTTGAAAAAAATTATTTTAAATGCTTCTAAAAATGATTTCTTCTTTTAAAGTTCACTGAATGAAAAAATATGATGCACAGCATTTAGATATAGTGGGAAGAGCTCTCACCTAGAATTCTAGAGATGTAGGTTTGCTTCCTTGCCTTTCCATTTTTAAATAATTATCTATTTATCATTCATTCATCTAGCTCTTTCTTTTCGATTTAGATATCTCACCATTCTTGGCTCGATTCATTATCTGTAAAATGAGAAGGTAAAACTCGACCTTTAGGTCTATGATTTTACTAACAGTTAAATAATTGTGTCAGGAACCACTCTACCCCAGAAGCTCACTGGTCAGACTGAAAGATCTATATTCTTGTTCATCTAATCTGCAATTTTAAAATTAGAGATTTGTTTTTAATTAAATATAAGCATGGTCGTTTAACTCCAATGAAGTGATACATTTTCCAAATATGTATTTTATTTTGCAGATAAACAATACTAAACATTTGTGTGAGTTTCTGCAAAAGCGTATGCCTAATAATAACATTTACTATGTGCCAGGCACTATTTTAAACTCTTTACATATATTAAACTTACAACAACTCTACTAGATAGGTACTAATAATATGTAGTGTGGTAGACTGGGTCACTCATCTGTTTCCTCACCACATGTCCATGGAAGGTGCATTTAGACTTCTCTGTTCTTCGACTGTGGACTTGGCCATGTGACTTTCTTTGATGAAATGGAATAACAGCAGACATTACACAAGCAAAGCCTTGAAATATGCTTTAGCAGTTTTGGGTTTCTCCCTTGCTATCCTGTCTTTTACTCTGAGAAAAATTTCTTCAGGTAGCTGTAGGTCCAATGAAGATGAGAGACATGTTGCACAGACTTAGACACATCCTCCACTTGGAACCATGTCTAGTTGAGCCCAGCCTAGATCAGATCTATTCCTACTTACCCACAGACTGCTGATCAAAAACTAAATGCTTATTGTGGTATAACAGTGAGATCTTCTGGTGGCTGTATTGCAGAAAAATCTCACTGATAAACCTCTTCTTTACAGATAATGAAAATGAGGATCGGAGATTGAGTAACTTGTCAAAACTTTCACAGCTAGTTAAGTGGTAGGGCAGAAGCCATGCAAGACTGGCCCAAAGGTCTACCCTCTTAACCCTTATGCTATATTGTCACTACATTATACTGGCAGTCTTACATGATATACAGTCATTTATTCATGTGGCAGTAGGTGATCTGGCACATACTAAATTCACAATTGTAAATATCGTCTAAGTGTCAATGGACAAAGATGTCTTGCAGCTTCAAGGGAAATGTTTTATCTTGAGACATTAATAAATATAAAATAAATGTTGTTTTCTGGAGTCAGATCATTAAGACTACACATTTCTCGAGGTGGTTTCCCAGCTTCCCTGACTCTGAACAGTGGCCCTCAGTACAGATAGCTCTACTACATGATTCTGCTTCTGACTTTAGCTGACCAATTGAAGCATGCATCTGCGATCCAAGCTGGATCAACCAGATTTCTCTTTTAGTATTTTGAAATTTGGACACATGACTGAGACCCTCATTAATGGCTCTACTCTGGAGAATGTTGAAATCCCTAGAGCTACCTTTGGTCCTTTCCTTTCTACCTGTCAATTCCATGAGACACCCAGCATCTTCCCAGACAAATGCCTCTTTTGAATAAGCGTGCCAAAATCTGTTTTTTCCTTGTTGCAACCAAAAGAAATTTAACAAAAATAGGCTTTTAAAAAAATTCACTGTTCTTTTTGATATAATTTCAAAGTGTGGGGGAAGGAGTATTTAAGGAGACCAAATAAAGCTTGCATTTGTTTTTGATCCTATTAATGTAATTTTACAATTTATAGTTATGGATTCAGTGTCCTCTGATAGCAGTAAAAATTTTTCCATATTTTAAAAACTAGCATCTATGGATACTAAAGGATTTGTAGGTAGAACTATATTTTAGTAGAGCTGAATAAAGTAGATTTCCTATGTAATCTTATACATTTTATGTATTTAAAAACATTTTATTTATAATAAGCTTTTTATATTCCTTTTGACAATGAAAGGCAAGTGAACATCTGGGATTACTCGTGTCACTGATTTACTCAGAACTATTTATTCAGTCAGTACCCAAATACATTCCAGAGATTGTTTTGGGTACTGGGGATAGAGCAGGGATAGAACAGAGAATGTATGTGCCTTCATAGAGTAGTGATAAGAAAGAATATATGGACTTGGTACATCTATATAGTGAGGAATTTAAGAGCAGCTTAAAAGTTTGGGGCATGGAGGCAAAATGTTTGGAGAAAGTTTATATTCAATCCTTAATCTATATCTAATCCTCAAGAAGGATATATCAGCATTAATAGGGAGCCCTGCCAGAAATCATATGTAAGAGTAAATAATCAAGTGCAACCATCACCACAGTGTTATATTTTTTACTTTACTAGTGATTTCATATCTATTATTACAATATAACCTCTTAATAGTTCTTCCAGATGAGGAGAAAAAATGGAGCATCAGAGGTTTGAGAAACTCAATTACTTTGAATAGTTGCATTATACTACACTACATCATATAACAAAAGACAATTAGTTTTATAGCTGGCAGTGCTAAAAAAATTTTTTTACTTCTGTGAGCTACTTGTGAGGCGGGACAAAGCAGCAACATTATTGGGGTCACAAAGAAGCTGTTAATAACAAATTGAACATTTTTTTGTCAGCAAGCATAAGCATGATCAGTAAGAATTTTAGAACAGTGTGGCAGAATTGGTAGTGGAGAAACTTAAAAATGTATTATTAAAGTAGATTTTCCCAACCAGTAGATTTAACTATCTATAGCAGGGGTTGGCAAAGTTCAGCCAGCAGAACAAATCCAATTTGCCACCTGTTTTTGTATAGCATCCCAGTTAAGAATGGTATTTACATTTTAAAATGGTTCAAAAAGCATTAACAAAATTATGACACCTGAAAATAACATGAAATTCAAATTTCAGTGTCCATAAAACTGGAACACAGCCATGTTCATTTGTTCATGTATTATCTATGAATTCTTTCATACCTCAACAGCAGAGCTGAGTAGTTCCAGAAATCTGCCAGCCAGCAAAGCTTAAAATATTTACTGAGTTTTTAATAGAAAAAGTTTGTTGAGCCTGGATATAGAAGGTCAAAGAGTTTTCTAAGGGAGTAATGACATCTGTTTAAAAGTATAATTAAAAAATTTAATAATTGCATAGTATATAAATATTTCTTCCTTTTAAAAGGGAATGATTTGAGAGTACCCAAGGCATCTAAATGAATATCTTAGGGGCCTGAGAAGCATGCTTATATCTCAGCCACTCAGTCAACTGGTCTCTTAAATTACCTCTTTGACACCATAGTGTTTGAGATTGTTATAGATGTTTGAATTTTTTAACTATCAGTCCTACATTTTAAAATTTACTGTCACAAGATTAACGGTTAAAGAGAGCAAACACAAAGAAACTTCTGGTGAAATAATTCATAAGAAGCTTAAAAATCCTATGAAGACTGTAAATTTGCCTTAAGATGACCATCATCAAATCTTTAAGTTGCATTTATCTAATCAAAAGGAACCCCTAGAAGTCTCAAATACTTTAAAAGTCATAATTGAAAGCATATGATGATTGTATTCAGAATTTTCTTATGCAAAATTATCTATTTAGAAATTAAAACAGCATAAAATACAAAGAATTCCAAAAGATAAGATCATAAAAAGCAGTTTTGAACCACACTTGATGCTGTAACTTACTTCTCAGTATACATTTAAATACTTATTTGGCCTCAAAGCCAAATATTATTTAAAATACTGTCTAAATTTTATATTTATTGTTGTCAAATGATTCCCCTCACTCTAATTTAAAGTAAATTAACAGGTCACTTACCAGAAGTGAAAAAAGTTTAAATGTCTCAATTGAAAGACTATACTTTCACGGATCATTCTATAGTGTGTTTTAAATGTCTTTATTATACATAATAAATGTAAGATTATATTTAAAATAAACTGTATGATCCAAATTTATTTTCCCTTTGTAACTTGCCCATTCTTTCAAGGTTTAAAATATGCATGTTTTATTATATATTTATTAAAGTCTACCTTTAATCAGAAAAAAAACTTTTAATATTGTCTTCTACCAGTGCTTCTATTTTGACTTTTTTTCATTTATTCCTTAGAAATATGTCTAAATTTTATATTGGAGTGTTGTTGTTTATTTCCATAGCTTTCATCTTCTCTTGCATTGTTTTAATTTTTTTGACTTTTTCTCTGAATTCTGTGAGAATTTCTAATTTTTCCCCCTCTAGTTCATTAAAATGATTTCCTGGGGGTCAATTCTGTTTTTCTGACAAGAGTTGAGAATGTGAAATTATTTTTTCAATTTTAATTTTCTTCAGTCATTTTTAACCTTATTCATCACATTATCTTTACATTTATCCTAGTGTTTTTTATTCTATCTGTTCTCCCCTTATAAATGTCTGCTTCTGGTTCAAATAACCACATCTTCTTGTCAATTCTTGTGATTGCAAACAGTATTCTAAATATGTATGTTTTTGCAACTGATATTAAGAGATAAGTTATTTCTCTGAATGTTCACTATAGAGGTCCAATTATCCTTAATTTGCAATCTTATTCATAAACTTTGTGTTATGATACAATTTTTAACAATAGTTTCCTGACATTTTTGTGTTCAAAAACAATGACATCCTTTTGGAAAATTTTAAGGTTAACCTATTAAAAAAATATTGAGAAACAACTACTCCAAAAGATAAAAAAAAAAAGTGATAACATTTATTCATTCTACTCATTCACTCATTATCTTTTTGGCAACAGATGAGTATGAACTCTTTGCCAGTCACTGTAGAAAAAAAGCCAAGAGATAAATAACAGTTCCTGCTTTCAAAGAGCTCACAGCCAGTGGCTAGAAAAGAGATAATACAATTAAATAACTTCTTTAACAGATGTAAAGTAAGCTGTTCAAAGGTATAAAGCTGCTGCTGCTACACTATAATCTAGAACAAAAATTAACTCAGTTCCTGGTGGTGAGAACAGAAAAGAGAGAATTAATGAGAGTTATTAATAAGGTAGAATCCATGGGGCATACTGACCAATTCTATGAGGGAGGTAAGACAAATACTTAAAATTATTGTCAATAAGGATGCCGTGTATTTATATAAGGAGAAGGTAAGCAGAGTCTAGTGGATGTTTACCTGGAAAAAAGGATAAACTGAATATTCTCCATAGACTATCGAATTCTTTCCTCTTAATTTCAAGATATTATCTACAATCTCATCCCAAACTTTCTGGAGCCAGATGTATTTTGGATTTAATAAATTTAAAAAGTTTTAAAAGGTAAGTTTAAATCCATTACAACTATTAAACATAAAAACATTTTTTTAAATACAAGTTTTTAATAATTAAAACATAGGCCACAGAATGCTTTGTACCAAACGATAATTTCAGGCTTCTTGTTGCAGAAGACTGATAACTGATTCTAAAAGAATGGACTCATAAACTGATGAATAGGTACACAAAATGAAGGATATCCATACAATGGAATATTATTTGGCCATTAAAATTAATGGAATTCTGACACATGCTACAGCATGGATGAACATTGAAAACATTATGCTTAGTGAAAGAAGCCAGACATAAAAAGCTATGTAAGATTATATGCATAGGAAATGCCTAGAGTAGGTAAATATATAAAGAGAAACATTAGTGGTTGTCAGGAGCTCAGAGTAGAGGAATAGAGAGTGACTGCTAGGGGTATAGGTTTCCTTTTGAGTTGATGAAAATGTTTAGAATTAAGTGGTGATTGCTATACAACACTATAAATACACTAAAAAGCACTAAGTTGCACAATTTAAAATTGTGAACTTTATATAATATAAATTATATCTCAATAAAGCTGTTACTAATTTTTTTCTACAAAAAGAATGGACTCATTTTATCAAAAAAAATTTAATTTCTAAGGTATTTAAAATAAACTGCTAGATGAATTATACTAGGGAATATTTCTGTTTGTGATCAATCTACCTAAATAGTAACAGAGTTCTTCTGATATTTCAAATTAAAAATTCTACACACAAGAAAAAAATCTAAACATGGAACACATATAATTAGAATAAGTAAAGAAATGTAGAAAAAGAATCAAATAATAGAATAACCATGGGTTGACCTGTAGTATGTCCTTACTTCAAAGATATAATAAATATTAAAAATTTCAAGCAAGTGCTGAAAATAATCAGAAAGAGTTAATCTGGCAATTTTCTCTCTGAATCCAAAGTCCAAGTTCTGTTCATTCCAAATTAAGATAGAGAATGTTTACAAATCAATAAAAACCACTATAAGAAGATCGTTGTGAACAACAGTTTTTGGAAGCTGGAGAAAATTCAAAATTTAAAATCAAATAGAAGAATAGAAGGACAGAGAAACTAGAATCTGTCTGAATTTGAACAACTTTAAGTTTTAACATGTAACATATGAAGTATAGAGAAAAAAAGAAAGAAGAAAAGAAAGAGACAGCAAAGTCCATTAAATCTATGTTCATTCATTTAAATCCCTGACTGATGTTCCAGCAAGCTTGAGCTGAAGATATTACTTACTAAAATACATACATTGGCTTGATGATTCAGGTATTAAGATTTGCTAAACAACCCCTTTTACTGATAGATCACAGCTAGTCAGCAATAGGTAAAGACAGGAGTTTACTTCAGTGATTGGGAATGTCTACACTTAATTTACAACTGCATAATATATTTACATACATATAACTGTCTTATATATTTAAACTACCTAAAAGCAATTTTTAGAGCATGAATAATAAAACATAAATTTTGTTTTACATCATAAACGTACAACTGAAAATTTACAAGAACCAAAAAAAACTACATATATATAGCAAGAAACCAATACTTTCTTTACTATTCATAAAAACAAAAAATTGTAATGGGATAAAATTCTTACCACTGTTTACTTAACCATCTAGCTCATTTTTCATAATTTATGTTTTACTTACATTAAACAATGTAAGTAAATTGTGATTTATAAATATAACATAATAATATGATTACTAGGTTCAAGAACATGACCATGAACTAAATTCAAGAAGCTCCCGATATTTACCCTAATATGTGGTAAATCACAACAATAATATTAAAAAATTTTTTCTTGTTTTGGACTTTTAAGATCATAATATAAGTTTAATGTTATTAAAAAGCTTAATATAAAGTATGAACTATATTTTGATTTAGGTATTTAGCAAAATCTGAGCTTTCCAATCATTTTATAAAGCCTGCTATCTCTTGAATAGTCTTTGTAAAAGAATGTGGTATGTTTGAAGTATTAGAAAAAAGAATTCAGCAGTCTTTCATAAATGGTACACTCTTAATATTGAAGGTAAAAAGGAATGATGGGTAGGGTACATATTTGAAGATAATGTACCAGTATAATATTTGTATGAAAGCCAGTCTATGGGTCTTATTTAGGATGAAGAAATTGGCTAATGCCTGCAGCTGGAAATAAGTAGTTTTATGGCTTTTCTCTTTGAAATGAAAATGATATTACAATATCATGTAAAGACACAACAATCAAATGATATTTATTAACTTTAAAGTCCATATTAGAATTTTAGTTGGAACTAAAAATCAATGAAAAATTAATGCCTTCCTTTAATAAGCAGCTTTTATTTTATGTTTTTATTACTAAGTAACGTATGAAACTAAAAATCTCGTAAAACACAATATATAATAAATATGTATAGTAAATTCAGCTATATGGACTGCTATGTTGACAATCAATTTTTGAAGGTAATTAAAACAAGTACCTATTCATGGAAAAACCAAATGAAGAAGGTACAATATATTATGCTAATACCATTGAAAAGACAGAAGTAATAATAAGAGTTAAAATCACATTTGGATTTGGAAAAATTTGTATTAAATATAAAGATGTCTAACAAATTCCATCCAGAACATAACTGAAGATACTTAAGTAAAATTTAATTTGCTCCAAATAAAATTTTTTATGGTAATTTACAGAACAGTAGCACTTGGTGACAATATTTCTGTTAGCTTCATAATTTACAGAAATATTTGCTTTGTTATTAAAAGTTCTTTTTAAAATTTTCTAGTAAAAATAATTAAAGAGAAAATTGGGGACTAGAGTCCACATAAGTATCAAACAGGCAAGAAGAATCTACAAACAGAATTGTAATAGTCAAGTGATATTTATAGGCAACCTTTTTTTAAAAAAAGAATAAGAGATAACTAAAAATGGAAAACAAGAATTAGGTATGTAGTAAGATCACAAAATTGTTTCCAGTCATACATTTCAACAAGAAGAAATGAAAAGTCTTATAATTTTTGCCTATTAGTTATCTGGGTGAAGTAAAAATACAGTACAGTGTCTTATTTTACATCTTCACAATTACACGACAATGTAAACTATATACAGTCAATTAACTAATGTGGCATAAAGAAAGGAAAGTTCTTTAAACTTCATTCTCCTTTGCAGAATATTTTCAAGTCCTATACATAGGAATGATTGACAGATTTGTACAATTAGCAAGAAGCCCAGAACAACCAAAGTATATGTCATATGTATTTTCACCTAACGTCATCTTTCCTTCTGGTTTGCTCATCCGCTGTCTTTCTCAATCTCTAAACCTGCCTCATATTTCGAGACTTAGCCCAAGCCCCAAATTTTCCATAAAGTCCATCCTAACCACTCCAGTTCATAGCAAGCTCCTCCTCTCTCTGGATTCTTGGTTTAGATTCCTACTCACTTAAAAATCACAAGACAGAACAAAAAACTGACTTTTTCATTATGTTGATCATAATGAAAGTAATTCATGATCATGGTAAAATTCAAAGAGCATAGGAGGGTTAAAAAATAAATTTTATACACCTTAGAAACTCTTGGGAACAAATGCATTTAGGAATTTGGATGTTTTCAGATCCAGAAAGGTAATCTAATGCATTTACTGCACTTTAATACCAGTAGTGTCTGGACAGCAGCTCATAATCAAATACACTAATTTTTCTGTAATGAATATTCAAACTTTGGTTTAAATATAGAACATAAATAACTTCAAATATTCAAAAATAGCTTTTATTTTACCCCCAGCTTTACTGAGAGATAACTGACATATAATGTTTGGTAAATTTAGAGTGTACAATGTGATGATTTGATACATGTTTTATATTGCAAAACGATTTCCACAATAAGGTTAACACATTTGTCGTTTCACTTGATTACAGTTTCTTTTTTTTTTTTTGTGGGGTGGTGAGAACATTTAAGATCTACTCTCTTAGAAACTTTTAAGTATATAATACAGTATTGGTAACTATAGGCACCATGCTGAATATTAGATTCCGAGAATTTATTCATCCTATAACTGTTAAGTTTGTACCCTTTGACCCAAATCTCCCCATTTCCCCCACTTCTCAGCCTCTGGCAACCACCAGTTCTATTTTGTTTCCATGAGTTTGGCTTTTTTTTTTTTTTTTTTTAGATCACACATATAAGTGAGATCATGCAGTATTTGTCTTTCTCTGACTTATTTCACTAAGTTTAATTCCCTCAAGGTCCATCCATGTTGTCACAAATGGCAAGATTACCTTTTCTTATGGCTGAATAATACTCACATATACACACATATAAAAATATATATTTACATATTATATGATGTATATGTGATACATGTGTGCATACACACACACATATATCACATTATCACATATATATCATATTTTCTTTACCTATTCATCCTTGGATGGTCACTTAGATTGATTCCATGTCATGGCTATAGTGAATAATTTTGCAATGAGCATGGGGATGCAGGCATCTTTTTAAGATAGTGATTTCATTTCCTTCTGATATATACCTAGAAGTAAGATATATATGCAGACATGGGACTATATGGTAGGTCTATTTTTAATTTTTTGAGGACCCTTCATACTGTTTTCCATAGTAGCTGTACCAACTTACATTTCCACTGACAGTGCATGAGGGTTCCTTCCCTTTTCTCCACATCCTCACCAGCACTTATCTCTCACCTTCTTGACAACAGTGTGAGGTGATATCTTGTGGTTTTGATTTGCATTTCCCTGACGATTAGTGAGCCCTTAATATTTCCAGGTCATTTAGGTTTTGCCATCAAAATGTATTGAAGGGAAAAGAAACTTTTGGATTTCAGAGCCTTTTGCCTTTTAGAACTGCAATTATAGACCTGTACTAATCGTACCTATGGAAACATAATATATCACCATATACTTATAATAGATTGCATCCTTATTCATTCATATGCTTCATTATGAAACACAATCTTGTACTGAATGACTGAAATCTATACAGAACACTACATATTTACTCTCACTAAGTATAGGTAGTAATTTAGTACCTAGAATTAAAAAGTCTCAGTATTGAGTTGTTCCAAATTTGTGTGTATTTCCTAGAAGCAGTTTTACAGAGAATTCAGGTAATGGATCAGTGAAGATGTTCTATCAGATGGCATGTGGTGCATTCATTCAATCAATGTCTTCAACTATTGTCTCCCATACTATACCTTTTTCATTGCTTGCAAATGTATCACACATTTCCTGTTTGCTATTGCTTATGGGTTATTAATTATTCACATCTTTTATATATGTCTGATTCATCTTTGATAATTCCCTCTTTTCATTTCCAACTCTTTTTTTCTTTTTATTTATTTATTTATTTATTTTTTACCAGCTATGTTCACTAAATGTTCAATCTGGCTAATAATCCAACTTCTGATATTGCATAAGCATTAGTTTCATGGTTTCATAAAGTTATCATACACTAAAACTATTAAGCATTTTAAATAAACAAATGCTCAGAAATTCATACGTCATACAAATGATTTTTTATGCTTTATTAAGTTCAAAATTAAGTTCCATGCTTATTTTTTAAAACTGTGTAATCTAAGCTAAATTTTAAAAAAGATTAAATAATTAAGGACTTTGAAATGCATTCCTATCTTTAAAATGGTCACTACCTGCCTGTCACCTCAATTTCATAATCAATTATATTTGTTATTTGTTATATAGTAGAAACAAAAGGCATGGTTTAGTCAGGATCATTTGATGCACATTATTGTCTAGAATGATCGTAAGAAAATCATTTTTTAGCTAAAACTTGGGAAAACATTTAAATTTTATATAAATATAAACAGTAGTAAGCATATAGGTACCCCCTTTAAAAAATCATTCAAATGAAAACATTTTTTCTATGTATAATGTCTTGCTATTCACTTTTTAAATTTAACAATGACATCTTTTCATAATACCAGAGATCTATTTTTTTATACATCAAATGAGGCCTATATCATGCAGCTGAATATAGCTGGAGAAAACCCAGAGCCATACTGACTGGTCCCACATTTAAATTTGTGAAGAACTCCAGTGGGCTCTTCATGCTCCCAGGCAATCATAGTATATTTCCATAGTCCATTCATTCTCCCTTTTTCCTAGATAATGTGTTCACACTTCCTCTTCCTTGAGTTCTCTCCCTTACACATTTACACACCACATATAGTATCTCAGAGATCCAGATGACTTAATTTCAAATTACATTCAAACTTCAACTCCCTCATCACTTCTATTGCTATTCTTCTGGTCTAAGACACCATTACTTCCAAATTATCTCCCAGCTTTTACTCTTGCTTCCCAATAGTCTTTTGTAACACCACCAATTAGAGTAAGCTTTTGAAAAACTGTCAGATATTGCCACTCCTCTGCTAAGACAGATAACCAAACTCCAATAGATATCATTATCTTTCTGACCCCATCTTCTACCACTATCCTTCTTGCTCCTCAAGCCACATCCTCTGACCCTTTTGTTTAAAACATTTTACATGTTCCTCTCTCAATGCATCTATGCTTGTTGTTCTCTGCTAGAAATACTCTTTCCTCAGATATCCATGTAACTAAATCCCTTGATTCCTTCTAGTCTTAGCTTAAATTTGCTCTCTCTTGGTGAGACCTACCCTGATAATCCCATTTAATATTGTAACACCTCCTCCTAATCCCAACGACACTGCCAATCCAACTTACCTTGTTTTATGTGTATTTTTTTTTATAGAACTTATCTTCTGACATACTATATTATGTATTAGTTTTTGTCTGTCTCCTAGCACTAGCATGTAAGCTCCATAAGGGTTAGGATCTCCATCACTGAACCTAAGCACCTAAAAACAGTACCTGGTACAAAGCAGGCCCTCAATAAATATTTGAGAAATGTTTTCTAATGGCTGAGTAGTCTTCCATTGTATATATGTACCACATCTTCTTTATCCAGTCATCTGTTGAAGGTCATTCAGTTGTTTCCATGTCTTGGCCACCATGACCAATGTTGCAATGAACATTGGGGTGCATATATCTTTACAGATAAATGTTCAAATTTTTTTTGGTAGATACCCAGAGGAAGGATTACTGGGTTATATGGTAATTTCATTCTTAGTTTAAGGAACCTCTAGCCTATGGCCATGCTACCCTGAACAAATCCAATCCATCTGATCTCGGAAGGGTTGGGCCTGGTTAGTACTTGGATGGGAGACCACCTAGGAACACCAGGTGCTCTAGGTGTAAAAAATAAAAAAATAAGGAATTGTAAGCCGACAAGGTCCTTGCAATCTGTGAGGTCAACCAAAGGTTGCCTTACCTTAAAAAAAAAAAAGGAACCTCTATATCATTTTCCATAGTGGCTATACCAATTTACATTCCCACCAGCAGTGTATGAGGGTTCCTTTCCCCCCCATAACCTCTCCAACCAACACTTGTTACTTGTTCTGCTGATGATAGCCATTCTTACAGGTGTGAGGTGTGAGGGGGTATCTCACTGTGGTTTTAATGTGCATCACTAATAGCTAGCCATGTCGAGCATCTTTTCATGTCTGTTGGTCATTTGCATGTCTTGGGAGAAATGTCTGTTTAGGTTCTCTGCCCCTTTTTAAGTTATTGAGTTGTAGGAGTTCTTTCTATATTTTAGATATTGACCCATTATTGAAGGCGTTGTTTGTAAATTTCTTCTTTCATTCAGTTGGTTGCCTCTTTGTTTTGTTGATGGTTTCTTTTGCTGTGAAGAAGCTTTTTAGTTTGATATAGTTCCAACAGCAGTGTATGAGGGTTCCTTTGTCTCTGCATCCTCTGAAACATTTGTTACTAATTGTCCTGTTGATTACAACTATTCTAACAGGTGTGAGATGGTATCTCATTGTGGTTTTGATTTGCATTTCCCAAATAGCAAGCGATGTTGAGCATCTTTTCATATATTTGTTGGCTATTTGCATGCCTTCTAGGGAGAAGTGTCTGTTCAGATCCTCTGCCCATTTTTTGATTGGATTGTTTGTATTTTTGTTGTTATTGAGTTGTATGAGTTCTTTGAATATTTTGGATATTAGGCTCTTATCAGAGGCATTGCTAGCAAATATATTTTTTAATTCGGATGGTTGTCTCTTTACCTTGTTGATAGTTTCTTTTGCTGTGCAGAAACATTTTAGTTTGATGTAATTCCATTCGTTTATTTTTCTCTTGTCTTTGAGGTCAAATTCTCTAAAATCAAGGTCCATGAGTTTAATACTCGAGTTTTGTACTTATGTTTTCTTCTATGCAATTTATTGTTTCAGGTCTTATATTTAGGTCTTTGATCCATTTTGAGTTACTTTTGGTGTATGATGACAGAAAGCAGTCTAGTTTCATTCATAAGATGGCTCTTGAGATAATCATAAGTGAAATAAGTCAGACAGAAAAAGTTGAGAACCATATGATTACACTCATGTGAGATATAAAACAAAGCAACAAATGAACAAGAAAAACAAAAACTTGTACACACAGACAACAGTTTAGTGGTTACCAGAGGGAAAGCGGGGAGAGGGGGAAGGTAGATAAGGGTTCAGGGGGTCTAATATCTGGTGATAGAAGGAGATTTGACTTTGGGTGGTGAACACAGAATATACAGACCATGTATTACTGAATTGTACACTTGAAACTTATATAATTTTATTAACCAATGTCACTCCAATAAATATAATTAAAAAAATAAAGATGGGAAAAAAGAATAGACTAGGGAACTCCCTGTCTTTCCCAAGGTCCCTGATCTACAACATAGCAGAGCTGCAGTGGAAATCAAAGACTTCTAGTTTGATGCTTTTTAAACTAATGGAAGAAAAACAGAGGTACTTCATACCATAGCAAAATAAGTCTTTCTTTGGTTTGGTGGAACTCCCACTTTCATCTTAAAAAAAAAAAAAAAAAAGAACAAAAATTTATTCATTTAATTTAAAAAGTTAATATATATACTTCTTTTAATAATTTTTAAGATTAGAATATTTCATAAATTTCTCCCCCACTTCTGTTCTCAATCTATCCATTTCTTATTCCTTCCTATGAGATGACAACATTGTAATTATTTCCTTGTGCATACCTGCAGTGATTTTTTTTTTGCATTAAGTAAGCATATATATATATAGAAACATTCTTTTCTCCACTATCTTTGAACCACAAAGGTAGCATCCTATACATACTGCTCTGTAATTGTAATACTGTAATTTTGATTATAATTATTTGTAATTAAAAAAATAGACCTGATTTGTCTTTATTATAAGTAACAAAATTCCTTTTTTTGTTTTTAACAGCTGCATATTTCATTCTCGATATCACCTAGCTAAATTTGTCCCATATAGGTGAGTAATTAGGTTTCTCAATTTGCTATTAAATATTGCAAATAACTGTATATATGTCACTCCATAAAGAAATAGATCAGTGAATAAATTCTAAGAAGTAATGAACTAAGTCAATGGAAAAGGTATTTTTCTAACTTTTACAGATAATGCCAATTACCCTCCATATGCTTTGTGCCAATTTACATTTTACCAGGAACATAAAAGAACACCTTCATTCTCACCAAGACTATTATATTCAATATTGGGATATTTAGAAATTCAGATGGGTGACAGATAGTATTTCATTGTGACTTAAATCCACTTTTCTTTTATGAGGAGTGAGGTTGGAATTTTCACATTCTTAAGAGCCATTTACATTTCTTTTTCTGTAAATGGTCTGTTCATATCCTTTGTCATTTTTCTGACAGTATTGTTAGTATTTTAACTTGCCATTTTGCACTTTTTAGTTATATTTTTGGAAATTTGGCCACTTCTCTTTAATAAAAATTGCGAACTTTTTTTCAATGTTTACAGTTTATCTTTTGCTTATGTGTATTTTAAATGTAGTTAAATTTATTAATTTTCTTTTATGACTTTTAGATTTTGTTTTGAAGGTTTTTTCTATTATAAATTCATAAGAAAAATTCATGTTTTCTACATACCCCACTGGCTTCATATTTTACATTTAAATATTTGGTCCATTTAGAATATGTCTTGTTGTATGATGTGAGGTATGGATTCAACCTTTCTTTCCAGATGGCTAACCAGTTGTCCCAACAACATGTATTAAATCTTTTCCCGCTGATGTGAGATGTCATCCTTATCATTTCCAATATTCCTGAATTTATTAAGTTTACTGCTGGAGTTTACAACTCTGTTCATTCTATCATATCATATACCAACAGAGCCTTTTTCAACGAGGGTTCTGTGAGAGAATTAAACTCTAGAAAAATGATATGCAACTATTTTCTTAAATATTCCTAGTGGTACCTTCCTGATTCTCCTGAGGATGGTACATAATTAGTATTCTAGATGCAAAGTAAGTTAATTCATCATATAGAAAGATTGAATAAGGGCCACCCAAAGATACTACGTCCTAACACCTGGAACCTGTAAATGATACCATATAAGGAAAAAGGGTCTTTCCAGATGTGACTAAGTTAAGGATTTTGAAATAGGGAGATTATTTATCCTAGATCCAGGTGACAGCCCTATGTGCTATCAGAAGGGTCCTTATAAATAAAAAGCAGAAGGGGAGAAGGCAATGGAGCTCGAGATTGAAGAGATATGGCCATAAGCCAAGGAATGCTGGCAGCCACCAGAAATTGGAAGAGGTGAGGAAATAATGCCTCCTACCCTCTCCCCAAGGCTTTAGAGGGAGAAAGACTCTGCCAACACCTTGACTTTGGCCCAGTAACACTGATTTCAGAATTCTTTGCATCTGGAACTGTGAGCAAATAAATATCTGTTGCATTAAGTCACTAAGTCTGTGGTCATAAGAAATTAATATACAAAAAATATGACTAGGCTTATAGCATATAACCAAACAATATGCCTACACATATTATAACACTGGAGCTTAATTCAAAGTTATTTTGGTATATATGAAAGTTACCTATATGGATACAATAATCTTGTGCCACAATATCTTAGTGAAGTCTCATTTTTAGTTGTTACTCAGATGATTTTATTTTGGGTGGCAATTCCAGGTATACAATCATATGATGTGCATGTAGGAGTTTTAACTTCCCTTTTTGATTTTTAAAAACTTCTCTTGTCTGGTTCCCTTCATCACAATGCTAAATAACAGACATGACAATGGGCATCTTTGCAATCTTCCTGACTTTTATTTAAAGATAAAATAACGCTTTTATAAAATAGGAGACATCTGGAATCCACATATTGAAAGGGCACGCCATGAACCAGGTTTCTTCATACTTCCCTCATCCACATCCCTTGTTCTTCTTTGAACTGAGAGGAGAATAAACTTTCCAAGTCTACTGTGTTTTTAATTGTTTTCACTTGTACCTGTATTTTTTTTTTTACTTTATAAGTGTTATTTAGTTTGTAGATATTCAAAATTCCTATATCTTCATTGTGAAGTACAGTCTTTGCATTAAAAACATAACTTTGTTTATCTCAGTTGATGTTTATGTGGACTGATTCCTCTGGTCTGACTTAAGTATTTTGCTTGCCTTTATCTACCTTAATTTTTACCATTCTTTAGTTTTAACATTTCTAAAACATTTTTGTTGTGTTTTTTGCACATATCAGAGAATAGAATTTTGCTTTATGATTTAGTCAGAAATCCACTTTTTAAAAAACCAACATGAGTTAAGCTCATTTACATTAATTTTTCTGTTGGCTAATTCTCTTCAGTACAATGTTAAACAATGATTGTGACAGTGGGCATCTGATAAATAGAATTTGTCTTCATTCTTTTATTATTTTAACTTGTTTTCTTGTTTTAAAAAATTTACCATTAGTTGTTACCTCATATTTCTCTATGTGTAGTTTCTATATATATATATCTATTTTCTGGAAGTTATGTTTATAATTATACCTCTGTGCAACTTTGTATTCACAAATCAACTTATGTAATTTATATGTCTTTTATTTTTATATTCAAGATCTATTAGTTCACTTTGATAAGCAATTATAACATTAGCATATTTTCTATTACTCTATCCTGCCTTTTCTTTCATATTTCAGTTACTATTTTTCAGTGTTTTTCTATGTACTATCAAATTCTGCTATTACTTTCATAATTTGCAGTTTTAATTGATATTATATGACTTGGAAGTATTAAAGAAGAGAAAGTGAACAAACTTACAACTATGAAAACCTGGGAGGAAAAGGGGAGAAAATAGGTCAAGGTAGTGTATCATTTCTATTTTTAGGGAATATAGTATTTATATTTTGTTCTTTAACTCTGCCACATTTGTTTTAGTCTTTATTTCACAGTTAAATCCTTCAATGTTCACTGCTTGTCCTTCTGTGATTTTTCCAGTTATTTTCATCTGAATGGCAGTAGTTAATTTTCTAGGAATTTTTTCCAAGATGGGCACACTTGAAACAATATTCTCCCAGTTTGAAATGGTCTATAATCTTTATGCCTACAGTTTGACTGAATGTAAAATACAAAACACTTTTTTTCCTACAAGATCTTGTATACATCACTCCACTGTCAACTGGCTCTAAAGGTCTCATATTTTATAAAAGTGTTAATTTTATCTTTAAATATTCTTTTCTACTATTTTGGGTTTTGTCTTTAGTCAGTCTCTCTCTCTCTCTCTCTCTCTCTCTCTCTCTCTCTCTCTCTCTCTCTCTCTCTCTCTCTGCTGTTTTAGGTCTTTCCCAGAGTTCTTGCTTTCAGGAACACAAATTTTGCTCCTAGAGTTGATTGCTTTATTCATTTTTTCCTCTTCTCTTTCTGCCTCTATGTCCTTCCATCTGTCTGTCCGTTCTTCCCTCAGAAGGAAGAAACCTATACAATATATTTTCAGTAATATTAAGATTCAGATATAATCCCCAAACTCTAAAATAGGCAAAAGCAGCTGAGACCTGGAAGAGCCACATGAGGATACGTAGAGAAGCAGTCCTGGAGAAATGCAGTGGTCAAGGCGCCCTCAGTGTGGATCCTGGAAAATGATGGCCAGAAATATGCTCCAAAGAAAGGTATTTAAAACCCACTAAGTTGCTACGGACCTTTTTCTTATAATCATAGCTATGGGAACAGAACTGAATGGAGTTGTCATCAGAATGAATTAGACTGTCAGTTTTAGAGTAGAAAAGGTGAGATCTACACAAAGAATACACAGACAAGGCATTTCTACAGGAAGTATTTTGTGTCTATGGCAGCAGAGAAACAACTCCTTTGTGTAGATTGGCAAACCTGGAACAATACTCTGGACCTTCCCTTACTTTCACCCTCCCTACCAACACACACACACACACACACACACACACACCCTCTTAAAAACAGCTAATCAGGTAAAACTATCATATTCAGTCATGAATAATAAAAAGAGGAACTAGCACTGATAACAAAGATACTCTATGAAAAGAAGTTGAAAAGAATAGCAAAACATAGTAACTGGCTGCAATCGATCACCAGAAAAATATTACTAAAGTACACAAGGAAAAGGTTGGAAACCTAAATGTATTCCTGTTTGTTAGCTATTAGCATTTCTTCTTTGATAAAATGCATGTTCATGTCTTTTCTACAAATGAGTTACATTTTCCATATTGAATGATTACCTATTAAGAAAATCAACATCTTCCTCGCTGTAGCTACCAAATAATAATTCTTAGGTTTTGAAGTGCCTTTTAATTTAATTTGTAGATTTTTTTTCTAATTATTAAAACATTTAGAGTAAAAAATTATCACTATTATTTAATGGCTTTTAAAGAGTTGCTTTTTAAATAAAACTCTAAATTTATCATTCAATGTTTTATGAAGTTGTTTTAAACTTCACAAATCATATCAATCCTATGCTCAAACCCACCAATGGTTTCTTGTCCTAGTTATAACATCTAAAATTTTAAATTCCTTAATATGACCTCCAACACCCTATATGTCTGGCCCTTCTAGCTCTGCAGGCTTACTGCAAACCACTCTTTCCCTCACTTTCTCCATACTGCACATGCAGTTTCTTGCAATGCCTCAAACACATAGTTCTTGCTGACTCAATAGCCTTTTTAAAAAAAAATTCCAATTACTGTTGATACACAATCTTATACTAGTTTCAGGTGTACAACATAGTGATTAGACATTTGTATAACTTAAGAAGTGATCGCCTCAATAAGTCTAGGACTCATCTGACATAATAGTTATTACATTATTGACTATATTCCTTATGTTATACTTTACATCCCCATGACTGTTCTTATATTTGCCAATTTATACATCTTACTCTCTTCCTTTTTGTATCCATCCCCTCAACTCCCAACTCCCCATATGGCAACCATCAAAATGTTCTCTGTCTCTATCTAATAGGTATTTTGCTAAGTGAAATAAGTCAGAGAAAGACAAATACCATATGATTTCACTTATATGGAATATAAACAACAAAATAAATGAACGAACAAAACAGAAACAAAACAGAAGCCAACAAGCCTTTTCATTTGCTGTTCCATTTTGCTGCCTGGGCCACTCTTCGTCCAGACAGGGCTTCTGCTTCCATTATTCAGGAGGTTTCTGCTTAAATGTCATTTCCTTGGAGAAGTTTTTCCTTATCTCCTTCTCTGAAACAACACTCTTAGCTCACCACTACCTTTTATCTACTTACCATATTTAACTTTTCTTTTTAGAACATGTCGCTTTTTGAAATGACCTTACTTAATTATTTACTTGTTTACTGTTTGTCTCCCACAATAGATAGTAAAGTTCAAGAGAGTAGGGACTTCGTCTCCTTCACTGTTTAGGACAGTGCCTCGAATAATCTCCAGCAGATAGGTGGTGCACAAATGTATTTTTAAAATGAATAAATCAATGAATGATGTTTCCAATGTTAATTTAAAACATTTTAAAACAGCTAGAAAACTGCGCCTCTATTAGTAAAAAGAAAGCGTAAGAAGGCAAACTATTTACATCAAAAGTCTGCTTTAGAAGTTTTGCTTTTAAAGATTTATGATGTGCTAAGTATTTTCAGAGCTCATCAGTACATGGATAACATAACATTTCTTCTCTGGTGAAAGCAGATCATATTTCTGATGGAAAACAACTTGTGATTGATTTACACTTGCCTTACATGCTACATTTTTATAAAAATTGAGATTTTATATCTACAAGCTCTTTGAGAGAAAGTATCTGCACTAGATGCAAAATCTCTGCCTTAGTGTTATTTAGCTTCTAGTGCAGGCACATAATAAATACGTATATGACATAATGCATTAGAATATTTAAGTGTTATGGAAATGGAACAGGGTTGCAATTTAAAATAGAATGGTCACGTAAGCCTTACTGAGGTGACATTTAAACAATGTTTGAAGAAAGTTAGTATACTATCAATATAGTCAAAAGAATGCATTTCAGGCTCAGAGGCAATTCTAGAAGAGGAGGTTAAAAATATTAAGGAATGTCAGCACCATAAGATAAATATACAATCTCCTAAAATGATTATGTTGGAGGATTTAAAATTCATTTGGATGCAATGATATATTTAAGAGTCAAATCAGTTTACTTAGTCATACTTTGTGTACTGTATATATCTTTTTTGGTCAAGTAGACAATCACTGAAAATACATTATAGAAAAGTAAGTCTATAATAACAACCTTTTCCCTTTTAACACGTTGGTCCATTTATTTTACTATTTGTTGCTTTTCTTTTTTTCTCAATTTTTAATTATTTAAAAATTTTAATTAATTTAAAGTATACAGTACATTGGTTAGACATCTACGTAGTTAGTAAAATGATCCCCCAATAGATCCCTCCCTCCCCTGACCCTCCACCTAGCCAAAGTATTAATGCTAATTGCATTCCCTATGCCATGCTCTCCATCCCTGTGACCATCCATCAGCTACTAATTTGTACTTCTTTAACCCTTCAACCCATTCTCCAGCCCCCAAAACCCCTCCCCCTCTGTCCATCACCAAATTGTCCACTATATTTGTGAGTCTGTTTTTGATTAGTTTATTCTTTTTATTCCTTAAATTCTGCATATAAGTGAAATCATATAGTGTTTATCTTTCTCTGACTTAAATACCTTCTAGGTTCATCAAAGCAATATCTTTTTCCATCCCCTTCCTTTTCATATGTAGGGGTCTTGTTTTCTTATCCTTTCAGCCACTTTATCTTTTGGTCAGAGCACTTAATTCTTTTCCATTTAAGGTACTTATTGATAGGAATGTAGTTGTTACCATTTTTTATTCCTGTTTTGGATACATGTTTTTTCTTCTTAAAGAAGTCCCTCCAACATTTCCTGTAATTCTGGCTTGGTGGTGATAAATTCCTTTAGCTTATTTTTATCTGGGAAGCTCTTTATCTGCCCTTCAACTCTAAATGATAGCTTTGCTGGATAAATTATTCTTGGTTGTATGTAGATCCTGGGTCTTCGTCCTGTCGAACATTTTTTGTCAAGCCCTTCTGTCTTGCATAGTTTCCTTCAAGAAATCAGTTGCCAGTTGCATGGGTGTTCCCTTATATGTAATTATTTGTTTTTTTTTCTTGCTGCTTTTAATATTCTTCCTTTGTATTTAATCTTTGGCATTTTAATTATGATGTGTCTTGCTGTGGGCCTCTTTGGATCCCTGATTTTTGGAATTCTCCGAGCTTCTTGGGTTTTACATCCATTTCCTTCACCAAGTTAGGAAAGTTTTCCATCATTTCTTCAAACAGCTGTTCAACATCTTGATTTCTTCAATAATACCGATCAGACGAATATCTGGAGTCTTAATAGTGTTCTATATCTTCCTTAAATTATTTTTATAGTCTTGCATCATTTTCCTTGCCATTCTGATTGAGTGTCCTGATTGGCTTTCCTGTCCTCTAGATAGGGCATTTGATCATCTTTTCTTTATTCACTTTGTTTATTCCATTTAATATACTTCTCATCTCAGATAATGTATTCTCCAATTCAGACTCGTTCCCTTTTATAATTTCCATTTCCATTTTTATGTTTATTATCTTTTTTGTTGAAGTTCTCACTGACTTTATCTACATTTCCCATAAGTTCATTGACCATCTTTATAATCAGTGTTTTGAACTCTGTAGCCATTAGATTACTTGACTCCATTATATTTGGATCTCTGTTCTCTTCTCTCATACAGTTACTGCTTCTTTGTCTTCCCATTTTGGCTGCTTTTCCGTTAGCTGTTTCTATGTACTAAGCAAAGATCCTAAGTCTCCTAGTCTTATAGTGTGGATTTGTGAAGAAGGTGTCCAGTCGCATAGTCCTGAGAGGGGTTCAGCTGCAGGCCAAACTTAGCCCAAGCCTCTACCCCTCCGGGGCCATCTGTTAAGAGTCAGCAAGCAATCCACAGGTGCTGTGCTTATAGCTGCCTCAAAAGGCCACACCAGAAACTCAAGCCAGCTGCCTCCAGTGTGAGTCTCAACAAGGAGCACCTGACTCACTGAGAACACACATGGATGTGGCTTGGGTAGGGCCAGAGTTGGGGAGGTGGGGTTTCAGGGAATCCCCTGGGTGAAGTAACCTCTGTTATCCAGTTTGATGACATCAGGGCTATGGCCACACTGTTTCCAGGTACTGGGAATGGGGAAGGCTCAAAAGGAAAGAAGGGATACTGCCGGCACTTCTGTACTGAGCAAGTCTCGCCTTGGCTTTCACTCCGAAAATGTCTCCCTGTAAGTCCCTGGTGCCCCCTGTGTGCAGCCAAACAGGCACTGGAGCTCAGAGTGAGCAGGTCCATCACTGTGAAAATCTGCTCACAGACGCAGCTCCTTTAAGAAGCGTCTGCTGCTGCTGCAAACTTTGTCTTACTCAGTCACTCTGGCCTCTGAACGGGCAACCCCACGTCCTTGCCCCATCCTATCTTCTGCCATTACAAGGTGCTTTCTTGGATTTCTCCGTAGTTGTAGGGCTTGTTCATCTAGATTCCAGGCAATTTTTCCTTGCTGCTGCTCCTTGTTTCTGCCACAACTTTGATTTGGTTGCCAGAGGGATGAACAGATCCTCTATCATCTATGTCATTTTTTCCATTGTTGCTTTTCTTTTAATATCACAATTAAAGGTATGAATTAATACTAAAATGCATTAAGATTAAAATCACCATTAGAATCCTGCCACATTATTTGCCTTTGTAATGATTAGTTTTCTGTGTCAACCTGGATAGGCTATATTAAAATTATCCAGTTAAATAGTATTTTAGGTATTGGCATGAAGGTATTTTTTAGATTTTTAAAATAGATGTTAACATCTACAATCTGTTGACTTTAAATAAAGGAGATTATAGTCCAGAGCTTGGGCAAGCCTCATTTAATTAGTTGAAAGGCTTTACGATCGATGTTAAAATTTCCTTGAAGAAGAAATTCAGCCTCAAGACTGAAGCATCAGCTCCTTCCCAAGAGTTTCCTGTCTGCTGGCCTGCCCTACAAATACCGTCCTTGCCAGCCTATAATTGTGTAAACCAATTCCTTCAAATGCATCTCTTTACACACATGCACGTGCAGACACACATATACATACATATATATATATCCTTACTGGTTTTGTTTCATTGGAGAACTATGATACAGTCCTTCTCAAACTAAATTAGAAGTTACTTGAGAAAAGGCACTGTGTCTTATTGTAATTCCTACATCTAATATAGTTCACAGTATGGTGCTTTCTTGAAAGAAAAAATAATACCATAGAAGAGCATTTTAATTCTATAGTGGAAGATAATTTTACTATTAAGCATTAGAAAAAAATTATCATATAAACATTTACAACTTTTATACGACAAAATCAAATAACTATGAGATAAATGTAACAAAGTTCTTATATTTAATCTAACTGAAGAAATTATAAAAACATAAAATCATAGCTTTATGTAGAAAAATCTACTTACTCAGCATTCTCTGACTGTTTAAAATAATATAATACAAAAAACCAAATCAAGTGCTTTATGTGCATTAGTTTACTTATTCCTTATGACAACCTGAGATGAGTAATACTCATATCCCCATTTTATGGATAAGGAAGCCAAAACAAGAGACATTGAGAAATACACTACGTATTCAGGAGTGAAGCTGTAATGAGACCACAAGGACCCAGGAAACTGTGGTGCTGAGCATGGAGAATACAATAAAACAAGGAAACTAAACAGACTGCCTCCCTTTCCAGAATGTTACCCTTATATAGTTACAGGCACTATAGAAGAGAGAGTAGTTTTTAATGGTGGTGCAAAAAGATTTTTAAATGCCTATTCTTAATTACCTTTACAAGGGTTCAAAGGTTAAGGCAATATAAAAGAAATCAAAGTGGAAAGATCTAACCTTTATGTAAATTTAAAACAGTGAAAATGAAAAATTACCTCCTAACATCCTTTCTCAAAAAACTCCTGGAAGACTGGCTCCACAAAAATGTGAGAACAAAACCTTAAAAAAAAAAAAAAGGTTTAAGAAATAGGAGTTTCAACACAGGAGAGGAAAAAATTCCATGAGAGAGGAAGAGAGATCCCAGAATGATAACTGCTACCAGGGATGGCAGCCAGGCATATTGCAATAATGTGATTCAAGAAGTTGAGGGCTATCATCATCAAGATTCCCTATTGGCTATTTTAATGGCTTTTCCTCTCTTCTCTCTCTCATTTCTTGACCAGTCTAGCAAGAAGCATCAATTTTATTGATATTTTCAAACAACCAGTTTGCTTTCATTAATTTTCTATTTTTTGGTATTTCCTAAATACCGATTTTTGTTTTTATTTTATTTCCTTGTTTCTATGGATTTAATTTGCTTTTCTTTTTTTAAAATTATAAATTTCTCTCTAAGCACTGCTTTAGCTACATTCCACAAATTTTGATGTCGTGTTTTATTATTCAGTTCAAAATATTTTCAAGTATTCCTTATGATTTATTTTTGACTCATAGGTTATTTGGAAGTATGAAATTTAATTACCAAATATTTGGAAATTTTTCATATTTTTTTGTTAATTGGCTTGTAACTTAATTCTGTTTTTTACAGAGAACATATTCTGGATGAAATCAATTTTTTTAACATTTACTGAGACTTGTTTATGGCCCAGCATATAGTCTATCATGGAGAATGTTTCACGCATTGTGGTAAAGAATGTATATTCAGTTGTTATTGGGTGTATGTTCTATAAATGTCAATTAGGTCAGATTGGATTTTACCGTTGTTCAAAGTTTCTGTTTTAGTTACTGATTCTACCAATTCTGGAGAGAAGAAAGTTGAAATACCGAATTATAATTGTGCATTTGTTCATTTCTCCTTTCAACTCTATTCATTTTTGCTTCATATATTTTAAAGATCTTTGTTAGCTGCATACACATTCAGGACAGTATGTTCTCTTTATGAACTGCCATTTTTATCATTATACAATTTCCTTTTTATTTCTGGTATAGATGTCTTTCTTCTTGTTCAGATATCTACTTCGTCTAATATTAACTTAGCTACTTCAACTTTCTGATGATTTGTGTTTGCATGATACGTTTTACTTGTAACCTTCCTGTGTCTTTATATTTAAAATGAACTTCTTCTATTTAGTATACCAGGGGATGGCAAACTATGGCCCAAGGGCAAGCTGGTTTGTTTTTCTGTAAATAAAGTTTTATTAAAACACAATCATATCCACTTCTTTACATTCTGTCTATGGTTGTTTTTTGAGTTGTAGAAGAAGTAAGTAACTGTAGAAGAAACTCTATGGCCCTCAAGCCTTAAATACTTTCTATCTGGCCTTTCATAAAAAGTTTGTCAACCCCTGCAGTACAGAAATGTTTATGGGGTTATCAGTCTAAAAAAATATACCGATTCACAAGAATGTTTAGACAATTTACATTTAATATAATTATCATACCGCTGGATATAAATCTACCATCTAGCTATTGGTTTTCTATTTGGTCCATCTCTTCTTTTATCCTCTGTTCCCACACTCTTTAGAAAAATTCAATATTTCAGTATTCCACATTATCTCCTCTATTGACTTATTAGCTTTATATCATTAGTGATTACTCTGGTTTAGATATACATTTTTAACTTAACATAGGTTACCTTTAAATAATACTGTACCACTTCCTAAATAATGTAACATTTTTATATTATAATTCCACTTCTCTCTCCCATTCTCTGCACTCTTGTCACACATTTCACTCTACATATATTATAAACTCATAATACTTATTATTTTTATTACTGTTTTTGCTTTAAATAGTCAATTAATTTTTAAAAATTTAAATTAAAAAAGTTCTTTTATATTTACTCATATAGTTGCCATTTCTGGGGCTCTTTTTTTTGTGTGAATTGTGTTCTACCTAGTATCACACTTCTTCTGCCTTACGACTTCATTTAACATTTCTTGCAACACAGATCCATTGGCAATGAATTCTCTTAGCTGTTTTGTTGTTGTTGTTGTTTTATCTGAAATGTCATTATTTTGGATATTTTTTGCTGGATATAGAATTCTAAGTTTATAGTTTTCTTCTTTCAGGGCTTAACCTCTTGTAAGGCTTTCCGATTTTCATTGTTTCTGATGAGAAGTCAATAAATTTTTTTAAATAATTAAAAAATTTGTTCAATTACAGTTGACATACAAGAAGTCAGTAATTTTTTTATCTTTTGTGTTTTTTATGTAATGTAGATTTTTTCTCAGCTTTTATGATTTTTCTCTTTAATCACTAGTTTTCAGATATGATGTGTCTTGGTGTGGTTTTCTTTTCTGTTCAGAGTTAGTTAAGCTTCTTAGATTTGTGAGTTTATATTTTCATCAAATGTAGACAAACTCTAGCCATTATTTCTTCAAATAGTTCTTCCTCCTAGAACTTAAATTACACATTTTTTTACATCACTGAGGCGCCAACCTACTTTTTGTTTTTAGTTGTCTTATTCTATACTTCAGATTGGATAATTCCTTTAAGTCCAATACTTTAATATCTGTAGTGTCTAATGCATTGCTAAATCCATCCAGTGGATAATTCATTTCAGATGTGGATATTCCCAGAGCTAAACGATATATGTTTTATGACGCATTTCAATGTTTTAAGTCCTTGAATATGTACATGATTTGTTTTAAAGTTTTTGTTAATTGCGTCACCAATGTCATTTCTTGGTATGTTTCCACTGACTATCTTTTCTTGGTTTGGGGACAGACGTTCCTAACACCGTCATGCTTTCATCAAGTATCTGGATTTAGTTGTCTTTCCATCTGGTTCTGTATTTCTAGTCTAAATTTGGATAAAAACTCATAGGAAATACAAGGTGATTGACTTTTTCCAAACCTCAAGAGCAAAATAATCTGTTATTTAATAATCACAAGTCTCTATTTTAATTTAAGCACCATCATCACTGTATGAGTTTTTCTTCACTTGTGTGAGGGCAATTTGATTTTTGTAATGTTCAGATCCCTATAAAGTGTTTCTTCCATGATATTGCAAGCTTTTTGACAAAGTACATGAAAAAACTGTGACCATTTCTATTTTGTTTTCTTTTACTTTATCCTGTTACTTTTGCTATACTTTTACTATACTACTAAACTGAAACTAAACCAATGATCTAACTACCACCTCTAATCACCCTTTCCCATTCCTAATATTCTATGTGCCAAAGGCATGATGATACATGACCAAGTATGCAAAATACCCCATTCATAAGGATGTTATAGTTAGAGACAAGGAAGTAAAATAGCCTATAGTACTTTATAATAGTGATGTACAAATAATGGTAAATATAAGAACCATATATGCAAGCAGAGAAAGGTCAAGTAAGCCTTCTAAATAAACAGAATCATCACTGTGATGTCCACTATTCCTTACAACTCTAAGAGAAACCCGTCTGATCTTTTGGATAAATTTGTTTCTTTATTTGATAAGGCAATGAAAATTATATAAGTCAATACTTTTCCCTCTTTTCTTGATTTCAAACTTTCAGACAAAACTAAAGTGAACAAATAGAGACAAAAAATGCAAAGTAAATGCTTGATACATCCACTTCCCTGCACTTCAGCTGACTGTTTCCAATTTATTAAAATACATATTTGTTCATTCACTTATTTGGAATATAATATAGAAGCAATACATGCTTATTGTAGAAATTTAGGAAAGTACAAAAAAGGACAGCAAAAATAAATTCACTCATAATGTTATACTAAAAGATAATCTCTATTACATTTTGGTGCACCTGTATATAGACATTCACTTTTTTAAAAACAAAAATGTATAATGCATTATCTCAGAATAGTTCATTCTATGTATATACATTTATTTAACTCCTATTGTTGGACAATTACATTGTTTTCAAACATCATGACAAAATAATTCTTTGTAATACACTTAGAAGAAATTTCTAGAAATGTGACTTCTGGGTCAAAGGGGTACATGTATATACGTAAAGCTTAAGTTAGAGTGTCTTCCATAATGATAATACCAAAATGCTGGGCTAGTACAAATGCTGCACCCCTCACCAAGGATCAAGTCTAGTAGAAACTATAGGGAGGAAAAGCCAAGAAATAAGAAAACTTGAAAACTCCTAGGGACGGCAGAGTTGTGGAGAGGACTGTTTTGAATTGATGAATGTTCCCAGACCTTGAAACCTGGGGGTTCTGGGGCAGGAGGCAGCCTTTAGGCTATGGGAAGACAAAACAATAAACTACTGTAGTTCTGCTTTTCTGCTTTGGATTCTTCTCTGTCATTGCCTTGAGAAGAAAACTGATCCCCTATCTGCAGGAACTCAGAGTGCTGTACAAATGCTCTCAAGAGTAAACAGGGTACTTAAAAGAGCTGAGAAAATCAGGTGAGGACTAACTAACTGTAGTTAGAGCAGTTATTTTCCTGCCCTTCCCTACCAAGTAAGAGCTGATAAATTACAATCACCAGCTTTGGATGCTGCTTCTCCATGATGAGATGAGGGAGTGGGAGGAGATAGTGAAGAAAATTTGAGGTATCATTTTGTTGACTTGATAAATTACCAACTATGATTTCTCAGGTGGACTGGGGCTTTTCTACCTCCCTCCTTTTCTCTGAGCTCACTGAGAATAACATGAACTGGGTGCTAGTATCTCCCCATATGTAATGCCACACAGAGCAGGCAAAACACACCAGGGAAAATGATCTTACAGGTCAAAATATGAAGACATTTTAAAGAGTAGAACTGTTTCCAAAGAAAAATAACATATTGGCATGCAGATTCTAAGAAAAGCAGAAATGTTATATCTGATGGCCCAAGAATTTAAAATTTAATAAACATACTAAAAGAGATAAGGGAACTATAGTGATATGTAATAAAATCAAGAAAACAAAGAAGCAAGCATTTATATAAGGTATGAAAAATCTAATACTTGACACACAGAGATTGCATAAATAGAATTAATATGAGGAATAAATTAATGAATTTTAAGACCAGTTTGAGGCAATCTTCGAGTCTAAGGAAAAAACAAGAAAATAGAAAATAGAAAAGACAGGCTAAGGAATTACTAATGCTAATATTTGAATAACAGGAACACAGAGAGAAAAATAAAAATATAAAGAAGAATATATTTGAAGAAACGATGGTGATAACAGAACAAAAGAACCATGGATTTTCAAAGTATCAAAAATTCAGAATCTAGAGTTTTATATACAGCTATGCAGTCTTTCAAATATGAGGATACAATAATACTTTTAAGCATAGGAGGCCTCAGAAAACAGGTGTTGAAGAAATAATCAAATAGAGAAAAACATTCCGAAAATGTTTAAAAGATGTATAAAGAAATGCTGCTCAAATATCTTTATCAAGTTTGTTGTCTTTAAAAATAGCTAACGGCAAAGAAAAAATCTGACTACAATATTTTACAATTTAAAGTAGATAACAGCAACATGATAGAGCTGAGTAAAGAGATGTCAGAGTGTACAAGAATCTTTTTAGGAGACAAAGAGATGTCAGAGTGTACAAGAATCTTTTTAGGAGAGATATATAAATATTGCATTTTTTTTTAAATAAGAAAGAATTAAAAAGAAACAAAGATACACAAAGTGTGTAAGAAAAACCAAAGGTAGTAGAAACTCATTCAAATGTATCAAAAATTACAATAAATATGTTTATTGAAAATTTTTTTCTTGCTAGTGGGTCTATAAACTTTCTACTTATAAATTCTATTCCTTTTTCTTTTTGTTAAGTGGAAATACTTTTAATTTTCTTCTGCTAATATTTGGTTACTATGAAGTTTCAAACTCTAGGGATGAAAGTAAGAATCTTCCAGAGTTAATACAATTTGGTATTACTATAAGGACATTAGACCAGATGATTCCTTATTTTTTCTCCAACACATACCTTCCCTGAACATAATACTTTCCTCATTCTTTTGTTGAAATATTTACCTTTCATATAATCTTGACACATGTAACCAGAAGTATGGCAACAGTTTTAAGAGATATAAAGAAGTCAAATCAGGATATTATTAACCTAGGTTTCTGGTATTATAGGAAAGTAGAAAATCTTTGGAGTATAGGATTAACGTGGCAGTGAGAGTTTAAGTGAAGCAATATCGGGCTGACCAGAGCCCACTGGTCAGAGTTAGGGCATTGAATCCCTGGTTGGTTCAAAATGTAAGGTGAGCAATACATGGCTAAGTTACATGTGGACACTGAGATTGTCTATGTGTTTCCTGACTCAAAGGAAACGGTCTGGGCTTCACTGCAGGTGGGAAAACCATGAGCTGTGATTTGTACCTATGGGAGGGGGACTGGAAGAAACTAAGTACAAATCCTGAATAGACTACAAAGCATTAAAGACATAAATAGCTTTCAAAGAAATCTCATAAAAATCCTCAAAAACAGATCGTTTTATATAAATTTTAACAAACATTTAAGGAACAATAAATTCATACCTTATCAAGTTGTTCTAAAAATAGAAAAAGAGTAAAAGCTGTCCATCTCATTTTATAAGGCTAGTATAATATTAAATGCAAAATCAGATGAGAAAAATAAAAATTATCGCACATTTCACTTAAAAATGTAGATTCTAAAATCCTAAATAAAATATTTGCTAACCAAATACAATAATGTATTAAAAATAATACACTACAATCAAGTGGTATGTAAACTAGGAATGTAGGGGTGGTTTAACATGAGAAATTCTAACCATATAATTCATGACATTAATATACCACAAGATAAATATCATATGATTATTTTAACAGATGCATAAAAAACATTTTATGGGGTTCAATAGCTATTTATAAGAATGCAGAGCAAGCTAGAAATAGAAGAACATTTCTTAATTTGGTAAAGGTTATATATTAAAACTTTCAACAAATGTTATACTTAAGTGAGAAACTAGATGAATTCTCTTTAAAACTGGGCATAAATAAGGATGCCCACTATCACTACTACTGTTTAACATAGTTCCAGAGAAACTGACCAAAGATATGAAAAAGAAGAAAGAAGTAAAAGTATGGCAAGGGTAGAAATAAAACTCATTATTTATAACTGACACATGATCATTTATCCAGAAAAAAAGAACTACCTATTAAGAATAAAAGTTCGGCAATGTTGTCAGAACAAGGATCAAGTTTCAAAACTTCAGTAGCATTTCTTTCCATCAGCGATATACACCAAGAAAATATTTTAATTGAATATTTAAAATGTTAATATCTACTTAAAGAACATCGTGCACAAAATTAAAATGTTGAAATAATGGAAGCAGATAATTTTTAATAACTAAAACTGACAGGAAATGAATATCTAGAATATGCAACAAACTCTTAAAAACATTAATCAAGAGACAGAAACCAATATAAAAAATAAATAATGTGAACAAGCAATTTCAGAAGTGGGAAGTTGAAGTCCAACAAAAATAAAAAAAGATACTCAAACTCATTAGTGATAAGGAATTCAAATTAAAACACTGACTACAAAACTGCATACGCTAGACTAAAAATATAAAGCTAGATGATGTTGAGAGCTGGCAGTGATGAACAGTTTACTGCTGGTGAAAATGTGGACCAAAGTATTTATCTGGTAGAGCATCTGATAGGACTTGGTCAAATTAAATATAAACATATGTCCTACTACCCAGCAGTTCTGATACTGGGTATATATCCCAAAGAAATCCTAACAAAGTTCCATAAAAGGATAAGTATGAGGACATTCATCATGGCATTGTTTGTTGTGACAGGAAATTGGAAGCAATTTGGGTGGCAATTAGAGGAAAATATGGATAGTTAAAAGATGGCAGCTATAAACTATGGAATACAATGTAGCAGTTAATGCAAAACAACAATATATATAAATGATAAAAACATAAGGTTAAATAAAATAATATAGTAAAAAAACAGAATGAGATACATAGCACAATCCCATTTATGCACATTAAAATTTCATGTACATAAATGAGGAAGGGGCAGGGTTGAAATATATAGTTGAGACAAGCTCAACCATGAGATAACTGCTGGAGCTGAGATGGGCACAGGGAGATTCAAAATACTATTCTCCCTTTTCTTTTTTATTTATTTGAAAATTTTCCTTTAGTATATTTAAAAATTTAAAAATACATACATACATATATATATATATAAATAAAATAATAGTAATATTATCAAACTACAAACAAAAGAGAACAGTGCAGTAGGTATTTTAGACCATCATATTAGAATGGTTTCTTGTGGGTCAAGGTCAGGAGAATGAGAGTGGAAATGACGATAAAGAAAATATATAAACAAATAAAATAAGCACTTTGCATGGGCGAGTGATAACAGTGTGCCACAAACTGAAGAGTGTGATTTACTCTATTCTTTATGCAAGAGGTCCATTAAAAAAATAATTCCTTTTTCTTTTCTTTAATCAGAGGATCTGTTTTAGACTGTGGAGATGAAGGAACTATAATTGCCTAATTATTATAATTCAGAAAACAATTGAATAGCTGTTCCAAGTAACCAATTCACCATATATAATAATAGAAATGATTTAAAATATAAGTAATATCATTTATATTTTCATGAGAAGTCATTTCTGACAATAATATTCATCACAGAAAACCAGCAAAATCACTAAGCTGCTAACCACAAATTAAGGAGAAAAAATAGATTCTAAGTACTTACATTCTGAAAGAATAAAGAAAAACAGAACAAAGGGAAAAAAATTTCCCTACCAGAGGCTGCAAACCGTTTTATTTGGTTCACACAGTGGCAAAGTAGATTTTTTCCACAGGCAAAATTTTATAATAATATTGAGAATTTAGAACTTTTCAAAACCTGTATTTTTGATTTCTTCTGAAAAAAAAAATAGGATGATTTTACTGGTCTCTTATTCCCACTTAAAAAGGATTCTAGAGATAAACAGAAGTGTCCCATATATAGGTCACATACTCTCTAAGGTTCCATTGTACTCACCTGACACACACATTATTTTTTGCACTTTGTATCCCTCATATCTCACTCAAAATTTTGCCAAAATGTATTAAAAAATTTACTTGGTAATATATAAGTACCTAATCAATCACTGAAGGCATGAACAGAACATGCTAAGTGAAAGGATACGGTAGGTCAAGACAAATCTTTAGGGACTCAAGAAATAGTGAAGAGGTTTGGTAGTCAGAGATAATACTGAGTATTTGAAACTATGACAGTGTTTTTTGGAGTCATTAAAGAACAAGTTCCTAACATGGTTACGGAACTGATTAATGAATTCATTAAAAAGAAAGTGTGGTGGATAGTTTTTGTTTAATTATTTTTTCAAATTAACCTCACTGAGTTGTGCTCACAGTTTTGATGAAAGCTACTTCATGTCTCCATTCTTCTTAATTGGTTTGCACTCTTTCATAATATATCAATTTTATCAACTGCCTGTTGTACATGAAATCTGATACTTCCTGTCAAGATGGTGTTAGGGCATAAAAATTTGTGTCTGAATGTGAATAAATGTGGTGGTGAGGTCGCTTAGATAGGGTCAGTGATAAAAAGAAAGCAAGTTTAGTAAGTCCATTTACAATATAGCAACTGTAATCATTTAAATGAGATTACTTATGAGGCTACAGTTATTACTTACCTTGAGTTTCTATTTTTTAAATACCTTGTCTGTAAACCATATAACCTTCAACATCTACTTCCCATATGCAGAAACTGATATCTTCAATAAGCATCTAAAAGAGAAACAAGAAAATATCATAAATTTGATGTTATAAATAGTTTCATTTACTTTAAATATAAAAGCAGATCTTGAAATTCTCTGTGACTTTCTTTAATAAGTTTGGGCAAAGGGAAGTGTGTATCACAGGTCATGTTTTATGTAAATAAATGTAATAATAATGAGATTTTTGCTATAGAAGAATCAGGAAGTTCTGTGGAACACATATTTTGATCCATGTAATAAGGTTTAGCACTTTCTATAGTACTAATTTTATATGACTACCTAGTTTTTATGAACATTTTAAAGAAATATAATTTAAAGCACATTGAGTCTGATGTCCTATGTACGTATATCCTCACTCTAGAAAGTAATTTCCACATTCAAAACAGATAATTAAAAAAATGTTCTTGATTACATTTGAGTTACCTATAAAAGCCCAAATCATAAAAATCAACTAGTTAAACATTCTCTCTTCATAAAAAGATCAAAATTTTATTCCCCTTATCACTTAAGCTGCCCAGTCAGTACTTTACAACAACCTAGTGAAATTTAGCAAAGGTCTTTAGGGAGAAATTGCCTCTCATAGACAATTGGGATTATCCAGAGAAAACGCTCTTTGTGGAAAGAACTCAATTCTGATTTCCCTTGATTTTTTAAATCAGCCAGAGACAAGCCATTAGGGAAACAGGATTTGGATGTTACAGCGTCATACCTTTAGTATGTGGTTATGAGTACTATGGATTCCCAAGCCAAACATCAATAATTTTTGGATTAGCAACATCATTGTTCTTTTTGGTCATTAGTGTAGATCTCTAATTCTCAATTACAGCTACACAGTAAAAACACTTGGAACTCTGAATAATAAGACTCATTCTAATCCTTAGATATTTTGATTTAATTGGTATAATGTGGGGCCAGGGCCTAGGCATTTTTTAAAAAGCATTAAGGAAAGATATCTGCTCTTCAGGTAAGAAACAGTCTCACTCCAATAGTTTCTACAGATTAACTAATAAAATAATAAATTAAAAAAAATATATAGTCTATAGAGGTCTATGAAAACTACAGAGATACATGCTAATCTGACTTCAAAGCTTCTATGACACACATAAATACACACAAAGCTACCTAAACAACTATGTAACATCTTTGAATCTAAGCATGACATAAATAAATGGTGGTTGTAACGAATCACAAACCATAATGCACTTCAGGACCAAAGTTACTATTTTAAAATACAGATTCCCGGGTAATAAGCCCAGAGATTCTGACTCAGGAAATCTAGGCTAAGGTTACAGATTTTCTACTTTTTAAAGACATCTCTAGTGATTATAATGCAAAGGTCTACAGTACTTGTAAAAGAGTGCTCTAAGTATTCATGAACACTGACTACTAATCGACCTTTATTATTACCATTTATAAAAATACTTCTTGTTTTATTCTAAGATTATATTTCTTATATTAAAAGGTAATCCTAAGACTCACTGGGTAAGAAATAACTCTAAACATAGAGTAAATAGGACTTCAGCAATAAATCAATTTATTGCTGAATTAAATAATGTTTATTTATTATAAATAAATAAAGTTTATGGATTATATGTTTTGTAAGCTTTGCTATCCTCCTAACTGTGCAGGTAACAATAAAATATTTGTGGCAAACAGACAAATCTAGGTTATATTCTACAATGAAAATTTAACATAGAATCTCATATATAACTAGAAGCATGCCTTCAATGTCTCAGATTAAAATTTTTTGTCTCTAAAATAGTGTGTGGGGGGGAAGCTCTTCTAGCATCATTTGAAAGAAAGAAAGAAAAAGAAAGAAAGAAAGAGAAGAAAGAAAGAAAAAACAAAGCCAATATTTTTAAAGTCTCTAATCATTTTCCTCAAGAATACACATGCACTAACATAACTTATCAAAATTAACATAAAATAGATTAACATTTTAGTTTTGAAAATTCTTATAAACAGGCCCAGAAATACTTCACAATAAAAATAATATATTCATACACACATATTCTTCAGGTTCTTTCTGAAAAAATAAAAGTCTAATAAATAGGGGTAAATATCCGAGTCTCAGCTATAAATAATGATGGTGATGTCAATACTACTAAAACTTTAAAGACAACTGTACTTATTTTCTCATACCTACTAGTTTGGAAATGCTCCCAATGAAGTATTCTTTCTACATGCTGCACGTCTGCCTCTGGGTTTGCAGCTATGAAATGAAATCCCAGGGTCTTTCAGCAAGACTCTTGATTTTCTACTATCTGTACCCCCAGCTGCCTTTTGCTCTTTGTCTCTCATCTCTGAGTCAACCAAAACTTGGCTCAAATACTGCTTCCTACTTGAAGGAAATGTCTATCATTCTGACACTAAAAACATTCTTTTCTGACTTCTCACACTAATTAGGACAAATTACTTAGCTAATTAATCAGGTACTCACTTTTGGTCCCTTATTTCTATCTTTTATTATTATTTAAAATTTGGCATGTTTGTTTTATTTCCTCAATTAGATTAGATTATAATTTCCCAGCAAGTCTTAGCCTGAAAGCATTTACTAAATAGGTGATGATTTTATTTCTTGGTCTTTCTAGTAATTGAGTATTGTATTTCACAGTAACTGGTTGAGGCAGCTAACTTCTTTCTTTAGTATACTTTATTACTAAATAAATATTGTCCTAAATTCTGTCCACCAAGTTAAGTTTTGTCTTTAGCCCTCTTGCAAGTTGACCAGATGATGTGGCTTCAGTAAAAACACCTATTTTTTAAGCATTTTATTATTAGTTTCAAACTATTTTTAAGTCCAAAGCAACTGAAGTTCTCTCCCTGAAAGTTGATAATAAGCAGCTATTCAAGGTATTAACAGTAAATGACATATTTTCATTATGGAAAGAAAAGGAAGCAATCACTTTTTTCTCATATTTTCCCTCTACCAGCATTCTCTAAAAATGTCCATTTGATCTGGACAGGTTATCTCTTTAGCTGTAAAAAAATAATCAATTTGGGGATGGTAGCTGGGGTAGGAAGATAGTGGACTAAGTAAAAGCAGGGTTCGTTTCCTCCCAGGTACGCATTGAAATTACAACCAAATTATAAAATAATCACATGGAAAATCACCTGAAGTCCAGCTGATTGTAACACTTACAGTCTAATAATATAAAGGAGCCACATGGAAGTTAGTAGGAGGGGTAAAGTCGTGAACTGGGCTGGACCTGCACCCGTGGACGGTGGAGGATCACTGGGAGGGAGAGCAAGGCTGCAGAGGCTCTCCTGGAGAGGGGGGTCTTGGTCTCATTTGAGGGTTTCCCAGCCCAGGGTCCCAGCCCAGGGAAGAGAAGATTCCAATAACTCTGACTGTAAAAACCAGAGGGGATTCCGGCTGTCTGAGTGAGACAGAAGGAGACTGAAACTCTAGACACCCCTTTGAAGGACCCATTGCACAGGACCTGTAGACACTCACCTGGGACACCATAGGTGGGTCAGAGGCTCATGTGAGATCCCTACAGGAAAAGTCTGCTAATATTACCTGGTGTCAGAAGGAGGGCTGAAAGGGCAGCCGCCATTTGCCTTAGTCCAGGCCCCCTACCTGGTAATCTACAGACCAAACCACCTTGATGGTGCAGACCCCTCCCACAGGGCACTTAGGAAGGGGTGGCCTGAGTGATTAGCCCACCCCGCCCAACCTGCACACCCCCACGCCCTTTTGTTGCTGGATGGCTGCAACACCCTGTGCAATTTCAGGGCCAAGCATTCCCAGCTGGCAGCCAGCACTGTGAGATGCATTTCTGAGATAAAGTCAGGCAGATCACTGCTGCCAACATGAACTTGGGGGTGTCCTGGGGATCTGTGGGGCAGTCCCAGGCAGCAGCTGGTCTTGCTGTGATCTGGGACTTCTGTGGGAATGCACAATAGGTTACCAAAGCTGCAGCAAGATTGGCACTGTATTGATGTGACTGCCATTGTCTCTCTGAGACACCATCCCACCCTACCTACAAATTGCCCTAGGTGGCCACAGCCCTGCCCCTCCTGCCCCCACTCCCATCTCCCAATCCATACAGGCAACAAACTTTGGTTAGCACAGGGAGGGCACTGAAAAGAAATCAGTTGCAGGTAGACCTTTGCTGCCTGCAAGAGTTGCAACAGTGCTTCCAGGGAGTGCGGGGGTCTGTGGGACCACTCCAGAGGGCAGTTGGTTTCTCTGTGATCTGCAACTATAGCAGGAACACCCAGGCACAGAAGTTGCAGCAAAACTGAGGCTGTATTGGACTTATGGACTTTGTCTCCTTGAGATCCCGCTTCACCCAAGCCACAAAGTGCCTGCAGCCCATTGACAGGCAGCCTTCTCTATCTTGCTTGGCTCGGGGGTTATGCAATCTGTGCAGGCAACAGAACTTGGCTAGCGCAGGGAGTACATTTTGGGGAAAACAGTGTGGGCAAACCACTGCTGCCTGTACAAGCTGCAATACCTTTTGAGAGGATTGCAGGAGTCTGTACTGGCCTGACGGCCTTTGACTCCCTGAGTTCCTGCTCTATCCAATACACAAAGTGCTCACTGCATGTTGATAGGAAGCTGCCCCTGCCCTGGGGTGGAGCATTCAGGTCCAAGATGGGCAGCAGCTGAACTTGCTATGATTGGAAAACTGTATAGGAGTCACAGAGTAAAATGTAAAATGACACTGCAGTGGCAGGGGGAGATTTACTAAATAGATCCAGGAGACTCCTGGTCCTGCACCACACAACATGCATACCACCCAGAGGCTCTTCTAGTTTTTTTAAGGGTGTGGTTCTAGGCAAAGATATGCTAAGTGCCAACTTCTGCTTCTGTAATCTGCTTGCTTGTTTGATGTTAACCAGGGTGTGGTCCTAGGCTTTAAAAACTGCCTCTTTTGGGAGCTCGGGCTGATCTCCTTTAACCCTGCCTAGTAGAGGGTCAGTCACACTAATAAAGGCTCATAATTCATCTCAATTGGCTCCATGGGTCTTAGATTTGATCGTGCCACAACAGTTTCAGAGACTTACAGGCACTTGTCAAACAGTGTCAAACCTGGAGGAGCACTGGTCCCTCTGCCACATGCCCTAGGTCAGGCATGGGGGATAACCAGACCACAGCCTACAGCATTGTCTCTTCCACTTACCTATAGATCCAGCATAGACAACAACCTTCTGCGAATTGCTTTGTAGTTTCCACTGAGTAGCTCTGAGAAATCAAAAGCAGCGGTTGACCTAGGCCTCCTGGTGAGCTCCTCCCAAGGAGCCACAAAACCAACGCATCCGGAGGCTGGTACCAGACCACAACAGAGCAACTCCTGACTGGCTCCATTAGTGGTACACACAAAAGGTGGTTGCAACAAGTACACAAGCCTGCTAGGGCAAATCCCACTCAGTGGGGTCAGCCCCCACACAGCAATTCTTACCCTGTAGATGCAGCCAATTCCCACAATTAGTCAGTCTGAGTGTTAATCTCATTCCCTGATCTACTAACAACAATAAAGGCTTGGCACAACAGAAGATCACACACAACCCACACAAAGATCACATCTAGAGCACTGGCATAGCGGATCAGGGAGAGTGCGCCATTGGGCCATGCAGGACACTTTCCATATTAGGCCATCTGGCCAAAGCTGAGAGATGAAGCAAATATTCCTGACACACAGAAATGAACACAGAGAGGCTAATAAAATGATAATACAAAGAAACATCCCATAAATGAAACAACAGTAGAAAACTCCATAAAATAAGCTAAATGAAATGGAGGCAAGCAACCTACCAGAGACAAGTGTTCAAAATAATGATTTTTAGGATGCTCGATGAACTTATGGGGAGAATGGATGAGCACGATGAGAACCTCGATAGAGAGAGTAAGCATAAAAAAGGACATAAAAACCATAAAAAAGAACCAGACAAAAATGAAGAATACAATAATTGGAATGAAGAATACAATAGAAGGATTCAATAGTAGATTGGTTGAAGCAGAAGATAGAATCAGTGAACTGGAAAACAAGGTAGCAGAATACACTCAATCAGAACAACAAAAAGAAAAAAGAATTTAAAAAAATGAGGATAGTTTAAGAGACTTCTGGGACAACATGAAGTGTAACAATATCTGGATCATAGGAGTACCTGAAGGGGAAGAGAGAAAGCAAGGGATTGAGAATCTATTTGAAGAAATAATGAAAGAAAATTTCCCTAACCTGGCAAAGGAATTAGACATACAAGTTCAGGAAGCACGGAGTCCCAAACAAGAGGTATTCAAACAGACCTGCACCAAGGCATCGTAATTAAAAGGTAAAAGACAAAGAGAGAATCTTAAAAGCATCAAGAGAAAGGCAGCTAATTACCTACAAGGGTAGCCCTATAAGAATGTCTGCTGATTTTTCAAAAGAAAGTTTGCAGGCCAGAAGGGACTGGCAAAAAATATTCAAAGGTATGAAAAATAAGAATCTACAACTATGAATACTCTACCCAGCAAAGTTTTTGCTTAAAATGGAAGGTGAGATAAAGAGCTTCCCAGACAGGAAAAAGCTTAAAGAATTCATCACTAACAGGTCAGTATTACAAGGAATGTTAAAGGGACTTCTATAAAAAGGGAAAAGGTAAAAAAGAAAATAGAAATAATACGAATAATAAAATGGCAGCAAGTATGTACCTATCGGTAATCACTTTAAATGTAAATGGATTAAATGCTCTAATTAAAAGACATTGGGTAGTAGAATGGATAAGAAAACAACACTCATGCATATACTGTCTACAAGAGACCCACTTCAGATCAAATGGCACTTACAGACTGAAAGCAAAGGGATGGAAAAAGATATTTCACGCAAATGACAATGAAAAAAAGTGAGAATAGTGATACTTATACCAGATAAAATAGATTTTAAAACAAAGGCTATAATAAGAGACAAAAAAGAGCATTACATAATGATAAAGGGATTGATAAATCAAAGGGACATAACCCTTGTAAACATATATGTACCCAACACAGGAGCACCTACATACATAAAGCAATCATTGAATGATACAAAGGGAGAGATCAACAGTAATACACTCCCAGTAGGAGACTTTAATACCCGATTGACACCAATGGACAGATCTTTCAGACAAAGAATCAACAAGAAAACAATGAGCCTAAAAGACACACTAGACCAGATGGATTTAACAGATATTTTCAGGGCATTTTACCCCAACACAGCAAAAATATACATTCTTCTTAAGTGCACATGGAACATTTTCAAGGACAGACCACATGTTAGGACACAAAACAAGTCTCAATAAATTTAAGAAGATTGAAATCATATCAACCATCTTCTCTGATCACAATGGTATGAAACTAGAAATCAACTGCAAGAAAAAAACTAGAAAATACACAAACACATGGAGGCTAAATAACATACTACTAAACAATGAATGGGTTATCAACGAAATCAAGGAAGCAATTAAAAGATACATAGAGACAAATCAAAATGAAAACACAACAATTCAAAATCTATGGGACACAGCAAAAACAGTCCTAAGAGGGAAATTCGTAGCAATACAGGCCTATCTCAAGAAATAAGAGAAAACTAAAATAAACAAACTAACCTTACACTTAAAAGAACTAGAAAAAGAACGGCAAACAAAGCCCAAAGTGAATAAAAGGAAGGAAATAATAAAAATCAGAGCAGAAATAAATGAAATAGAGTATAGAAGAACAATACAAAAGATTAATGAAATCAAGAGCTGGTTCTTCAAAAGGATAAAAAAAATTGACAGACCTTTAGCCAGACTCGTCAAGGAAAAAAGAGAACTCAAATAAATAAAATCAGATGAAAGAGGAGAAATAACTATGGACTCCACAGAAATACAATGGATCATAAGAAAATACTATAAGCAATTATATGCCAGCAAATAGGACAATCTAGAAGAAATGGACACACTCCTAGAAACATACAATCTTCCAAGACTAAGCCAAGAAGAAACCGAATGATTACCACCAATGAAACAGAATCAATAATCAAAAACCTCCACAAAAACAAAAGTCCTGGACCAGATGGCTTCATTTGGTAAATGTTTTTACCAAACATTCAAAGTAGAATTAAGACCAATTCTTCTCAAACTATTCAAAACAATGCAAGAAGAGGAAATGCTCCCTAACTCCTTTTATGAGGCTACCATTACCTTGATTACAAAACCAGACAAAGACATTGCAAAAAAAAAGAAAGCTATAGGCCAATATCTCTTATGAACATTGATGTAAAAATCCTCAACAAAATATTAACAAACAGAATTCAGGAATACATTAAAATTACCCTACACGATGATCAAATTGGATTTATTCCTGGGATGCAAGGTAGGTACAATATCCGCAAATCAATTAATGTGATACACCACATTAACAAATCAAAAGATAAAAACCATATAATCATATCAATAGATGAAGAAAAAGCGTTCGACAAAATCTAGCATCCATTTATGATAAGAACTCTCAGCAAAGTGGCAACAGAGGGAATATACCTCAACATAATAAAGGTCAGATATGACAAATCTACAGCTAACATCATACTCAGTGGGGAAAGGCTCTAAGCATTTCCTTTAAGATCAGAACAAGACAAGGATGTCCACTTTCACCACTCCTCTTCAACAATGTATTGGAAGTCTTAGCCACAGCAATAAGACAAGAAAGAGAAATAAAAGGCATCTGAATTAGAAAAGAAGAAGTAAAATTCTCATTATTTGCCAATGACATGCTACTATATATAAAGAATCCTAAAGATTCCACCAAAAAACTATTAGAACTGATCAATGAATTCAGTAAAGTAGCAGGTTACAAAATAAATATTCAGAAGTCTGTGGCATTTTTATATACCAATGATGAACTTTCAGAAAGAGAAATTAAGAAAACAATCCCATTTACAATTGCGTGAAAAACTATATAATACCTGGGAATCAAATTAACCAAGGAGGTAAAAGGTATGTTCTCAGAAAATTATGTCATTGAAAAAAGAAATTGAAGAAGATACAAATAAATAGAAGCATATACTGTGCTCATAGGTAGGAAGAATCAACATCATTAAAATGGCCATACTACCTAAAGCAATCAATAGATTAATGAAATCCCAATCAAAATACTAATCGCATTTTTGAGAGCTTGAACAAATTATCCTAAAATTTATGTGGAACCATAAAAGACTCGGAATAGCTGCAGCAATAATGAGAAAGAAAAACAAAATTGGAGGTATCACACTACCTGATAGCAAATCATACTACAAGGCTACAGTAATCAAAACAGATACATTGATCAAGGGACCAGAATAGAGAGCTCAGAAATTAACCCACACCTATACGCTCACTTAATATATGACAAAGGAGGTAAGAATATAGAATGGGGTAAAGACAGTCTCTTCAATAAATGGTGTTGGGAAAATTGGACAGATACATGCAAAAAAAAAATAAACTGGACTACCTTCTTACACTGTATACAAGAATAGACTCAAAATGGATTAAAGACTTAAATGTAAGACCCAAAACCATAAAGCTTCTAGAAGAAAATATGGGCAGTAAAATTTCTGATATTACTAACAGTAATATCTTTTTGGATATATCTCCTCGGGCAAGGGAAACAAAAATAAAAATATACAAATGGTACTGCCTGAAACTAAAAAGTTTTTGTACAGCAAAGGAAATCATCAACAAAACAAAAATCCAACCGACTAATTGGGAGAAGATGTTTGCTAATGATACATCTGATAAGAGGTTAATATCCAAAATATGTAAAGAACTCATGCAACTCAACAACAAAAAACAAAGAATACAATTAAAAATAGGAAGAAGACCTGAACAGATACTTCTCCAAACAGGAAATACAGACAGCTAATAGACATATGAAAAGATGCCCGAGAAATGCAAATTAAAACCACAATGAGGTATCACCTCACACCTGACAGAATGGCTATCATCAATAAGTCAAAGAACAAATGTTGGCGAGGATGTGGAGAAAAGGGTACCCTCATACAGTGTTGGTTGGATTGCAAATTTGTACAGCCTCTATGGAAAACAGTCTGGAGGTTTCTCAGAAAATTAAAAATGGATATCTATTTTGTCCCAGCAATTGCACTTCTGGGTATTTATCCAAAAAACAACCAAAACAACAATTTGTAAAGATCTATGCACCCCAACATTCATGACAACGCAATTTACAATAGCCAAGATATGGAAGAAGCCTAAATGTCCATCAACAGACAATTGGATAAATAAATTATGGTTCATATATACAATGAAATATCACTCAGTCATTAAAAAAAAAACAAAAATAAAACCAAAAAAATCCCAAAATCCTACCATTTGCAACAACATGGATGGACCTAGAGGTTATTATGCTGAGTGAAATAAGGCAGACAGAGAAAGATAAATGCCAAATGATTTCACTTATATGCGGAACCTAAGGAACGAAAAGAACAAACTAATCAAAAACAGACTCACAAATATAGTGGATAATTTGGTGATGGACAGAGGGAATGGGGCGTTGGGGGGCTGGGAAAATGGGGTGAAGGGTTAAAGTAGTACAAATTAATAGTTGATAGATGGTCATGGGGATGGGGAGCACGGCATAGGGAATGTAGTTAGCATTAATATATTAGCTAGGTGGAAAACCAGAAGAGAGAAGGAGCAATTAGGGAGATCATTTTATGAACTATAAATGTCTAACCAATGTACTGTATACTTGAAACTAATTAAAATTTTAAAAATTAAAAAATTATCAATTTGATTCTGACAAACCACCTTAATTACATCTGTTATTTGGAAATACCAGTGAGTGATTTTTGTGTACACCAATATGCAAATACCTTAAGAGTTGACTTTGGACACAAAAAATTAAGTATAATATTTCGCCATCATAGTACCAGAACATGCATATTAACATTTGGCAATAATAAATCCGACTTTAATTTTATTATCCTGTTGGGCTTGTTGATGGACAATTAATGAGCTAAAATGGATGGAATTCAGTAAATGGGCTGGCAGTTCATTTACTATTCTAATTCTATAGTCTCTCTCCCAACCTCAGAAATAAAGTTCTTAAAAACCACTACGGATTGAGAACTCCAGGTTGAAAAAATGAGTATAGTTGTAGAATAAAAAACAGGATTGGGAGATTGACATCATGTGAATATGGTTTATGGTAATAGGTTTACATTCAATGAAACAAACAAAACAAAACAAAACAAAACAAAAAATAAAAGGAATCATTTCCATTTGTCCCTCCATTCACTAGAACTTCTCAAGGACTTTTGCTGTGGCAGTGTTTAGAAATCTATTATAAAACTATTTTATATAGTTTTATTATATTTTATAAAGCCATATTACTTTTGGAAACAATAAATATATTAGTGACCTTGCTTTTCTTCCTCTCTACAAACGTTGGCACTGTTAGAAGTTAATGACTGGGATCAACTAGATGCTATCTTTCTCATATCGTCTAAGGTTCTGCCTCTTGCCTTTCTGAATCCTGACTCAGTAGTTTCTCTTACACATTTCTAGCAGTATATATCTCCTTTATCTTTTCCACTGCTTCCTTAAAAAATCACTACCACTGACATCACCTCCATTTTCTTCTCTAAAACATCACATTCCTCTTCTTATACAGGAGTTGCCTCCATTTCCAGAATGTTAGAAGTGAACTAATTTTCGATGTTAGAAAGTTCTACTGAGGAGGAAAAAAGGGAAGAGAAGATGCTGTTCAAGATTATACTAAAAGTGTAGATGAAATCACTGGACAAAAGACAGGAATATCAAAGGAGGAATTTCAACACCAGAGAGTATGCTTGAATTCCCTCTGATACATGGTAATCGTGAAGGCACCTTCTAACTCCAGGATTCTATGAATCTATGATTAGGAATCACAAGAAATTTTATAAGCAAACAAGGGAAGACTGTTTTGAAAAAAAGCATTCATAAGTCAAACACCAAAGTTGTACTGCTCTCTCTTGGAGGCAGACAATGGAAATTCGTGAACGTTTAACAGGTATTATTAGTTGTACTAGCATTAGTTGTCCTAGCAATTTATTACCTAACATATTTAACTAACTCCAAGGTTAAAACAAGAAAACACTATAAATTGATGGTGGGTCGACATAAAGAATAAAACAAAAACCTTGGGAGTGACGATGAAATTCATGCCACCAAATAAAAAACTGCAAAAGAACTAGAATTTAGCCCAACAAGAAATGTTTCTAATGTTGATGCCATGGAAAATGGGTAAACGACCCTGTGTGTGTGCGTGTGTGTGTGTGTGTGTGAGAGAGAGAGAGAGAGACAGGGAGAGACAGAGAGAGAGAGAGAGAGAGAGAGAGAGAGAGAGAGAGAGAGAGAGGAAAAGAGAGTCAGAGTCTATTGTCTTTGTGTACAAAAACTAGGAGCCTTAAAGAAGTTTCACGTATTTTAAAGTATTTTAATGGAGCCATGATAACATTTTTGGGCATTTGACACATAAGGCACTATCATTCCAGAGAAAAACACTATTATAAAGATACATTTCATGAAGTTATCAGAAATCTACTTCAATGCTTAAAATGAAATCTATATCTGGAATATAAACCATAATGTTTTATTTTTACATGGTGGCAAGAAAGACAATAGGTCTAAAAGTGATTCCATTGTACTGAATTGAAAAAATTACCAAGTGTTGTAGGAGATTAAGTAGAAAATACTGAATCAAATCTCAGAAAAAGTCTTCTGTATAAACACAAAAGAGTATCATGTAAGTTAAATTAATAAGATATGGTAGACTCTTTAATTAGTACTTATTAAGACTAATTTTAGAGCAAACTAATTAGAGGGAAGATATATTTAATTTATAGAAATAATTTTAAATAAATACAATTTTAAAGCATGTGCATACAGACTAAAAACTTCTCTTGTAGATATTTTTTAAATAAGCAGCTTCAAAATGCAGTTACAGATTATTAAAATTAACATGTAAATTGATTATAGCATAACATGATTATGCTATAAAACTTAAAATGTTTTGTAATATGTACATATATTCATTCCAATATTTATAGCATTGATAATGTAAAGCATAATCTTTTTATGCATACTTTAGCCAAAGTGACTTTTCAAATAATCAAAAAACAAAACAAAATAGACCCTCTAAAATAAAGGATCCTCCCCAATGAAAATAAATCCTTAAAGTATTATCCTAAGCTAAGGGAAGAGACATAATTGAAAAATTTTAAAAAGCAACAAGTAGTTGCATCTTGGGAAAATATTAAAGTTATAAAGAAATGGAAAGAAAAAAAGCAAAATCAAAATATCCTACATGATCAAATCAAATTCTACCATAATTTCCAATAGAAACAAAAAGACAGCAGGGAGAAAGAAGTGTTAGAACTCTTTGCAAGGATGTGGAGAATTCCCCAAATGTCAACACACTGAAATAATAAGAGGACAAGCAGAGAAAATGCAAATAAATGCACAGAAGAATAGGAGTATTGTTCTTAGTGATGCCTGAAAAGGAGGTTAATGTGACTAGATTATCAAAGCTGCCAGTGCTTATGGGAAACACAAGGATCAGACTTTGCAGATTTTTGGTGCAGGCATTCATAACAGTAAAAGAAACCATAATACATGAGGAATTCTGCGAGCCGGCAGTAATGCCTGATTTTATGATGTCTGGAAATAGCTATCTTTTATCAAAAGAGAACAATATTTCAAATTCTACCAAGAACGGCCCAATATTATGCCAACCTGCCAAATAATGTAGTTTTGTTAGTGAAAATATCACATTGACACAAGACTAAAGCCCTTATAAAAAGAAAAAGGTGTCTATGTTACACAAGTTACTTGCAGGAGTCAACAAAGGTGGGGTCGTTACTGACTCGGGGAACGATAACTCAGAGATGAAAAAATGAAATACGAATGTGAGCAAGTACAGCCGAACAGGGCTTCTGAGTCATTCTTATTTATTAAAAATGTTTCAGGTGTAGAGGACTGTTATTGTCAAGTTTCTTTTTAGAGGTGTACAAAAAATAAATGGAATATCATTTTAGATCTTTTAAAGGTGACAAATATAAAGCTATATATATGAAATGTGAAGTATTTCCAGAAATTTGCTTCATCTCCTCTGTGTTTACAATGAACTGAAATCACTATGCTGAAAAAATAACTATTTAAATGTTTAAACAAAAATATCACAGGGTACTTTGTTCTATATGAGTGATTTGTCTTAATACCAGATCTCACATATAAGTTCGAATGCTAAATTAAATTAATATTAGATGTTCCTAAATTGCTGGCATTTATCATGCTGTGATTTTCTGATGGCTTCTTAGCACTGAGAATATAGCTACATGTAGATACAACTACAGATATAGATATAATAAAATGTACCCTATATAAACATATATAATAAGAATTTTAACTCAGCAGAGTAGGCTGAAAATCAATATGTAGAAGTAAAATTTAGTATGGTGGGTTCATGTTCAGTAAAAATTAAATCTAAAACATTTAAAAATATTGATTGGATGACTGCAACAGAGCATGAAGCAAAAAATAGTTCATTCATATAGAAAATAATAAAAACAAATGGTCTCAAAGCAGTCAATATATTGGCAATAGATGCCTCTCTACTGGATTGAATCAGGTGAAATTGTTCTTTCCATTGTTCAAAAATGGCTGATATTGATAATTACATATGGTTTGAACTAAAAGTATTAGAGCTAAGATATTTAATTCATTTAATTCCCCAAAATATTGCAATACAAACCAAAACAATGTATTAATTGCCTAAATTCTGTATTTCAAATAATATTTCTTGCACACAAAACAGGTTAAAATGAAATAAATACTATCAGTAACTTGTGTTGCTCTCAGGTTTATGAAATTAAGAGATTAGGGTTCTTAGCAAATTTGAATATATACTATGTAGATTATTAGGTAAAAATCATCATTTTATCCTTCTTGCATGTGCATTGAGAAGCTGTAACAGGAGAAAGGTTATAAATGAGAGCAAATTCACATTAAGAAAAAAAGCAAACCAACAAAGTCCTTTATGTTATTTAAAATAGCTTAATAGTTTATTTTTGGCTAAAGTATGTATGATGTGATGATCTTCCTCCACCAAATTATTGCAAGTTCATAATTTGTAAAAAAAATGGATGACTGCAAATAAAGGCAGTCTAATTTAACTGGCAATTGATCAATTAATCAAGCTATTAATCAATCTATCAATCAATGGAATTGAAAAAGAATCAAATATTTATGTGATAATAGTTTAGCAGAAATCTCAAGGAAGGAATTCTCATTTATTCCTGATCCTAAAATTTGTCTTTAAAATAACATAAAAACAAAAATACAGTATTTAAAATTTTATGTACCTAATTGTAACATTAGGTACATCATAATGACCTATTTTGATATATCTAATGCTTGGTCAAAATGAATAGTGTGGCTAAACCAGTTGTTAAAATACTAAAGAGTAAGAGACCTCCATATTCTTGGAAATGGCCTCTGCTCCAACCTCTCCCACCAAGACTTCTCCAAGTTCTCACTCCTAATGAGATAACATCTGACAGAGCAGGGGCCTCCAAGATCTTGGCATCCACTCTGATTGGTTGGTGCCTGGGCCATGTGAATTCTTAAACATTTTGAACTTCTCCTCTGTTAGCAAGATGAAGATAGTAGTGGAAGCTTTAAGTCAGACTGTGTTATAGCGGCTGTACTATCTGGATAAATCACTGGGCCTTGCTGAAATTTCAACTTTCTTTTTTGAAATAGAGTTATTATCAGTTACCTAGTAGGGCTGATTGTGGATTACATGAAATGACATAAAGTGGTTATCAGCATATGGAAAAAGTAAATACTACATGGAAGAATAAGCAAAAACTGTAGTCCTTTACTCACAAATGGATCAGGTCTCAAACATTCATTTTTTGAAGCTGGTAGACTGATAATTAGAATGTATTTCCTTCATAATAATTACTATAAAGGAGTTATATATGCCAATGTTATAAATTCCAATTTTAACTGTATCATACTGTTCTTATGTATGAAAAAATATTGAGCATTCATATATGCTAGGCACTATTCTAAGAATTTCACATTTAAGTTATTTAATACTCAACCTTATGAAATAATATGCTCTTATTATGCCCACTTAACAAATGAGGAGATCAAGGCAAAGGGGTGAAGTAACATGTTCTAGGATACATTAGCCAGTAAGTGGCAGAGTCAGCATTAGATCTAGGCAATCAGGTTCAAGGATCTGTGCTCCTAATCACCATATTGTCTTTGGAATTAATCAAAATAAAACACAGAAAGGTTTATGAAAACCAAAACCTGGGGAAAAATACATGGTGGTTTCTCAACTTGTGATATAAACAACACTGGTCAAACTGAGCAAAAGAAGAAAGTATACTGAATTTATCTTGCATGCTGGTGGCCCAAGGAAAAGCAGGCTGAGACAGATTAGACTTGTGGAGATAGAAAGTGGACTATCTACTGCCAAAGGCCTTAAATCCTGCTATCACTGGTTCTTCATCACAACTAAAGTTCCTGAGTTGCCTTTCCTTTTCTTATTCACATATCTATTGCAAGCTTTTATAAAATATAAGGGTACGAAATGCAGCAGAAAGTCTAATGTTCCAGACATGGGCTTGATTTCTCCCTCTTCTTTCAGAGCAAGTATCTTTTTAAAGACAGTTTGCAAACAGGCATTAGATCAGCTAGTATTGGCCTGGACTCCCAAAACTGGATTCTCAACAGTGTAGGCTCTTGTCTACCACCTTTCCCACAGATCAAGAGAATGGGCGTATTTGTTCCACCATAGCAGCCATCACTGCCTAACTCTCATCTTCAGACTAGACCTAGTCTTCTTTTACCCTTGACAAGTCTCTGAATGCTTTGTAACCATTTCTGGCTTTGAAAGATTGTTTTTTAAATTCAGTTCTTGGTGTGCTAAAATGGTTTCCATCTAACTCTCCCAGAATTTTTAGATTGCTCTTAGTATTTTCATTTGAACATTTTATTACATTTTACTTTTAGTTTCAACATGGCTGTTCAGTATTTTATTCATTTATTTAGAATACTGGGTGCTCTGAATACTAGTTTCTAGTGTCTTGGATTGTACAACTTAACCATTTTGTTTTCAATTTTTTAGTATTTTTATGTACCCCTAAACACTTATATTTGAACATTTCAAGGGTATTAAGGTTTGTTTTAGTTTAGACTGTAGGTCTCAGTACATTTTTTTGTTAGAATTATATTCAATTTTTTATTAAAATGCATTTATTCCTTAATTCCAGTGTTAGGAATTTACTATTTATATTGATTTTAGCATTTTAAAATTATGGTTAGAATTTTAATAAAAGGGTGACCTTGTAAGATTCTTTTACTTATATACCTTTGCTATTTTTTACTAGTATTTGCTAGTAATTTTAAGTTTTGGGGCACAAAAAAGAGGGATCTATAATATTAAATATTTTCAGTCCTAAACAAATTTAAATAGGTCAGCTTTATAACTGCCCCTTTTCTTTAAACAATTTATCATAACAGTATAAAATGGAAAGGACTGTCATCTTTGGGTTTGTTAGGTAGCTCTTAGTGGAGTTTCCAAGGAAGCAGATCTGAGACTAGGACTGGGGTGTACATAATTTATTTGGGAGATTCAGAGAAACTGGCAGGGCAATGGTAAAGGTGATAAGAAAAGGTAGGCAGCTAATATAGGGTACATTATTAATCTAGGTATCACAGAGCCAACTGAAATTTAATCCTACGGGGACACTCTGGCAAATGGTGAAAGACAGCCATCTCAGAATTGTTTAAGTCACAGCCAAAGAAGCTGAAATCCATCAGTTATTGCTTAAGGTTTTCCCTCAGCTTCTGGCAGCTCAAAGGCATAGATGCAGGTGCTGGCCTTTGGAAGGCTGATGTGCACAAAATGGTAAGGGGCCACAAAAGCATAGAGACGGAGTACCACATTATCTATTATATTAGATATAATATAATAGGTATAATAAAAACCATAAGGCAACTCCCAATCATCACAGTGATCATTTTAAATAAATGTATCCCTGAACGTTGGTGAAATTTTGGCAAACCAGTTTTACTTGGAAGCTCAAAGTCTGCTAATAGCATCTAAGTATTACTACTAATAAGGTAATTTAAAAACTCTCAATTCAAAATGCTACCAAAATAGGAGACTGGTAGTAAGACACTAAGTAATGTACATAAGCTCAAGGAATAATATCAGCCTATGATTTAACTCTTTCAAGAAATAATGCTTAGAGATTCCCCTGATGACTCAAATGATATCAAGGACAAACACTCACCAGAAGCAAGGATGTGAAGCATTATTCCAAATAATCAGCCTCGCTGTTCCCCTAGTAAATGGCTACATTCCTACTTTAACTTGAAGGCACATGCTATAAAAAAACAAAACAAGACAAAACAAAACAACAAAAAACTATAGAGTAAAGTCATTTGGAGAGTCCACAAATACTTCACTGACCTAAGTAAAATTTCTCTTATTCAGGTTTGAATTCTTCCTCAGTTTTAAGCTTTTCTTGGTTCTTCTCAGTGACTGAGAGGTTCCTCAGTGACTGACTTGGTTCCTAGTCCTGACTTGAATCTTAGAGTCTCCTTCTTTAGGAGTTTTCCATAGCACTTCTGTTTCTTGGAGTCAGGTGATAGAGTTACAGCCACTAGACAGTTAAAACAGACTGTGCCTTGTAGGCCAGAAAGGGGCATCTTTGGTCACATATACCCAAATGCAGGTTTATTAAAGAGCAATAATCTTTCAAAAGCTAAATATAAGAGTAAAAAAGCTAAGTGTATGTAAACTATATACCTGTACTAAGACCAATATTTATAGCTGTAAAACTGATTCGTAGTCATGATCATTTTTTGCAGAGAAAGGAGAAAAAAAAGGTGGAAAGCAAGTGTGTGTGTAAAGTGAAGAAATGACATTTCCCCTCAGACAGCTATGCTATACATTATACTATTTGGGACAATTACACATGTATTTATTTCCTCTGTATTATATTTTCATGACATTGTTGCAAAACATTGGTCTATTTCTACTGTAGAAAGAAGTACCCCAGAATTTGTCAAGGCACCTCTGCTATTACTATGTAGGTTCTGCGGTTGTCAGATTTACTTTTAAAGTATGTTTGCATGGGGAAAGTGTTTGGGGGTTGGAGGGTGGGGGAGAGGTAGAATGAAATGAGAAAGGTAAGATATTTACCTAAGAAAAATATTTTCTTTCTCAAAATGAAGAAGTCTGATAAATAAATATAGCACATAAAGCAGTAAACATTTAGAAAAAAGAATAAATTAAATCTTTTACATTTTTAAAAGACTTATTTGCAATATAAAATTATACTATATTTATAACTCAGTAAAATACTCATTATTTTGTACAGTATGACTACTTCATTTTCATATCAAATTTTAATGACAAGAATAATAGAAATTTACAGCTGGAAGAATTAGTGATCCTTCAGACCTTGTCTTCAATTTCAAGAAAACAGAGCCAAAAGGTTGACTTGTCAAAAGTCAGTGATAAAAGGGCTAGGATCCAGATCTCATTTCCTCTCAGATGGCCTTTCACAAATATTTTCAAAATATTATTAACATAGTCTTTTTGCAATTTGCAGACCTTTGTATTTGAGTTCCACAACATAATACCTCCACATAAATAATACTTGTAGGAAATATTAGCATCGCATCACCCCCAACATTAACATATTTCAAATCTGTATCTCTACTTTTAATTCATTTGCCTACTAACAGTTGAGGAAAGATAGTTATGTATAAGCTGTATACTAAGAACTGTCTTAACTATTTTTAACAATTCTATTAACATGAAATATATCTGAATTACTATAATTCTTTTTAAATTTAAAAGTCACCAGTCTCAGAGATAGAGCTATTTTCTAAAATTAAGCAAATTGTGGAAAAGGGGCAAAGTGGACATGACATACCTTTTAAAAAATAATCCCAGCCCGTTATTACAAAGTTTTTCTCCTTTTCTCCCATTTTTATTGTTTTGCACTCCTCTCCAAAACTATATATAAGTAATATGAGAAAGGTGCTTCTATGGCTGTTCATCAATACATAAAAAGATTTTAAAGTAACAATATTACTTTATTAAGAAATCCTCTGGGTACAGAGTTTTTTGGCTTGGACATGAAACACGTTGAAGGAAGTTCTAGTTTTCAAAAATCTAGCTCAGAATGAAGGTTAACATAGAGATAACAGGTCTCCTTAAACTAAATATACAACCCATCCCCATGAGGGAAAGGCCCATTTTCAATAAGAAATATGGTTTGAGTATAGGTGTATTTTCAGAAAAGCACAATTGTTTAATTATGTTAAAAGTGAAATAGGTTTTGCGGGGAAACCATGACAAATTAATCCTATTTGTGTTCTAGATTCCTGTTTTGGAGGCTGGGAGAATGTCTTCTTTTTGCTACAGTACTGTCTCCTGGCATAGAGATAACCTGGAGGCTCAAGGAATAATCCTCCCTCTCCAGGAGAAGCTCCCTGGGCACAGCACAAACGCGGCATTCCTTAGGGCTTCACAGACTAGATGCTCAGAATCTAGATTACCTAGATTTATATTCCTGGTGACTGGGACACTCTATAACATTACGGTCACAGAAATTACAGGTTTTAAAAGGACAAAAATAAAAACATGTTTCCCCAACCTGTGAAAATCTGATCTGGATTCAACTAGTATTTATCTAAGTCTCCAGTTTATGTCATTCACTTTCTCAAATACAGTGTGATTTAATTATCATTAAGTCCTAGGGTAAAGGTGTTTTTTTCATTTAACACATGAGAAAACTGAAAGACTAAGAGAGGTCAAAGCTCTAGCTCTGGACTGAAAAATTGCATAGCTGGAATTTGAACCCAAGTCTAGTGCTTTATTCCATCTTTTCATATTCTTTTGTGATACCCTCTGATGATAGCTCACAGTTGTGTCAAAATTAAGATTTCCCACATTTTAGACCTATCTAATTACCTACCTGCCTATCTTTGTTTTATTACAAAGTGATTGAGGTAGTTTACTAAACATCAGTATCATGTATTAAAATCAAAATAAGTGAAGAAATTGGGAAAAAGGAAAATTATGAGTGGAAAAAGTTTTAAGATTAAGAAAGAGTGGTAGGAAATGAATGTTTTTATATATCATTGTGATGATGGTACAGTAACATATTAATATATAACACCTGCTTTAGTTACATAGCACTTTTTTCAAAATGTCATTACAGAATAGAAACTGCATGAGAGACTCATGCAGTTGTAAGATGTAAGATGTAAATTCCCTCTGGAATTCTCTTTTCTATGGGTTCCTCTTGTTTCCACAGGTAGACTAGGATGATGTGATCTCTGGGATCACTGCCCTTAGAAATCTAGTTCCATTTCCTATATGGTTTTTGAAGGTAGAAATGTATTCCCAATACCAAACAGTAAATACTCCCCCAAAAAGTATAAGTTGGGATTTAATGGATTCAGTTATTTTCTATTTAATGTAGTAATACAGAACGTCTATGGACAACTAATACAATGAAGATTTACAAAGACATTTCTAGTTCCTAACATATTCATTTTCAAAGAGATTTTATTTAATTCAAATTGGAATGAACTCACTTCAATAAATTACATTAATATAATATCCAATTTTGATATTATATATTATGGCAACTGGAAGGCATATTACCTTTATATATGGAAAATGGAAGGAAGGAATCATAAAAAGTTAAACTTCTAAATGTCAGCACTTTCTAAAATAACACCTATAAAATCCATTTCAAACACATCTTTTCAATTAAATATTTATTCATTAGAAATCAAACTATGGTTTCCTCCTGTGAAAAAGCAGAGTGTATCCATTTAACATACAAAAACAGTATACAATACAACAAGGTTTTCAAATCTGGCTTTTTACTTATAAATGCTTTTGTATCTTGTGACATAACAAATTCTTCACTGTGAAAAAAACTGACACACCCCTCAATTAGCCTACAGGGGAAAGTGTCAAGTATGTCTGTCAATATTTAAATTCATGTGTCTCTGAAATGACTGATATAGTGGTAAAAAGTGCAAAGGAAAAGAAGTCTAACTCCACTCTACCTCAGTCCTATTTGCATGGTATGATCCTGATCTGCACCTACTTTGGTTTTCTGAGTAGGTGAGGTGCTTGTGGTTTACTGAGAACCTGAAATTCCAGGTCCTCTGCTTCTAAGCCTGACACTGTAAGATCCTGTAAAGAAGAGACAAAATTATACAACATACAGTTTAAATTCTCCTTTCTGCTCACCTCCTTACCTATCTTTCTTCCTTTCTTTCCTCTCTTTCTTGCTTAAAAGATAGAGACTAGGTATGGTATTGCTTACTTCTCTAAACAAATTAGGGAATAAGTAGGCATCATTAGTTTAACAATGACATTTAAACATTATTACTGAAATATATCTCTGAAGAAACAACAAATGCTCATCTATCAAAAGCACTTCCTGTGTTGTTAACAAAACCTGGCTCTTGAAGATAATGAAAATTTATTAACTCCAGGGTAGACACTTTTGCATATTTGCATATATATATAAGTGGGTTTATGTTTGTTAGACTTCCATGTTATTAGTAATAGATATCTCATAGATCCTCTATTAAACTAACATTAAAGATAACTAGGTCTTCTCCCTTAATACAATACAGTTACATTTTGAAACCCTACTACACACAAGACAGGTTTTAGGTGCTCATGGTTGTTTTAAGGAAAACAGGAGTTGGGGATATCAAATACATAAAAATCACTATAAAAGCAGGGGTACAAATGAAATATTGTGTAAGCTAAAGAAAGGAGAGAGTAATAATTCTGTAATTCTTAAAGAAGTGATAAAAAGCAAATTTAATTATGGTGGACTGAGATTCAAAATCCAGTACTATGAAGCTTAGATGCAAGTCTATCCCTTCCAAGTCTATCCCTTGTAACTTACAATCTCCTTCTGTTTATCTTTCTCAAAGACATCTACAATACATCCTATGTCTCAGAATGATTTCATTCAACAGCTACCTGTCATATTTCACATTACCTCTGAAAATGTTACTACCTCTAGGAAGCCTTATTACCTGATTCTAACTAAGAGTGGTGGTTGTTCTATATAGCAATGTAATGACTACACTATTCACATTATTTACTTTAATATCAGAGTACATTTACATAAATACCTTAAAGTTTGGGGAGCTACTATGTGTCAGGCACTGTGCTGAATTGTTTTACTTGTATCTATTCTTTTCATCCTCACAACAACCCTATATTCTACTTAACAAATTTACCCTACTTCATGCATCAAGAAACTAAGGTTTAGAAAATTTCAGTCACATGCTCAAAGTAACAAAATTAATAAATCGTAGTCAAGAAGTTTAGCTCCAGAGCCCACACTACCAATCCATAAGCAATACTACCTTCTTAACACTTTTATACATGTTATATTAAAATCTTTGGGATATGTGAGCCTGAGATATCATGACAATTCCATTTGCTTCATGTACACGTGGGACAATTGTAAACCCAAATCATCTGTGGAACATCTTAACACAGATATCCACAACCTACCTCACAAGACAGTGATTCATTTTGTCCACAGTTAGATAGGGCTTCTGTATGGATAGAAAACCCCACAGGTGTTTTTGATGTGTAAGCAGGGTTAAAAACTATTGTGTATTATATACTTTTAGAACACAGACGAATTTTAAATAGCAAACGAATTTCTTCTTGAGCACCAATTTGAATTACTCAGTGGCTGCCTGGAACTCCACATTAAAAAAAATACTAAAGCCAGTGTAAGCTCAGATGGCCTGGATTCAAAGGTTGGCTTTGGTACTAATTACCTGTGTGACTCTGTACTTCAGCTTCCTTATATGAAAACATGGATAATACTGTTTTGTTTTGTTTTGTTTTGTTTTAGGGTTGTTAAGATGATTGAAGGGTTACTATACAATTTAGAATAGTGCCTGGCACATGAAAAATTTCAATAAATACTAGCAATTGTCATGGGAATAGCATTATAAATACTGAGTATTTGCCAAGTCAGACCTGAAAAACATTCTTGAGGGTTCAATCTTAATAAGTTTAATGCTATATCTGTGGAAAAGTCATTACATATGTACATGTCTACTTTAGAAACACATTTAGGATACAATTTATTTGCAAACTGAGGACTGTTTATATTTAAAGCTTTGTGAGGGCAATGTCCAGCATGGCACAGAAAAATAAAAGCTATGCTGTATAGTAGAAAAAGCATGGATTTGCAAGCAGGGTTACTAGTGTTTAAGCCTCAATTTACTACCTGTGAAAACCAGAGCAGTCACCGGACTTTTTGTTTCCCCATCTGTTAAGTGAGTATATAAAGTTTTTACTTTGCAATGTTTTTGTGACAATTACATGAGACGATGGACATGGCTGTATCTAATATATGATTTGATGTTATCATAATTTTTTAATAAATATAATGTTCCAAGTTGGCACTCCAAATCCTATTTCACCTATTTATAGCTAAAAGACAGTATAAACTGCTATAAACTGTCAAGTATAACCTTCAAATTCAGTATGTTAATATTTTCTCCTGTCCTGTCTTTTAGTACTGTGATGGTTAAGGCTTGGGGTATAATGAACAGACCACTGACAAAACCAGAACCCCTATGGCTGAAAGTCTTAAAACAGAGACAACTAACTGTTAGAGACTCCAATGGAAAACCTGCCATTAAAACTCTTGGGACAAGGGCTTTGGGGGCTTAAAGGAGCTCAAGGAACACTTATAATATTCTTCCGGTCTTTTTTTATGTATGCTTGTTTTACAAAACTGTCCAACTGTATGATTTTGTATTCAGTGTTCTTCATATTATATATCCTCATGAGCATTTCCCCATTTCATTAAAAATATTTTAAAACTGCAATGGATGCATAGGAGTCCAGCATACAGACATATTGTATATAATTGCTCCCTTTCTAGTAAACATTGATGTTATATATAATTTTTTGCTATTATAAATAATGCTGAACTGAACATCCCATTCATTAACATTTATATATCATTTCCTTACAATTAACATTTTAAAAATAATTTATTGAAGTGAAATTCACACAACATAAAATTAACCATTTTAAAGCAAACAATTCAGTGGCATTTAGTATATGCAGAATGTTGTACAACTGTTCCTTCTACTTCTAAAACATTTCCATCAGAGCGAATATTTTGAGATTAATTGAGTATGAACATTTTAAGGTTTTTAATACATAATGTTGAACTGCCTTAAAGAAAAGCTAGACCAATTTACACTTTTATAAGTAGTATTTGAGAGAACATATTTTACAGCATACTTGTTTCCGAGTATACTATTAATATTAAAAAATAAAAAAACTTGACAGTGAGAAAGTTAGTTTAAAAACATATCTTTCTTCATTTTTAGTGATTACTAGTAAGGTTTTAATTTTCTAAATTATTTACTCGCCATCTATGTTTCTTCTTTTCAGAACTATCCACAGTGATAAGATAATTCTAAGATGTTTTTCTAAGAGGCATCTGGAGTAATTTCTATAGCGCATACTTCAAAGGTTTCTATGTAAAGGACACCTGGGCTTGGGCTGGATAAGGATGAGCTTGAGACTGTGCAAGGTCTGGAAGTGCAAGGAAGGCTAGTTTTGTGCTTTTGGGGACACTTAAATACCCACTTGGTGAAACCATTCCATTGCCCATTATAAAACTAGGCTTTTTAAAAATAGTAACTAGAAATGGAAAATTTACAACATTATTATAAGAAAACAAAAATGAAAAAATATTTTGAATTAAATATCAATTTATACAATGATTTAAATATTTAATGGTGATCATATAACTCTATGTGACTGAAAGTAAAGGAATTCTAAAAATCATGAAAACAATAATATTCACAAAATACAATAAGGAAATTTCTACAAGGTTTCAAAAGTCAAAATTAAAGCTACTAATTTAAAAATGCAGTTAAAAGGATGAAGCTCAGATTTATACATCAGATCGACCTGAGCAGGATAGTCTGAGAAAAGTCTGTGATTCCTTTGCTGAGGTGCGCTAAGCACTATCAACAATCTTGTGATTTAAATGAGCTATAAATTAATGCTAATTCTTTCCTATAAATGACATACTTTTGGTCAAAATAACTGAGCCTTTATATTAATGAAATTCACTAAACATTTGTTAAGTACAGCTAAGTGCCAGGTACTATGCTAGGGGCTAAGGATACACAGATAAAAACAAAACAAAAAAACAGAGACCCTCAAAGAACTTACAGTAGTGGAGGAGTTTAAAAAATAAACAAAGTGTTCTAAATTGAGAAAACTGCAATGAAAAAAATCATCCAGAAGTGGAGGGTAGCACAGAAGAGGAAATGATTAGCTTTTCCTATAGAACATGAAATCTGAGATTAATTTTGAAGGTTGAAAATGAATTCAGGAGGTTGGCAAGGGCCAAAGAGCATTCTGAGCATTTGCTAAGGCCTGGAGACTTGAAATTTCTCTCTTCTGGGGGGTAATTATGACCAGTTCTGTTCTGCTAGTATACAAAGTTAAGAGTGGGTCTATGAGAGTTGACAATGAGGGAGCAAAAGTCAGATTAAAGAACCTCGTGTGCTATCTTATAGAGCTAGAACTTAACCTAAAACCAATAGCGAATCTTTGGTGGGTTTTAATTTTGAGAGATAAATTATTATATTGAAATTTTAAAACAATCATTTTGGTGACAATGGATTAACTAAATACTTTAATAGGGTCTAAAGATGTCATGCATGAGCTGGCTCCTTTGTACCTCTCCAGCTTGATTTTGAGGCACTCTCTTCTGTCCTCTAGCCAGTAGCACTAAACTGTGTTCAGTTCTGTTTCCTGGGCACTTGCATAAGTGGTCTTTTTACTTAGAAACTCTTTTCTCTTTGAGGGTCTGATTCTCACTTATCTTTTAGATTTTAAGAAGAAGATAATTTCTCCTACAAAGCTTGTGCTAACCCTCATAAATCTGAGCTACCCACCAGCCACTTGCTACTAATACAGCTTGCACTTCCCTTCTCAAAGCACTTATTACACTGTCATGTTACTGCTTATATGATTTCCTTTCCAGCTCCTGTGAATTTTCTAAGGACAATGATCATGTCTAGCTTGATGACCATTATATCCACAGTACCTAGTACCAGGCCTGAACACAGTAGTTGTTCAAAAGCTATTTCTTGAATGAGTGTTGAATATGGGGTGTAAGGCTAGCAGCAGATCAGTTGAGTGACGAATGATGAAGGCTTGAACTAAGGCAAAATCAGAAAAGTAATATAGAAGCCACAATCAATAAAATCTGGTGACTTACTAGACTTTAGGAGGAGGAAAGAGGAATGACAGATGAAGTAGGAAGGGATAGTTTTCAATTTTTTAAAAAATAGGATGTGACCAACATAATCATGTTCCCAATAACTCTCTGACCTCTCTCCTATTGCTCTCCCCTCACACAAGCCAGGCATGATGGCCACCTCACTGTTTTCCCCAATGCCAGACACATTCTTGCCTCATAGTATCAAGTTCTGTTTCCTCATCCTGGAATAATCTTTCTCCATATGGCTTGCTCCCTTACCTCCTCAGATTTTTCCTCAAACAGCACCTTTTCAGCAATAACTTTACTAAGCATCCTACGTAGAAATGCAACCCTTATCTTCATCTTGGCTCTCTTTAGTTTTTTCCCTGCTTTATTTTTCTCAACACAACTTATCAATATTAGACACACAATAATTTATTTATTTGCTTTGTCTCTTCCACTAGAAATATGTTCCCTGAGGAGTAAAGATTTAATTTGTTTACTTCATTACTGCATCCTCAGGGTGGTAGGCACTCAATAAATGTTTAATTAATTAATGATTGAATGAATAAACAGTGCTTCCCATATGGGTATAGAGAAGAAAGAAAAATGTATGTGGAAGATAATTACAAGTTCATTTTCAGATATGTTCAATTAGAAGATGTCTCTGGGACATCTAACTGGTACTCAGGAAAAAAAAAAAAGGTTTCAGCTGCTGCCATGAAGCACATCATACCCAGAGACAATGTATAGGAAAAAAAGGAAAATTTAAACATCTATAGAAATTGCGAAACACCAATATTTAAGGACTGGGCAAAAAAAGATGAGCAAGCAAAGATGTTTGAAAAGGAATAACCAAAGGAATAGGAAGAACCCTAAAAAAGAGAAAAAAAGACAATTTTAAGTTGTTCAATAGTATGAAATATGATAGAAACTAAAATAAAGGAAGACTAAATATCCATTAACAGACGATTGGATAAAGAAGTTATGGTTCATATATACAATGGAATATTACTCAGACATTAAAAAAAATGAAATCTCACTATTTGCAATGACATGGATAGACCTAGAAGTTATTATGCTGAATGAAATAAGTCAGTTAGAAAGATAAATGCCATATGATTTTGCTTATATGCAGAATCTAAGGAACAAAAAGAACAAAGTAATCAAAAACAGACTCACAAATATAGAGGACAATCTGGTGATGGCTGGAGAAGGGGAGGGGGCTGGGAGAAAGGGGTGAAGTGTTAAAGGAGTACAAATTAGCAGTTGATAGATGGTCATGGGGATGGGGAGCATGGCACAGTGAATGCAGTTAGTATTAACGTTAATGGCCAGGTGTAGAGCCAGAGGAGAGAAAGAACAATTAAGGGGATCATTTTATAAACGATGTAAATATCTAACCAATGGACTGTATACTTGAAACTAATAACAAAATAAAATTTTAAAAAAAGAGAGAAAATAAACTTAAAAAATAAAATAAAATAAAGGAAGAGAAGGACCTATTAGGATTTCATAATTAGGCCACTACTGACTTCAGGCACTGTAGTTTTAGAAGAGCACAAAACAATCCCAAGAATAACTACCACTTATTGAGCATTTACTTATATGCTGTGGAAAGTGCTTGGTGATTAAAATATACTATGTCTCTAATCCTCCTGATCACATTGCCAAGTAGCTATTATCCAAGTTTAATGGAAGAAACAGTCTCAGAGAGGTTGAGTGGCTCACGGCTATAGATGAGGTGAAGAAGTTAAGGTTTGAGTCATAATAAAAATAAACTTTAAAAATATTTTGTTCATTTGACACCCTAGATATAAATTCCAGATTAATTAATTTTCCAGGTCCAAAAAGCTTGCCACTTTGAGCACCAATACTCACATATTTTAAAGATCTTTAAAGACTTTAAAAAAAAATCTTATACTTGATAACTCAAGAATGTCATAAATAGCAACTGCTGTATTTATACCTTTGGGAACTCCTGAGTTGTCTAGAGTTTTGTTTTTATGATGAAAGGCACTGCGATGATTTTTTTTTTTTTTTTTTTTTTTAGTATCTGTCTTCATTTTATAATTTTTCTGCCTATGGGCCAGAAAGTGCTATTATACATATATCATCGCTGGTAATCCTCAGTATCGTCTTATGATCTAAGATTTAGTATTTAAAAAAATGGCACGGAGAGGTCAAATAACTTATCCATTGTCACAGAGTCATTCTAGCAGCAGTTCTAGGTCTCTGAGCTACATTCTTAATTCTGACTTAGCGGTATTTCAGGATGATTTTCTAATGCAGTCCTTGGTCACTTTGCAAATAGTCCAGATTTCCAGATAAGTAATTGCAGATGGAAAAGGTAGTGCCCTAAATGAACTCTGAGATACTAAATTACAGAAATTATAATTGAAAAAAAAAAGACTTTTAGAATTTTGGACAAATGCTAACAATTTGAGGGAAAAAAGGGAAGCATGTAGCATATTAAGGATAAATTTTACTTGCCTATTGTTAAATGTTTATTAATACAGAAAATCTTCACTATTTGTGAGTTCTCTGTCCTAATAGTTTAATAATTGCATTAATTTCCTATTTGCTACTAAAACAAATTACCACAAATTTACGGCTTAAAATAACACAATTTACTACCTTATTGTTCTGTAAATTAGTAATCTTGCATGGGTTTCACTGGGCTAAAATCAAGGTGTTGGCAGAGCTGCATTCCTTTCTTGAAGTTTTGTAGAAGAATCAGTTTCCTTGCCTTTTCCAGCTTCAAGAGGCTGCCCACATTCCTTGGCTTTTGATCCCCTCCTCCATTTTTAATCCCCATAAAGGCAAGTCGAATCTTTCTCATATGAAATCACTCTCAGATCTTGTTCTGCCTTCCTCTTCCACTTTTAAGAACCCTTGTGATAATATGAAACCCACCTGGATAATCCAGGATAATCTATTTTAAGGTTAGCTGGTTAGCAACTTTAACTCCACCTGTAACCTTAATTGTCCTTTACCTTGTAAGGTAATATTCATAGGTTCTGGAGATTAGAAATTAAACATCTTTGGAGAGCTGCTATTCTGTCTACCACAGTAACCAAGAAATTTCTCAACTATAGCATTATGATTCTACTATTAAAGAATGGGGGTATGTTTTCTATTTCTTTTTCTTTATTTCTTTTACTGGTATAAGAAGGAAAGAGATACTAGACTGATTGGGAAATACTAAATTGGATTATACTATCTTGCAGAAAAATTTAGACTAAATTTTTAAAATTGATATTGCAGATTTTAAAAATAATCTTCGGATACCGTCAGTCTAGGCAGTGATATTTAGCAGTGTACTGTTATGGTCTGAAAGGCACTTCCTTTTTGTAAAAGAGTATCTTTTTGTAGTCTTGATCCATTCCTTCATCCTTTGCCCTTGGAATTTACAGAACTTCCACCTGGCCTAGAGATGCCCTTTGGCCTGTAAGTTTACATATACAATAAAAACTCAAGCTATCGAATGAATAGCATCAAAACATCAGTAATTCATCTTGTGTTGAGTAAGGCCAGCACTTTTCAGAAATTTTACTCTATTTTAGAAGAGCTAATTATCTCAACTAATTTTTCCAGCAGTCAAAATGTGTGAGGGAAACATTTTTAAGCCATGAGTGGTGAACACTTTAGTAACATCTGCTTATCACAGCTCACTTTTCTCTCTTTCCTCCAATGTTTCCTCGAGTTTTTCAGAGGGTAGCTTAATACTACCCCCACTTCCATTCTATGAAGTTTAAAAAGGATTAATTGCTAATCAAAAATATTTACAATAGCAATTCACAAATTACCAAATAAGGTGGAGGTATCTGATATTAAACAATAATTATAAATTAACCTTTATTACAATAGCAACAAAAAGATAAACTAGATAGAAAAATCTTAAAATATAAGTAGGGTCAATATCAAGAAAACTTTGAAACTCTACTGAGAAAACAGGATATACATACCTTGTTAGAATAATGTTAATACTAGCAGGGTGACAATTATTCCAAAATTAATACAGAAATATATTTACTGCAGTGGTTCTCAAAGTATGGTGCTCCAGATTGGAAGCTTCAACATCACCCTTGGAATTTATTAGAAATGCAAATTCCCATACTGCAACCAAACTTAATGATCAGAAACTCTGAAGGTGAGGCCCAGAAAATTATGTATTAATAAGCTTCCCACATGATTCTGACTAATACATGCAAAAATCTGAGATCGCTGTTTTAATGTAATCTCAACAAAATAACAACATTTTTTTTCCTCAAGAGGGAACAGAACTAGACAAGCTGATTCTAAAGGTCATACGGAAAAATAAACATTACAATTTTGGCACTAGAGAAGGGACAAATTGGCAAAAACATAAGAATGAAGAGTCCAGAAATATTCTCTCTATATAGAGGAATTTAGTACTTAACAAGAGTGGTATTTTAAATTAGAGGGGAATAGGGTTAGCATTCACAAACAACAAACCAGCCAAATAAATATATAAACAGGTCAATAAAGTTAGATGAATTTTTATAAACTGAGAAGGAAAGGCCTTTCTAAGCAAATCATAAAACCAAAGGAAGACTGAAAAATTTGACTATTTAAAAAATTAACATAAAAATACTGTGAACTATGCCAATTAATCAACTACAGAAAGAAATCTTTGTAAAATATAAAACAAACCAACAGTGTAATTACCTTAACTCACAAAGAGATATTACAAATCAAAAAGTCCATTAAAAAATGAGAAACGTATAGGAAAAGAGGCACTCCTAGGAGTGGTGTGTGTGATGGGTGAAAGAATATTTAAAAATATGTGAAAAAGTATTTTAAGAAAATTATAACAATAGATTTTTTTTCTTCTTTGAGGTTGGCAAAATATATTTGATAATATAATGTGGCATGGTTGAGGAGAAAGAGCATTTTCCTTTACCATAGACAGAAGTATAAACTGTTGAAACATCACTGGAGAAGCAATTTAAGAACAGCCATCAAAATTAAAAATATATATATACCTCATATTTCATAGATAGAAATCTGTCCTATAGTAATACCTACACACATCGTCAAAAAAGATGTAAATGCAACAAAGTTTACTCTATCATTGTTTGAAATAAAATAGTGGATCAAGTCAAATATTTGTTACTGGAATAATGTGTAAATAATGGACTACACATCCATGCAATATTATACAACAACAATAATGATGATGACAAACTGAGATATCTCCATGTATCACTATGGATCAATATCCAAGGTAAATTACCAAGTGGAAAAAATGGTGAAAAACAGAGTATATAGTACATTTTTATATGTCTAAACACATACATGCTTCTCTTGGTGTATATTTATGAAAGATATGCTGTAACTGTTATTACTAGTTAATACACTGGTTGGGATTGGGGGACTAGAATTTTAGGAAAGAAATCTTATTTATAATAACTTTTTGTTCTATTTGTACTATTTGAATTATTTTTTAAAAAACATAACTACATATTCAGAATGTTGGCATAAAGACCTCCAACAATAGCTTCTGCATAAAAGCAATGACGACACTGGAAAAAACTTAAAATCACCTTTATTAAAACTCTGAAAATTAACTAAAGGTATACAACAATCCAAGAGCTATTTAGTCAAGAAAAATGGCTGAATCTCCTTAAGAACGAATCTTGTGGCATTTCAATTTCCCCTAATCCCATTTTCCTCTCAGGAACTGAAGTAGCATTGAACACTGAGTCTCACAACTCTGGTAGCTGTAAAATTTAGCAGTCTATCAGCCATTTAAGAGATTAGGACTGGTTTGAGTTCCCTGAAATGTCTATCTACAGAGAACTCTAACTACTGACTTATCTGGTAGTTCCCTAAGTGGCTCCATTTGCACAGCACTTCATTTCATCTGACTCAGAGCTGCTTTTGTTCAAACAGTTCTAGTCCCAGGGATTTTACTGAAAACAAAAAGTGGCAACTGTTAAACACTGAAGCTGTTGGAGGTGGCTTTAACAGTTAGAGCTAACATGAGGCTAATCAAAAAAAAAAAAAAAAAAAAAAAAAAAGAGAGAGAGAGAGAGAGAGAGAGAAACTGAGGCATGAGATGTCCACATGGGGCTATGAAAACCCCTAGCATATTCGTGGGACTCTAAAGTATCACGCTTTGTGAATGACCACGAAAGAGTTAAGAAGGCTCTAAGCCTTCTGGCCAACTTTGAGTCTCTATGCAGGCAAAAAGTGAAGGCTAAGGCAGAATTGTAAAGTTCCTGGTAGAGTACTGAGGTCACACCTCAACACATAACAGAGCCCCTAGAGTTGACAAATTATTTAAAATTTCCAGTCTCAAGAAAAAAAATGAGATAACAGTAGTCAATAGGAACTGTCCCTGAGGAAGGTCGAAAGTTAGACTTAATAGGACAAAGGTTTTTTTAAAATCATCTATAATAAGATCAAAGAACTAAAAGAAATCATGTCTAAGAATTAAGGAAAGTATGCAAAGAAAGTCTCATCAAATAAAAAATAACTAATAAAAAGATAAAAATTATTTTTTTTTCAAAGAATGAAATAGAAATTCTGGCACTGAAAAGTATAACTGACATGAAAAACTTCATTGGTCTGAACAGCATATTTGAACTGGCAGAAGAAAGAATCAGTTAACTTTAAGACAATGAAATGAAGACAAGTCAACTGAGATTATCCGATACGAGAAGCAAAAAGAGTAAAGAAAAATCAACAGAGCTTCAGACATCTGTTGGACATTGCCCAGCATCCCAACACATGCATAATGAGAGTCTCAGAAGGAGTGGAGAGAGGAAGGTGCAGATAGAATATCAAAAAATAATGACTGAAAAGTCCCTAAATATAAATGACAAAAAAAATATTAGTCTTAAAATAAAAGAAGCTCAACAAATTCAAGTACAATAAACTCAAGACATTCACACTCAAACAAATGACAGTCAAACTGTAAAAATACAAAGAGAAGAGATAATATTGAAAATAGCAATATAAAATAGACCAATGATGTACAAAGGATTCTCAATAAGATTAAAGGCTGACTTCTCATCAGAAACTATGGAGGACAAATTGCATTGGGATGATATATGCAGAGTTCTGAAAGAAAAAGACAGTCGACAAAGAATCTTACATGCAGCAAAACTATTACTTAAAAATGAAAAAAAATCAAGCTATTTCCAGAAAAACAAGAACTGTGAAACTATATTGTTAGCAGTTCTGCCCAAGAAATGAAGAAGAGAATACTTCAGGATAAGACTAGGCAATAACTACAATCTACATAAAGAAACAAAGAGCACTTGTAAAGGTAACTACATGGGTATACATAAAGACAGTATAAATATATCTTCATTGTAACTCTTTTCTTCTATATGATTTAAAAACAGCTGTATAATTTTTAAAACTGTGTTGATGGATTTACATTGTATAAAAATGTAATTTATATGACAATAATAGTACAAATAAAGAGTTTGAAATGGAATTATACAGGAACAAAATTTTGTAATAAAATTAAATTGGTATTAATCTAAACTAGACTTTTAGGCTAGGATGTTAATTATATTTACCAAGGCAATCATTAAAAAAATAACTCTAAAACATGTAATAAAAGAAACAAGGAAATTTAAATACTAAAAAAAACCCACCTATCAAACACAAAAGAAAACAATAATGAAGAAATAGGGGGAGGGAATGGCATAAGAAACACAGACAACAAATAGCAAAATGGCAGATATAATTCTTACATTATCAATAATAACATTATATGCAAATGGAATAAATACTCCAATCAAAAGTCAGGATTTGGAAAATGGATAGAAAAACCTGATCCAACTATAAACTGTCTATAAGAGATACACTTTAGAGTCAAAGATAGAAATAGATTAAAAATAAAAGGATAATAAATATGCCATACAGACAGTACCCAAAAGACAGCTGGAATGGATATACTAATATCAAACAAAAGATACTTTAAAACAATAAATTTTACTAGAGACAAAAAAATTTTATAATGAGTCAATCCATCACAAAGATATAACTATTGTAAACATATATTCACCTAACAAAATAGCCCCAAATATGTGAAGCAAAAACTTGCAGAATTGAAGGGAAAAAATAGATAACTGAACAATAATAGTTGGAGACTTCATTATTCCATTTTCAATAATAGAATAACTAGGCAGAAGATCAACAGGGAAATAGAGACTTAAATAATATTGAAAATCACCTAGACCTACAATAGAGATCTATAGAACACTTCACCCAACAACAGAATATCATTCTCAAGTGCATATGGAAATTCAAAAATATGTGGAAATTAAATGACACATTCCTAAATAATCAACAAGTCAAACATGATTATCATTAGAAAAATTAGAAAATATTTAAAATGAATTAAAATGTAAATAATATACAACAAAACTAATGGGATTCAACTAAAGTAGTGCTTAAAGGGAAGTTTATAACTGTAAATGCCTAATTAAAAAAAGAAGAAAGATCTCAAGTAAAATCAGGAATAAAAGAGGGATATCAGTACCAAAGTTACAGAAATAAAACAGGATTATAGAGGAATACTATAAACAATTATGTATAAAGGAATTAAATAACCTAGACAAAATAGGCATTCGTTAAAAGACTTTTTTTGCTGTTTTTAATGTTTGTGTATTATAAGTTCTGCAAAATGTCAAATCAACACACAAATAACTCTGGCTTTCACAAAAGGTAAGAGTGTATTTTTAAACTGAATTTATTTTTATCAAGGTAATAAATACATGTATGTAGTTTATAAAATAAAATAATATTAAAAGGCTTATAGTAAAAACAAAATTCTTCTGCCACATCCTTCTTTACTCTTTGTACCCAGAGGCAACCCTACTCAACTTTTCTGTTTCTTTTTTTTTTTTTCCCTCTGGGGTTAACCTATATATCTCTAAATGATACTATACTTCTATTTCTTCATTTAGCAATTTTAAACACTACTGGTTGATTCCCAATCATATAAGAAGACAACTATTCTGTATTCTATCCCATATTTGTACCCATATCTGATGTTAAAATAATGTTATAATTGTTGGTTAAAGAGCCAATGTCTATATTGTCATGACTTGTAAATATTGTAGGCAAAGGAGGGAACTAGGACTATGCCTATTCTTTCTCCTGGAGTTAATAACTGCCTCATTTTCCCCTCACCTAGTTTTCTATGTACTGAATACAATTAATATGTACTCTTTAAATACATGCATATCAATGTTTTTTATATGCTCAATCATATCAATTTCCTGTTTCCTGAAGAGCTTTTTATCCCTAAAGCCTCCCCTATTAAGAGTACAATGTAGAACTGATTGCACCTAATGAATGGGCTGGGAAGAGAACAGAGTATGTTGGAGCCTACCAAGCCAGCGAAGAGCAGAAACCAAAGCTTAACATAAATCCACACATCCAGTGAACATATTGATAAACGATGGGAGCAGAGGGGTTGTGAGAGTCTAATATTGAAGAAGTCATTCTGAGAAGAAGAGCACAAGAATGACTGGGTCTGTAATTTAGGTTGTCTAGGGGGGAAAAAGACATAAAAAATACACAATCCATGACTGTTTTCACTGCAATGCCAAGGCCTAGCTTTCACACTGCTTTTTCTAATGTTCTTGCATCAGAGACTTAACAACTATCACATCTACATATTGCCTTAAGAAAAGTATAAAGAAAACATTTGGGACAACATGCTCATAAAATCAACTATTTCCCCTGCATCAACACATCCTCTAAGGCCAGTCTCTAGTTCTGTAAGTTATAAGTAATCTATAAGGAGTAAAGCTAGCCTCAAAATTTGCTAAAAATCATAATTCAAAAATGCAAAAATTCTTATAAAACATATAAAAGTATTTTTATATAATATATTGATGAAGTTACAAGGTATGATTTTAGCTTTTAAACATAAATAAAACATAACACTAGAATCTGCATTCTTTGAGATCAGCATCCCAAAAGAAGCAAGGGATGTACTTGAACTGTTGATTCAACCTGACACCTAAATCAATTGTTTAATAGTTCTTCCAAGGTAAATATTTTTTAAAATTTCAAAATATGACATTTTAGCAGTTCTTTCTAAAATAGTTTATCTTACGAATTAAGCAAAAAGAAAATCTGGGAATTTGAATTACATACTTTCCTTTGCCCTCCATATCCATTCGAATGGCAAATCATATATGTTCTACTTCTATATTTCAAGCATTCAAATTCTCCTTTGCATTCCTATTGCCTCAATTAGTCTATAGTCACACTATTTTTGATTAGGTTAATGTAACAGCTTCCTAACCTCCTACTTTATATTGTGCTCCATAATGGTCCCTTTAAATATAAATTTCTCCATTATGTTTCCTTAGGCAACATTCTTCCATATAGGTATAAGACATGTCATATAGCTATAAGCTACATCTACAATGTTATGTGGATATGCTATTCCAAGTTTTATTTCTAATGAATAAAGTTACTTGAGAAATATAATTTTTTCTATATTCTAATTGAAATTTAAGCCTGAACTCTGGCTAGACTGCTGGATTTAAATGTGACCGTGGACAAGCGTCTTTAACTTTTAAGTGCCTTATTTTCTTACATCTGTAAAATTAAGATAATAGTAGGACCGACATAGAGTTGTCTTAAGCATAAAATGTATAAAAATACATGTAAATCTTAGAACTTATGTGACACTGTGTATGAGACCTTAGTGCAGGACCTCTTGCACAGTAAGAAATCAGTAAATATTAGTACTGCTACTAACAGTACATTTTATTATCCTCGTTTTTGTCCTTATTGTTCTTTTGAAATTTGTTTTTGATAAATAATTTACAATTCACAATCTGACTCATATATGGTTTCATCAATCACACTGTATGAGGTACAGTTTTAGAGTGGACCCGAAGAACAGGTAAGATTTTAAAAAGTTAAAAATAGAAAAGAAGGATACCTGAGGAGGAGGGAAGATAACCACAGAAACAAATAAAGCAAACAAACAAACAAAAAAAACAACAAAAAAAAAAAACAAGGGAGGGGCAATGCAGGGAATATGTGGACAGCAATATAATGGTCCTATTTGTATGGAATCCAGGGTAAAGAGAAATAATGGTCCATAAGGATGGGTTCAAAATTAAGTGAATAATGAGTTTAGCAATCATAAAAGTTAGTAGTGAATAACATTATAAAAAAGTTTCAGGAAGACTAGATCTAGTATGTATTATATGTATGCATATGAAGTATGAATGCAAATGTTATATGTTAAGTGAGAAAATCAGAAGGAAAAAAACTTTTAGGCACAAACAGGAGGACTTAGGGACCATGAAGAAAGGATTCAAAGAAAATTTAGAAGAAAAGCAAGTCTCTGATAATTATGTATAGACAGACTAAAATTAAGAAGGGGTTGGATTCAATGAACTAGACAGACAGGATTCTTGTATTACAAATTTTCTAATTAAGATTTATGATTAAAGATAGTTACTGCCTGATTTAGTTACTGCTTTGGCAATTGGATAATACCTAACATTTTAGTCAAGTAACTTTGTTGATCTAATGACTGCTTTAATGCCTTCTTACAGTAAGGGAGGTATTAAAAGAGCTACATGACTAAAGATTTTCTGAAAGGAGACTCCAAATCCGTGGTCACAGGAAATGTACCCAGAAAGAGACTGCTGTCTTATTTGCTTGATTTGTACATTTGTAAAATTTCCTAGGATTGAATTTCCTGAAATTTCTTTTTAGCCAAAATTTGTGCTTCTCTTTTTTCTATTTATAACTCATCTAGAACCATTCCTCCCTTCTACCTATAAGTTATAAATTTGATCTGAATATATTGAAACAGGATATAGCTTCTTATCTGAGGGTCCTTATTTGTAAAACAAAATCACAACTAGAGTCCATCTAAGATTATAATTCTATAGTTCTCTGAAAAAGTTGAACTTTGATATTAAACACTTTCCACTTAAGTTGCTGAGAAAATGGTCACCTGAGACTGTGTCCTTGATGGTCTTCATGTTCCAATTCAGTACCCTCCCTCAGATAAGCATCAGGTTGGTACAAATATACAAAGAGAGAGAAATCTTCAAGGAAAACAGACTTGAAAAATAACTCCAAGAGAAATTTCAGGTAAAGAATAATTGTAGAGGAAAAAAACAGATGGAGGTTAAGAATAAAGAAATAACACAAGTAAAGTTTTCTGATTTGAAGAACTGAATTTGTGAATGAAAGGGCTTTCGAGGTAGATTAATCAAAGTAAAGCATACAATTACATATACTTTAGTAATATTCCTATATTATAAAATTAAGAGAAAATATTATAAATTTCCATAAAGAAAGAATAAGTTACTTAGCAAAGCAAATAATCAGATCGAAATCTCACTTTCTATCTATCATACTTGAAGCTGAAAGATACTTGAAAATAGAGGACAGAAAGAAAGGGATTGCCAACAAACATTCTATGCTCAATTATCACTTATCTTGCTGATAGAAAGAAGAATTGTGCCTATTCAAAGGTGAGAGCTAATACCACTTCTCAACCCAATCTGATGAAAATACTTGAGAAGGTACTTGAACCAAACAACATATGAATCAGAATAGAAATCTCAAGATAGAAGATGATGAATAAAAAACAATGCAATAAGCTTTGCAATATATGTGTTAAAACTAAACAGTTTTGTAACTGGGAATTTGTAATATAACTATAAAGTAAGGATTCATAAAATAGAAAAGACATATGGCATGGGAAAAATCTAATAAATATGGAACCCACGGTATTGAACTATGTCAGCAAAATCAAGGGGTTGGAAGGAGGCAAAGGAAAGTAAAAGCAATCTAAAAGCCTCATTTAGGAAGGGGGATGGATTGGGAATTAAAACATTCTAAAGCTTTCATCTAAGAAAGGGAAATAAAGCGGATTAGTGGATAGTTCATTTGGTTTCTGGTTTTCACATAATTATGGAGCTATATATGTTACGTAATGAATATCAGAATAAAAAGCACATTATTTCCAGATTAACGAGGTACAAAGTTAAATAATAAAGCACTGAAAAATGAAAACAGTAACTTGAACAAGTAAGTAAAAATAAAGGGAAAAGAGTAAAAACCAAAATGAGATAAAAAATGAACATAAAGTAATAGGGAAGAAATACGATGAAGTATATCAGTTGTCATTCTATATATAGTGACAAGAGGACTTCTCTTAAATAGAGTTTCAGATTGGGTTAAAAAGCAAAACCCAGATATATGATACTTTACAAAAACACACTTAGAAGAAATTATTAAATATTTTTCTTGTTTTAGTGCTAAGAATTTTAAAATACAGATATGTATGCATATATCTGTATCTACTTATCTATCTATCTAAAATTAAGATAAAATTAAGATAAAATCATGGGCATGATAAGTAGTAAGTTAAATCAAATTCAGTTCAAAGACCAGACAGTACATGGCCATTTAGCAGAAAATTTTTTCATATTCCAGAATACTCTAGAAGAATATTTGCTTCATGACAATAATGGCAATTTGGATACCCATCCTCAAATTTAAAACCAAATCTTCCTAATGTAATACGAATTTTGGGACAATTATTCTTTTCAAAATAAGTTAAACATAGGATGTTTAACTTGCTTTTATTCTGAAAATTGTATGGTTTTATTTAAACATACTATTTTTATATTTGACAACAAAATGACAAGAAAAACAAAGAAGAAAACAAAATGAAGGCAGAAATGTCAGATTAGGAAAGTTTATCCAAATGGAGATAACAACTTGGGAATGAACAAGGGCAAATTCATACCTCAATATGTTGAGAGTAACTTACTTGAAATGTTATATTATAATTTGTAAACCTAAGGTTTATAAGGTAAACTGCAATACCAAATCTCGTATAAGATGAAAAAAGAAAATGTACTCTACACTAAATGACATTTCATTACCCTCCCCAAAACTTACACAAAGACTGTTCTAAAAATATAAAAAGTATGCTCCCTTAAGAGATGAAGAAACAGAAATTAAACTACTATTAAATCTCAGAAATAGCAGAGTTAAACTTTTTGGTTTTCTGTATAAATGATTGCATAATCTCTCCAAAATATGTATTCTGAGACACTAACTACAAATTTTTTTTAAGTAATATTCTGGTATAGTACTATCAATACCCCCATTTTCCAATAAAAACTATATTGTTAATCATGAACTATCCTTTTCTTCAAGTAGCAAAGAGAGTATATGAATACATAAGATATTACTAAATCACCCTTCAGATAAGGCTTCACTGTTTAATGGATTTTATGTAAATGAACAAATATTCTTATGTAAATATGTGCATGTGCCTATAAAGGAAAGAATACACAGTAGCTATAGCCTACAAAACTTTGTTCTGGTTAAAAAGAAATCATATTAGATTTTAATATTCCAGTGAAATCTAAAATATCTTAAAAAATGATGTATGACTAATTGATGATTTAAAAAATTTACCAGTCTACCCTCACTGAACTAACCTAGATGAAGAGACTGATTACAGCTGAAATCTCACTTTCATTCTTGTATAACTTTCTCAAAGATTTGTTTGAGAACTGTCTCATGCTTAGTCACCCTCCAAATATGATTTTATGAGCAAAAGCATTTAGCTATTTTTGTGTTATGCAAGATGGGATAAGATGTATGAGTATTCCTTTTTAAGAAACATAATTTGATTTTTATGCTTATTTGATATCAAAAAAGCAGTTAATTTTTACATTTTAGAACTGCCATATGGATGTACTTCACCGAAGATCCATTCCTACTGAAAGCCTAGAAAACTTCTGTTTACAATAAGAGGTAAAAGCAACAGAGGATAACTTATACATTGTGTGTATATATTTTATTTTCATTCTAGTTTTTGAACAGTAGACTTTAATAGTAGACTAAGTAGCCTTAGTCTCTAAAAAATATTAAAACGTGAAGGAGCAGACCCTAAAAAACTACCATAATGCACATAAATTCTTTTTGTGAACCTCTAATAATAGTTTTGACAATTATTTATTGAGAACTTTCAATGTGTCAGGCATTGTCTTCTGTGGATTATTTTATTTAATCCCCATAATAGATCTATGCAACAAGCATAATTATTCCCATTTTACTATTGAGGAAACAAAGTTTGAGAAGTCACATGGGTAGAATCTTAGCTCAAGTCTGCCATCAAAGCTCTTTCCTCTAAAATAATGTGAAGGACATTCATCAAAAACATTTAACTTTAAGATGATGATGTGCAAAGTACATATTATAATGTGAATAGTACCCAAAAGGAACACACACATACACACATACACACACATCACTTAGGTGAAGAGGTTATTATGCTGAAAAGATACAACATCTCACTCATGTGGAACCATCAATGAATTAGAAACTTTAAGGAGATTTTTCCAGACAATTAAAAACATGTAGCACTCTATTCACCACTTAAAATATTTAAGAAAAATTTTCTAAGTACAGTAAGTGCTCATTTAATATGTTGATAGGTTCTTTGCAAAATGACATATAATGAAACCAATTTTACCATAGGCTATTGATATACAGGAGTTAAGTTCCCAAGGACATTTCATCAACATTATAATGAAACAATGTTGAATAAAACAAAGTCATTGGAGCACCTGTTGTATATATATTTTCCTATAGTCTTAAAAGAATGAACATTTAAGAATAAAACTTTTCTTGATAATAAAAGTTTATTCTTATGAAAATTGGGATCGTTTCTGGTTCACACATTTAGTGAATGTGTTGTAACTTATGGTGGCCTTAGCTGTCAATGAGCGTAGTGCTATTTGCTTTTATTGTAATAGGACCTAGATGACCGTGCTTTTTGATTTCTTAAATCTTTTCTATTTTCTCTCATTTGTTGTCTATTGTAAGCAGGCCTACCTCTTCCCAGTATGCACCTCGCTCCATTAAAAAAAAATTTCTAAACAATCGTAGGTCGGAAAATGAAAAAAATCAGTGGATCTTTCAGCCCTCCTAACTTCCTTCCTGTCTTCTGTCTATTCATTCAACAAATACTGTGTGGTTACTTTAGGTACCAGGCACTGTACTAAATGCTAGTTAGAACTAGATTTTATGTTATAACAACTGTAAAAATGACTGAGGAACAATTTCTCTAAAATACTCTTTTGTTATTGGGACACAAAGTTCAATAATATAGAGAGTATAGTGAGAGAGCAGCTACCATATAGGATGATTTTACAAAGTCTCCACTTAAGCCTTATATTTCTCGAGTGTAAAAAAGACAGTATCTCCTTCCAGTAGAAAGAAAGACATTGTGATAATGTAAAAGGTGCCCATAGAAGCTTACAAGCAGAGGAGTTTCAAATAGAGTATGAATATAAATCAAAGCATCTATGTAAAAAGAGCAAAGAACAAAATAAGAAACCCTTGAAGACTATGATTATGCTTATATCCTAATACAATCATAAAATCCTAATATAATCTAGAGGTAAGTCAGAAGCCACTTACTTTGGCCGAAGAGATCACTGGGCTACTGAGCCCCACATTCTCACAGCTCTCTTTAGGTCTTAGATTCTGCCTGGGAGTGATTTATTAAATCACCTAGCTGATGCTGATGCTGTTGGTCCAGGATTCCCATTTTGTTAAATACAGCAATCTTTCCTTATCTATGGTTTTGCTTCCTATGGTCTCAGTTACCCACAGTCAACCATGGTCCAAAAACATTAAATAGAAAATCCTAAGAACGAACAATTCATAAATTTTAAATTGTGTGTCATTCTAGGTAGCGTGATGAAATCTTGCCTGGGACATTAATCATCCTTTTGACCAGTGTATCGATATACCTCACTTCATCTCACCACATAGGCACTATATCATCTCACATCACATGAAGAGGGTGAGAACAGTACAATAAGATATTTTGAGAGATCACATTCACATAACTTTTATTGTGGCATATTGTTATAACTGTTCCATTTTATTTTTAGTTGTTATTGTTAATCTCTTCCTGTGCCTAATTTATAAATTAAACTTTATCACAAGTATGTATGCATAGGAAAAGAAACAGTATATACAGGCTTTGGTACTATCTGCGGGTTGAGGCATCCACTGTGGATATCTCCTGCAGATAAGGAGGAACTACTGTATAATATTATAGAGATTGGGGTAAAAATAATATCAATATTATCCTTGAAAAAGAAATGTAAGGTTTTTCACAAATTGGAAGAAGAAAAGAGAATGGTTGTGCAGTTCAGGTATGACCTGGGTTTTGGTTTGAATGCAGTGTTTCCCAGTACGGTTCACTTAATACCTGTAAAATAATCACACACAGTGCTATTACTCACAGTGTTTGTTAGTAAAATGTAGATTCTTCAGCCTTATTTCAGATCTACTGAATTAGAAAATCTAGGGCCAAAGGCAAAGAATCTCCATTTCTAAGAAACTCACTTTTGATGATCTAGTTCTTTATAATAAAGAGCGATAATTTGGAGCGCTACTAAAAAATAAATTTTAATTTAATTAACTTAAATAAATAAATTTAAACTTATTTTAATAAATACATTTTAACTAAGTTAAAAGAGATTTCCCACCATACCTTCACACCAAGGCTATTTTTTCATTTGTTCATTAAGGATTTATTGAACACTCATTATATGTCACACAGTATATCTAGATGTTGGTAGTATAAAGAGGACTATGAGATAGTGCCTGAACTCAAAAAGCTAATGTTTGTAAAGATAGTAAAATCAACAGTCTTTTACTTAATAAGCTCTAATTTATATTTTAGAACATAGATAATTGATTATTGCAATTAGTTGGTAATATAGCTTGACCCATAATCCTCTTTCAAAAACAGCATCAAAGTAAGTCCTTTTCAATGATCTCTATAGTACATTTTATGACAAAGAACTTCTCATTCATCTCATTATGAGGAAATGCGATATTGTGGATGAATGCAGTTTTCAGGTAAAGTGAACCTTTACTTACTAAGTGCCTAAACTATTTTGACTCTACTTTTGGTGAGCTTTCTAAAATATATTAATATTAGCTGGTCCCCCAACTTTGTCCAGGAGAATCATTAATCATCAAGTGAGTAAATCCCTGCTGCTATTCAACCCGGGAACATGCTACAGGAGACAGACCTGGATGGCAAATCGAGGTCTGCAAATTGGCAGGTCCCTCCTTGGGACTTTTGGTAGGAAACTCATATTTGACATCACTGTCTTCTCCTCTACAGTGTCTTAATTTCTCTCCCTGTCTTTCTTGATGAGGAGTCATAAGTCCCTCTTTGGTACAGTAATTTAACTGGTCAATGAGATAGGTCCCTGAAGTTCAGAGAGTGAATTGTTTATATTACATGGCTTATATTTTAAGTCAAATATTCTCACAGAAACATTTCGAATTTGTTGAAAATTTTCTATATGTTTGTTTTCAGATGTTTGCATGGTAACAAACAAAAGTACCCCTGCCACAGTAGGCAATATATTGGCAATAATTTTGTATGGTTTCATTGACCTAATTCATTACTTTCTATACTGTTCTATGAAAGAACAATATTCTAGAGTCATTTGAGGTGTAGAGGGTCATTGCTATACTGTGTCAGTTTCTAGAAGTACAGTGTTTTTAATGTACAATTTAGGAAGAATTGAGACATGTCAGGAGAAACCAGAAGGAAAAGGGAAAATTTATTTAATCAATTTAACTAAAACTTATGGTCACATTTTCTCAAAATAGTGTGTAAAATTTGTTTTCAAAATAGTAATAATGGTTATAGTCTTCTTTTTTAGGACTAAATGCATGGGCTTTTACACTGTTATTGCCCTAAATATTCAGAGACTTTGTTTCTAGATCCATGGTTCTATAATGAAGTTATTTCAAAGCCTATAGAAGCCACCAAAACGTCTACAATGTCACAAAATTACTTCAATTTGAAAACTGTATTTAAATCATAAATATTTCAACAGTGGAAAAAATTTACTAATTCAAAAATTTCTAAAGTGTCAATTAGGGAGGTAGTCCAAATTTTAGGATGCTATTAAATTGTTTAAGTATTCTATAGATGGCAGTTAGTACGGAAAGTAAAAATAATTTAAAATCTCGTATTATTTAACAATTAAAAAAGAATACTAAATTTTGCACTTGCCTATCAATTATTCAATACAACACATTTATGTCTGAATTATCAACTTTTGTAGTATATAACCACAAAAAAGCTAAGTGGATGTAGAACTAATGAATTCTTTCCCCAAATTTCAACATCTTCATTAATTACCATATTTTTAAAACTTATTACCAAGAAAACACTCCTTTTTTTCTTTTCTCTCTTTTTTTTTTTTTTTTTTTTTTAACACCTACAGCACCCCATCCAAGTACCAACCAGGTCTGGCCCTGCTTAGCTTACGAGATCAGATGAGATCGGGCACATTCAGGGTCGCATGGCCATAGACAACAGTCCTTTTCCTTAATGCTCAGTGATATTTTCAATACAGCGACAACCTTCTTTGTACAATGTAACAGTGGTATTTCCACTGAGCCTGTATTTTTAGGTATAAGACTATGATATGAGTCACTACTTTGGTTAAGAAGTTCCTTCAGCCATAGCTTGTATTTCATTTTCTTGTTCAGGACTGCTAACAGTTCCTTGATGCTTTTAATTTTCCTGGAGTGTGAGATTTTAAAATTGTAGTTCGAAGACAAAGGCATTGTGGAGATCATTATAAAAATAACAAAAAGCAATCTGAAATTCCTAGCATAAAATAGAGCTCAAGTTTTAATTCTTATGAGATCAAAATTTTCTGCTAAATCTTATTTGTGCTGATAGGAACATTCGATAAGATGCTAGATTTTTTTCCTTAAAGAAACAGGAATTGTGCTGGTATACTAAATAAGGATAAATGCAAACATTACACACATGAAACCCATTAATTTTAATTAATATATTTCTGAAAGAGGTGGAAGTGAAGCTTTAAACAGTTGCTGCTGGTAGAACAGTTTTCAGATACTTAAAAAATGAATCACTGGCAATACATTCATATATATGTGTGTATACATATTATATGTGTACATATAAATGCATACATGAATACATGAAAATTTACGCATTACCTTTTTGTGATGATTGTCATTTTCAGACCATTACATGGCAATGTAGTATGAAGGGAAAAGGACAGGCCCTTGAAAACAAGAAGCTTGGGACTTATTTCTGCTCCTGCCCTAATTAATGTGTGATCTTTGACAACTGTTTCTCATTGCTCTTCATGACCTTTTCTACCCAAAATACAGGCCATTGTAAGGATCAATAATATATTTGTTATATGTATGTAAAATTATATGTAGAGTTGCTTTTTGAAGTACAGTTTCTCAATGAAGGTGTCACAGTAATTTATTACTAATAATTAAGAACCAAAGTTTGCAAATTTTTAAATTAATTTTTAATTTCAGGAGTATTCAATATTACTCTGATACTATAATTATATTTTCTCTCTCTCTTTCAGTTAAGTGCATTCTGACATGCTTTTTTGAGTAAGGAATGTGCTGTACATGGGAGTACTATCCATCATGTAGTCATGTTGGATAAGAGATTGTCAAAGCTATTTAAGTATAAACAACTAGGGGGAAAAGATGGTATTATCATTGTTCCTATTATTAAAATAGCCCAGGTTAGAGGCCTCCTTTTAATGCTGCAATTCATGTAATAACTCATTCTGAGAAATGTTAAGTACAAAGGATTGCTTTGTTTGTTTTTCTCCTTTTGGTGTGTGGGGAATATGGGAAGGAAGCACCTGGGAGAAAGCACTCACTATATATAGTAAGAGATCGCATGAACACTTTGGTTATATTTAGCCATCTAATAACTACAATTATATTTCTTCATCCAAATCCTTAAGTAATTTTTCCTTTATAAAGGTACCTACTTCTTGACATACAGTTCTCAATGCCCTAGCTAGATAGATAACAGACCTCTTGAACACATTTTTATTTTAGTTGTTGCTGCCTCTTATGATGGCTAAAAACAGAAGAAAGCATGCTCTTATAATACCAACATATTTTTCATTTCCTTCTAAGCTAGTCTAATAGCTCTGTAAATTTCTTTTTACTTTCCTTTTCAGCATAGCAAAAAGCTTTTCATGGCCAATCTTTAAAAGATATTTGTAAACATTTTAAAATACTTTACAGCATTATTCATTCTTTCAATATTTACTGACCTATTAAGTGGACGCTACTCATTGTGCTAGGTACACAGTCCTAGACCTTAAGGAAGCCTGATACAAAAGACAGAAAAATAAATAAGGCATCTGCAGTAAAATGAGATAAATGCTGAAAGAAGTTAGGCTTAGGGGGCTATGCTGGAGACACCTTTGATATTGAAGATTGTCTTCCACAATGACACCAGAGCTTACTGAAGTCTGAGAGGCAAAGCGAAAATTTGGGAAGGCTATTACAAGCAGAGAGACTATGACAAGAATTTATACACTACACTACGTGTTTGTCATGATCACATTTACCTTTTAAAAAGATGACCATAATTGCAATGTGGAGAATGGATTAGAAAAAGACAAAAACAAGATGTTAATCACTATTCTATTTTTATAATGTATGCAAATTAGCAATATAGCTTATAAGCACTTATATAACATAAAATAAATACAATATTTAAAGTAGAAAAAGAGTGATAATAGTAAAAAGATAAAAACAAAACAAAACCCCAAACCATAATGGACAACAATGAAAAGCCTAATCCATAAATAAGGTATTGGTTAAACAATTATGAAAGACGTACCACAGAATAATATGCAGCCAAGAAAATATTAATTACTGTATTTTCATTGAGTCTATATACTAGCAATGGTAAAACATAACTAGAATTTAGAGATGTTAAGAAAAAGTACCTCTTAGAATTGATGAATTTTAAACATGTAAATTTCTGTATTTCAAAAACATCTTAAATTTACAAAGCATGTTCTAACAGTATGTATATATATGTATGTATTCCTAATCCCACTTGTTTATAAGAGGGATGATATGTGTTTCTATATATTTTATTTATATACATATCACATATTTCTATATTTAGATAACTATATTTTCTTGATTTGATGTATTACAAATACATATGTACTTATACTTTTTATTCATTTATATATCTTTTATTCCTTGCTTTTCAGACAATATTCATTTAATACCAGTCTTTCAGGGAAAAAATCCATTAAATTTAACATATACGTCAATTGTAAGATACATACTAATTTCAGAAATACTAAAATGTGAAAAATTTTGCATTTGAAATAGTAGGAATACAGTAATGCTTGTATATGCAAGAAAAATGATTCAAAAGATGTAGAAGAAATTTAACATTTAACACTTCAGGAAAGAACACAGTGGAGAGAGAAGCTCTTATTTTTCACTGCCTTTTAAAACTTTTTCAGTAATTTTTTAAATAACAATGCATTACTCTTGAAATGAAAGGTTTCTTAAGAAAAGATCACTATGAACACTTGTGTTAACTGTCATCTGTGAAGTGGTCTATCCTTTGTCTTGCTGGCTTCACTACATTGAGTTACTACTTTCTCAAGTGTTCTTCTATCTAATTTCCTTCACTGGACTCCCTTCTACTGCCCAATTTTATATACGTAGCCTCACGTTTCAGTTCTTAAGCAGTCTTCTTTCTGTACAGATACCTCCCTTGTATACCATCTATTTAATGCAGTTGGCTCATATCTATATGTTTCTTAAGCCTTCGCTCTCACATCTGACTAGTAGATCAATAAAACTGGAAATAGTCTACTATCAATTGTCTGGTGGAAATGCTAACTGGATATCACATAGTCGATGCACAATGAACATAATCAAAATACAACCTATCTTATTCATTCTTAATCCTACTTTGACAATTGTTCTACATCTTGGTTAATTATAAACTTTCATGCTAGAAACATTAGAATCACCTTTAACTCCTATTTTACAAGGTCCCCAATCTATGCAGTCACCAAACAATGCCGAATATATTCCTAATATTCTAATATTCTCCCCCTTCGAAAGTCTCATAACTTGCATATGTCTCTCATTTGAATATAATAGCTTTCCAATTTCTGTTTCTAATCTCCCCATGTCAATTCATATTAAAGTCATTTTCCTAGAACATAGTAAATCTATTCAGTTAATACTCCTAACTTAAAAATTTGAAAAGCTTCCCATACTATAAAGCTGAAACTCCCCATTTTGAAATAGTTCCACAAATATTTAATAAGCACTTATATATGATAAATAGGAGAAAGACTTCAAAAAAATCATTTTACCTATGTAAAAGCCAAAAAGAATAATAACACTTGATAAGACCACAAAGTTGTATATTCTTGGTTCTTATTACATCAGACACAATTGTCCATTTACTACCTCCATCTGTCTACCTTTAGTCTTCGCTGCCTTTGGTCAAATCATTTGGCTCATCTACAGCCTCTTATATTCACCCATCCTTCTTTAAGGAATATAGCATAGAAAAACAAAGTCTTAAAGGTGATGAAACGGCCAAGAATGAACTTCATATAACACTTTACAGTTACAAAGGTTACTTTTACATCCACTGTATTTAACATAATTATTGACCATTTATTTGACATTTTAAGTCTAATATAGCAATAGTTTACTGAATACAGGCAAAAATTTGTTAACCTAATAAATAGGTAGGGATAAATGTTATTTTATCAAACCATCCTGAAGAAAAGTTAAGAAAATAAAATACCTAATTTAAGTAGTTTTTAGGTAATGAAGTGTTTGACATAACTAATTTTTTAACTAACTGCCATTTACCTTTTCATATGTCAAACTTAAAAAAAATTTAACTATTTTTCAAGAAAATCATTCTAAAATATATTACACACATTTGTGCCTTCCTAAGTAGAAAGGTAAAGAATAATTTTGATAATTCCAGCCCATCTGTTATGATACTGTCATAATATCATTTTGTATCTCTCATTTTTTTCTTACCAGTGCTCTTTTAATTTTTTATAGCTTTATTAAAATACAGTAGACAAATAGTTGTTCATTCTTACTGTATACAATTCAATGAGGTGCTTTTTTTTTCAAGTATACTTGGCATACAATATATTAGTTTTGGTTGTTCCCCATACTGATTAGAGATCTATATAATTCCCAAAATGATCACCCCAATAAATTTGGTACCCTCCTGCCCCCTTATATAATTATTACATTATTGACTATATTCCTTAGGCTATACTTTATATCTCCATGACTATTTTGTAACTATCTATTTGATCTTCTTAATTCCTTTGCCTTTTATCACTGACCCTCCTGTTGTTGTTGTATCTCATTTTTTAAGGTCTTTTTTTAAATTGCGATCTCTTTTCTACCCAAATACTTTACAAATCTATGTATTTAGGTATTGCCTCAAGCTTTTTGTACTGGACAACTAGAAAACTATGTTAAGAGTCAAGAAATTAGTGAGGGTCTACCAAGAAAGGGAATTGCTTTAATACAAGAGCTTTGTGATAACTATTTTCAGTGCTCTGGGTATTTATATTAGGAGTTGGACCAAATAGCTGCTTGTCTTAAAATCTATTTCCTATCAAAAGTGGGGAAGTAAGTTGATTATAGAGTTTTCTAGATAACTAAAGAATGATTTCAAAATGATATTCAAGTTTTATAATACGAGAGTATATTATATGCAATGGTTTGTTCATAAGGTAAGGAAATTAACATTCTGCAACTGATGCTCTCATAGTCGACTTCAAAGAAATCCAAAGAATTTCATTTTGAAATTTCTCATCTATTTGTCTAGCTGATTACAACAGGAAACAAGAAAATATCATATCTGTCTCTTTTCTTTCAATTTATGTCCAAAGGAATTCTCATAATACAAAATATTATTTTTACTCTGAAATAAAAAGCCTAGAAATGTAGTTCTTTATATTTTAGGATGTCCTTAATGAATCTAGTCTCTTTAGTAAGATATGTTGCTTTTCATAGTAATCATTCATGTTCTCCAAGGAGGAAGTTTAGCTAATTAAATATCAAAAGTAGGAAGATGTCTCTGAAGTTTTTTTACAGACATGGTACATGGCTCCTTAAAAGAAACATGATCTGAAGAACTGAAGTCATGTGTAGGAACAGGCAAGGCATAGACACAAACCAAACTAACTTAAAAACTTTCCAAAAATTGCACAAAGATTTCTGAGTTTTACCTGATTTTGTAGGTGCTATATATGTAGCCTTAGACAGTTTGTTTAAATATTCTTCTAATAAGAGAAATATGTATCATTGAAAAAAACCAAGAGATTGAAAAAAAGTTCGAAAAAATGTTTTTTTTTTCTTAAAGAAATGCCTTCTAAATAAGCTGCACACGTAAAAATGTATTATGATAAATTCATGCAAAAATTATGCATATTCTTAGTAACAACTAAGATATACTAGTGCTTATGATGAGTGAGGCCAACTGCCATTCTAGATGCTTTATTTATAAATAGTTCGGTCTTTAAAAGGACCTATAGAGTAGGTATTAAAAATCAGTCAAACTCAGTTTTGCAGATGAGGAAATTCAGGTGCAAAGAAGTTAAAGTTGCCCAAGTTCACAGAACTAGAAAGCAGAAGCACTGTTTAATAAAAGCAGAAGAGCTGTTAATATAACTGAAGAATATTTTAGTCACTGCAGTCTCTATAGAATGTGAATTCTAAAAAAAATGTTGAATCCAGTGTAAATTGGAACAATGACTATTTTTAATTCAATAATTTAAACATTATACTAAGCAAACTAGAAATAGAAGGGAATTTCTTCGACTTGATAAAGGGCATCTATGAAACACCCATAGCTGGTATTATACTTAATGGTGAGAGACTGCATGTGCTTTCACCCTAAGATAAGAAAAAAGACTTTGTCATCTGTATTTAATGCTACACCAGAGTTCCTAGCCAGGGCAATTAGGTAAGAAAAAGAAAGAATAGGCAGCCAGATTTGAAAGAAAAAAAATCGATCTTTATTAACAGAGGACATTATCTTTCACGTAGAAAATCCTAAGGAATCCACTAAAAACCTATTAGAACTAATTAGTTCAGTAAAATACCAGGATAAAAGACCGACATACAAAAGTCAACTGTATGTCAATATACCAGCAATGAACAATCTGAAAGTGAAATTAAGAAAATAATTCCATTTACAATACCATGAAAACAACTTAAAAATAAACTTTTAAAAAGTGTGAGACTTTGACATCTATAAAACATTGTTATATTTAAAAAAAACCTAAATAAATTGAAAGACATGCCACATTTCTGAAGCATAAGGCTTCATATTTTTAAGAAAATAATACTCCTGAAATTGATCTTCAGATTTTCAATACAATTCCTATTAAAATTCCAGCTGGCAATTTTATAGAAGTAACAAGCTGATTAGGATTTCATATGGAAATAGAAAAATAAGCAAAACAATCTTGAAAGAGTAAAAGTCAGAGAACCCACAATTTAATCAAAACAATACAGTACCAAGAAATAAACACATTTATGTTCAATGGGTTTTAACAAGGATACTTAGACCATTCATTGGGGAAAGAATATTCTTTTCAAGAAATGGTACAGAGTTCAACTGGAGAGTCACATTAAAAAAAAAGTGGATTCCTTCTTTATACTACATACAAACATTAACTCAAAATGAATCATAGATTTTAAAATAAGAGCTAAAATTGTAAAATTCTTAAAACAGGAATAAATCTTTGTGACCCTGAGTTTTGCCAAACTTTCTTTACACATGACACCAAGCACAAGCAATAAAAATAAATAAATTGAACTTCTACAAAATTAGGAAGTTTTGTGTAGTAAAGAATATCATCAAGAAAGTGAAAAGACAACCCACAGAATGGGAAAAAATATTTATAAATCATGTACTTGATAAGGTACAACCCAAACATCCATCAACTGATAGATGGATAAATAAAATATGGTATATTCATATATTGAATTATTATTTGTCAATAAAAAATAATGAAATTAAGATACATAGTACAACATGGGCAAACCTTGAAAATACGCTGAACATTATGCTAAGAGGAGCCAGTTATAAAAGACCACATTTTGTATAATTCCATTTGTATAAAATGTCCAGGATAGGCAAATCTATAGAAACAGACAGTTAATTAGTGATTTCTTAGGGCCGATGGAAGGGGTAGGAGAGTGTGGGAGAGAATAAGGAGTGACCATTAATGGGTACATGGGTTTTGTTTTTTTTTTTGGAGGGGGTAATTAAGACACTCTAAAATAATGTTGACTGTTAAAACTCTCTGAATATATTAAAAATCATTACATTGGACATTTTAAATGGGTGAATTATATGGTGTAAGTCATATCTCAATGAAGCTGTTCAAATAACTGAAATATCAACTTTTTACCTTATATAAACTACTTGTGAATGAAATTTACCTTAAGTGATGCAGGGAAATGACACCTTTGTGAAAGAGAACAAAAAGGTTAAAATCCTTTTGTCCTATGCTCCCAAGTTTGATCAACACCAAACAAGAAAAGTTCTAGTAATGAATTATTATATTTGAGAATACTGTGTCAGTAAAACGAGAATATACTACCATAAAAAAGGAGCAATCAAAAAAACAAGCAAACAAACAAACAAACAAACAAACAAGAAAGCTGTAATAATCTATACACTCCCCTGTAGATGAAATTTAGAATTTCTCCAAATACTCAGGTGTTATTTTTAAACTCAGTTAATTTGAGAAGCAATGGATTGAATCCATTGTTATTTTACTTATACTTCTTAAAATTTTAGTTTCAGATTGCTGTTGGCAGAAAAAGCAATGGTAAGATTCAAAGTGTGGTAAGGCATTTCAAAGTCTAGTAGGACTCAGAGAGTCTTTGTGGAGGGAAGTTCTGTGTACTAAAGGAGTTGGGCAGACACGCCTGTCTCCTGACCACTGAATACCAGTATTGCTTTCTCAATCATGATGAAAACCTAAAAAGAACTCTAGCATTTCTAATTTATCCCTTGGAGGTGGGGGGCAGGGAGCTGAGGAGGAGTGGTACTAGCCACATTTTAAAAATGGAAGTAAATATTAAAATGCAGAAAATTAAAATGATTAAATCTCTAAAACAGAATACAGGAAGATAACTTTATAATCTTGTAGTAGAGATTTCCTTTCTTAGTATGACATAAAGACCGGGAATCATAAAAGACTGACACACTTGACTAAACAAAATTGTAAAACAAATGCATGAAAAGATATAAAACCAAGCAAGAGACATATAAAGAAAAAATAGTTATAACTTACTATAAAAGACAAGTAAATATTCTTAATATAAAAAATTCTCGTACAAATTAATAAAAAATAAACTATGCAAGAGAAAAATGAACAAAAGCAACTAATAGGAAATTCACTAAAGAAGAATATATAACAATAGAGATCTTTTAGTACTTACTACATGCCAAGTGCAACAGGTACATAGTAATTGACATATGTGAATTTCCTCTTAAGGGAAGATGTAGAATTCTCAACAATTCTATGAGGTGGCTTCTAGATTCACATTAATTTTAAAGTAAGGTCAATTAGCTTGCCAAAGGTACACATTATAACAGTGGTAAAGTCTAGGATTCGAGCTCTAATACCAGAGCTCTGAGTCTTATCATTGCTCTTTATCAATAACAAACAACTGCACTGCTACAGGTGTATTTATTTTATGGAAATAATAATAAAACACATAGATGTTGGTACAAGATAATAATTGCATTCAATATTTGTAATTGCAAAGAAAAAACAACATAAATAATTATCCATAGGGAATTTATTCACTAAAATATAGTATATCCATTGCATGTTATATCATACAAGAATTTAAAAAAGTAAAGTAAATCTATATGTAACAATGTGGGAAGATGTTAGCAATATGTTGGTAGATTTTTCAAAAAAGCAACTTGCACAACAGAATTAATATGATATCACTTGTATAATTTTAAAAAAGTAAATACATGTAATTATATATATTTATATATGTGTGTATACATATATACATTATTTTTATCATTTGGAATAGGTGATAAAAATATCCTTATTTTAGGAAAAAAAGAAAAAACTACATTAACCAAATCATTTATTATAAATTACATTATACATTGGCAAAATGTCCTATGCTGTTACATAAGTATTTTAATTTATTTTGGAAATTCCTAATATGTTATTCCTACTGGTAACAGGTAGTAACTTATTCTCACCTCCAGACCATTAGCCAACAGTTTCACAGCTTGCTAAGAATTTATTTAGAGTCCTCAGACAGTATTTAAGCCAACCACCTTCCTTACTGTTTTTTTTTTTTCTAAAAAGTACATTAAGCCATTTTAGTAGATAGTACATTTAAAAAATTTTTGAGTAATAAGAATCAAAAATTTTTGAAGTCCAATCCTCTTTGATCTAGGTATATTTTTTATTCAAAAGAAATTGTGCCCATATATTACTTCAATGTCATCAGATTACTGGTATAATAAAAAATTTAAATCAATAGTAGGAAGCTGTTTAAATAAATCATGGAACAACTTCATAATATTATAGAGCCATATAAAATAATAGTGCTGAAGAAAACTAAATAACCTAGAAAGATGTCCACAATATATTGTTAATGAGAAATTCAAGCAACAAAATGCCATCTACCATGTGAACTCACGTAAAAAATGAAATTCCCTAAAGAGAAAGATCTGGGAAGATAAGCACCAAAATGATTATCTCTGGATGGTATAATTACATGAGATTTTTATTTTCCCCTTCTTTATTTTCTAAAAATAACATAATAACAAAATTAGTTTTAAAAATAGAAAAGAATCAAAATCGAGTGTTATGTTATATTTACCACATGGTATATAGTCATCTGCAGATGCATTCGGAGAGAGGAAATATGGGGTACAAAGGCAAAGTGATGGGCATATCATTTATTAATCCAATTTCACCACCCTGTCCTACTTTACCTAGCAGCTTGTTCCATGCTGAGAATTGACTGTTCACAGCAGAATAAGGTGTATTAAGGCTACTCATAACTTTTGCAACAAAGAAGCTAGTGAAATGGTTCCTCTATGTATGTCATTTTAAGTTCCTCTATCTTCTAACAAAACTGGGGATGTCAATGTTTTAATTAGAGATCAGAAGCTGTTAATAGTGAATGCTAAACATATCAATAGTACAACTTTGAGGGTAGGAACTATAAATAAAAAAGTCTTTCACAGGTAATATTCCCAGCAGATGAAATACAATGTACTTGCCATTATCTAAAAGTTAAATTTTATGCAAAAGGAAAACATTAATCATGAGGTCACTGAATGAGTTATTATAATAAGCAGCTGCAAGTCAATACCACTGATTTTTCAACACCAATGTCACCTCAAGTATTAGAGTTGGAGAGAATCTGTGTGCTAAAATGAGCAAGCTTTATGGCTACAGTTTGAGAGTGAACAGCTGCAGATGCCACACTGTAAAGGGGGTAGAGTCAACTTAACTGTATGTTAGAGGAGAAGTAATATCAGTGATTATTACCTATGTATCTGGTCTAAAGAAAATTTTAAATTACCGAACAGACCCAGACACTTAGATGATCAAACAGATGCCTTAGTTTTATAGCTAGTCAGTGGCAGAATTGGGCTTCCTAGGATTTCTGAATCTGATTGAAAAGATTTTTTTCCAATTTATGCACTATAATAATAGACCAAATGAGACTGCCAAGCCATAAAGAGAATACAGTGGGAATTAGATTTAAATAAATTAGTATAATTGGGTGGCAAAATAGGTAAAGGGAAAGTAGATAATGACTCGATAATCAGCATTTAAAAATTATAAATTTGTTAAGAAGTAGTACTTTAGACTATTTTTTTTTTGTTTGGAATTCATATAGCTTCAAATTCTAATGAAAAGAGAATATTTGATTCTTTTTTTATTAAATTTATCGAAGTGACATTGGTTAATAAAATTATGTTTCAAGAGCACAATTTGATAATATATCATCTGTATGCTGCATTGTGTGTTCATCACTCAAAGTCAAATCTCCTTCCATCTCCAAATATTTGACACCCTTTACTCGTATTTACATTCCTCATCCCCAACCACTAAACTGTTGTCTGTATCTTGAGTTTTTGCTTGTCTTGTTCATTTGTTGTTTTCAATTTTATATCTCACATAGAAGTGAAACCACATGGTCCTCAACTTTTTCTGTCTTATTTCGTTTAGCATGATAATCTCAAGATCCATCCATGTTGTTGAAAATGGCAGCATTTCATCTTTTCTTATGGCTGAGTAATATTCCATAGTATATATGTACCACAGTTTCTTAGGCCAATTATCTATCAAAGGTCACTTTGGTTATTTCCATGTCTCGGCCACTGTGAATAATGCTGCTATGAATATCGGGGTGCATATATCTTTACAGATAAATGTTTTCAATTTTTTTTGGTAGATACCCAGAAGAGAGATTGCTAGGTCATATGGTAATTCTAGTCTTAATTTTCTGAGGAACCTCCCTACTGTTTTCCATAGCAGCTAAACCAACTTACATTCTCACCAGCAGTGTACGAGGGTTCCTTTTTCCCTACACCCTCTCCAACACTTGGTAATTGTCTTGTTGATAACAGCCATTCTAACAAGTGTGAGGTGGTATCTCATTGTGGTTTTGATTAGCATTTCCCTAATAGCTAGTGAAGTTGAGCATCTTTTCATGTCTGTTACCCATTTGTATGTCTTACTACTAAGGAGATATAGGTATAAGATAGGTATAAGATAGCTAAATTTAAATTTTGTGATGTTACAGATCAAAATTACAACAATGTATTTCACTTTTCCAACTTCTGTGAAAATTTAAACTTAAAGAAAGTTCAAAAATAGTACTGCCATAGAACACACAATTACCTTTCACCTAGTTTAACAAATTTTTAACCCCCTGCCACATTTGCCTTCCACTTTCATGGGTATGTGCTTGTGTATGTGCACACATACACACACATACTTTTTTGCTGAACCATCTGAGAGTTAGTTGCACACATTGTGTCACTTGACCCATGTGTATTTCAGTACGTATCTCCTAAGAACAATGATATTCTCTACACAACTGTGATAACATAAATATGACATGCAGGAAATTTAACTGATATTTAATATGATATAATTTATAATTCACATTGGCATTTTCCTATTTGTCCCCAAAGCATCCTTAACCTTTTTGCTATTTTTTTTTTTCAAATTAGGATCCAATCAATCTTCATTCTCCTTTCATCTAGAACAATTCTCCAGTCTTGTTTAGTTTTTCACATCACTGAGATTTTGGAAAACTCTAGGTCAGTTGTTTTTCAGACTGTCCCTCAATTCAAATATGTCTGGTTACTTTCTCATGATTAGATTTAGGTTAAATGTTATGGGCAGAAATATAACAAAAGTGGTATCACTTTCTTCTGAAGTTCATCATATTAGGAGGTACATGATGCCAGACTGTCCTTTATTGGTGTTGTGAAGTTTAATCATTAGGTTAAGATGGTATTTGCCAGATTACTTCATTTTAAAGGCACCTTTTCCTTTCTAAGTAATAAGTAATCTGTGAGATGATACTTTGAGACCAAATGAATATCCGGTTTTCAAGCAGTCTTTTTAATAATTTTAGCATCAATTGCTGACTGTTGCCTGAATCAGTTATTACAACTATTGTAAATAAAAGTGGTTTTCTATTTCTATTCTTTCTACATTTATTAGCTGGCATTCTGTAGCACTTTCCTTTTATCCTTTCTTTCTGATTTCTTTTATATATCAGTGTGGACTTACAAATTACTATTTTTAATTCATTGTGTTATAATCCACTTCTAGCATTATTTATTTTGATTGTCCAGTTGTTCTAAATTTGTCCATAGGGAGATGGCTTTTGTGTCCTTTGGACATGTCGCCTCAGTTTCTTAGCCTTTCCTAAAATACATGTTAAAAATAATGACCTATTTCAAAACAGAAGTCAATACTATATGTAATAGTAGAACCCTACTCGAAGTATTCTCTCCAAACAAGGGATAAAATAAGGATATTAATTATTACCAATATTATTTAAAATGGTTTTGAATATTTTTACAAATGTAAAACAGAAAAAACATAATGATTTAATATAACATAGGAAAGGACAAACTATTATTTTGATAAAATGATTGTATTCTATGAAATCTAAAAGAGTCAGTGAAGAAAGTAGAAAACTAATTAGTTCAATAAATTTTCTACATAAAAGTAAAATACACTAAATTAATATCACTAAGTAATAACTAGCTAGAAAATACAAAGAAAGAAGAGATTTCATTCCAAATAACAAGGAAAAACTGCATATTTCAGAAAGTAATTTAATGAGAGGTGCATTTAATCTTTATGAAGAAAACCATTAAACCTAATTAGGAAATATAAACTATGACTAAAATAAATGGAGAAAATGTCATCCATGAATGGATGGCCATAATATTATAAAATGAGTTTTTTAGTTAAGCATAGATTAAACATGGGTTCATCTCTACTTCTTCCTGAAATATCATTTAAATAATAGTAAATATATATTTTTAAAAATTATAACTCTATAAGAAATACAAAACAGGAGACAAAAACAGATAAAAGATATCCATATAATTTTTAAAACTGGAAATTGGATTGATTAAAGATAATCCAAAGGGTGAGAAAAGTAAGGGAGGGAGGAAGGAAAGGAAGAAGATAGCAAGGAAGGGGGAGAGGGAGAGACAGAAAGCTTCTATTACAGAACCTCAGAAAAGCTTAGGAATTATATCTCTGGATATGAGGGTGTAATCAGATAGGGCTTTCACTGGAAGGATTTGCTGACAATTTTTAAAAGAAGATGCCAAATAAACTGATCTCCTTTCCTCCTCTGGAGCCTGGTGACTACTCAAGTAGATGACTAAAGTTCTATCCTCTAAAAGGTTGAACCAGAGAGGCTTTAGATCATGAGACACCAAGAAGAGCTCAGAATAGAATAGAGTGCTTTGTTTAACAAGTGGGATTAAATAAAGGTTTAGTATACCATCACTCCCATTCCAATGATTGCCTCCTAGAATGCTGGCATCCAGGCTTTTATTCCAGAGGCAAGACTAGAAAATTCCTCTCTGTGTAATCTGAACTGCCAATGAGTAAATACCTCGAGATACTGACATTTGGTATACCCCCAACAAAGATTAGTTCATTGATCATTCAACTCTCAGCAAAGCTCTCCAGTAAATAAGCTCTGCTCATAGCACAGAGATAAATTTCAACCCATAGCAGCAAAAATAGAGAACCTAGTGAAACTGATACAACTCAGGGAATAGAAGAAACTTCAAAAATATATTTAAAAACTTCAAAGAAATGGGAAACTATATTGTATCCAGGAAATAAGAATCAGAAGTTATAGAAAGAAGCTCTCAAAAATAAATATCAGAAATAAAAAAAATTAGCATAAATTTATAAAAAAGAGGCTTCAAAGATAAGGCTGAAGAACTTTTCTACAAGGTAGAACAAAATGATAGTGAAACGAACAATAGGAAATAAAAGATAAGAGAATTAGAGTCTAAGAGGTCCAATATCCAAATAAGAGAAGTTCCAAAAAGATATAACAGGAATAACATCATCATCATCAATAGCAAAATTAGAATGCAGGAAACCATCAAAGAAATAAAACATGAATTTCCAAATGGAATACACAAGTCAAAGGGTGAAAACAGGTCAAACAACAAGGTGAATGAATCATTAAGTATAAAACACTGAGGAAAAAGAAAAGGTCTTCAAAGTTCCCAGAGACAGGGCAGAGGGAACTCCTATGCACAAGATGGAAATCTGGAAGTCATCGGTCTTTTTAGGAACAACACTGCAAACTAAAAGATAATGGTCTTAGAAATTCTAAAATAAGTATGTGATTCAGGACATAGAATTAATGCAAACTAATTTTGATTCCTGTTAACAATTACGAAACAGTTTTGCTAACACTAACAGAAAAAGCTTAGACAAATCAGAAAAACAATCACACAAGCCTGAATTGAATTTTAGCTCAACTTCTCACTGGCTTTATAATCGAGTTACTTAACTTCTTTAAACCTATTTCATCTTTAATAAGAGCATAATAATGTATAGCTTGTAGAGTTGTTTTAAGAATTAAATATAACTTTTATGAAACAATCAAAAGGTATGTGATAAATTATAGTAATTTACATTATCTTCAGAATTATCATTTTATCATTTAATTGATATGCTAACCATAATAGATAAATGCTAAAAAGTAAATATTTAAAGTTGGAGAAAATATATTAAATTTTAGTAATTAGAATACAATGTGGTCATCAAATTGATAAGTAATTGCAAAGTTACGAAGAAACATGGAAAAATAATTATATTTTAATGTCAAAGAAGGCATAGATTACAAAATATATGTACAGAATAATTTTAACTACATAAAAATACATGTACTTAATCATTAGAATTGAGACGTCAATATGCAAAAGTGTAAATAGTTGTATTAGAGTATTGGCATTGTGACTTATGATTCTAATTTAAGAATTTATTTAATGGCATGTTACCTATTTTTAATAATGTTCAGATCATTGTAGAAAATTCAAATTTAAAGAACTGTGTTAAAAATCATCCAAAACCTCATTCCCAAGAGCTGTTACTTTTAACCTTTTGAGATTATGGTTATATATACACCATTGTTTTTTAAAAACTAGATTATTTGTAAATTTTAGCTTGCAATCACCTGTTTCCCCTCAATAAATTATCATGAATTTCATTCGATGCCATAAATATAGTTTAAAGACATCTTTTAAATTGCTATTTAGCATTTTATTATATGGATATTTAACACTCAACCTATTCTCTTATTGAGAGACAATTACTTTTTTCCAATATTTTAATTTACTATAAAGTGATGTAATGACCACTTTTGTGGCTAAATCTCTGCATATAGCTTTAATTCTTTTTACAGTGAAATCTGTGTGTCACAAATATAAATATTTTAACAACTTGGATATACATTGCCAAATTTCTCTGTATGAGTTGCAGCAATTAACATTCTTGCCAGTATGAGATATGAAGGTATCTGGATTCTTGAATACTTGTAATTTTGGGGTTTCAAATTCCATTTCTTTCCTCCTTCCCTTCTTTCCTCCTTTCCTTCCCTTTTCTAATTTCATAAGAAAAATGATATTATATAGTTACTTTCATCAGCATTTCTTGAGTTACTAATGATTTAAAATTTTTGAAACATCTGTGCTTCAAATACTTAAATATTATGTCTTTTTTACAGTTATTTCTTAAAGCACATGCTCAGAGTTGATTTGTGATTTAGTCTTGGCTTTGTAATTTACAAGCTGTATGATGGACTTCTATTTCTGCTAACATGAGTACCACTTGAAAACAAGAAAAATAAGAAATATAAAAATATTTCTTAAATGTTCTCATGAGATAAAAAAAAATACTATTGAATTGTGAGGACAAGATTAAGTGAAGATTGGTATTCAGAGTGTTAAGGCAAACACTTACCCGTGAGAATATTTGCTGAACCAGCAGAACTTAAATATTAATTTTGTGGCCTCAAGAGATGGACCATCCAGCAGCAGAGGGTGATTTCCTGAGATCCTCCATAATACTAGGACAACAAAGAACTACTCATTTAATATACTAGATAAGATAATGATGATAAGAATAGGACTTATAGAACTTACTGTGTTCTAAGTGCCTCAAAGATATTAACATATTTAGTCCTCAAAAAACCTTAAAAAGGTACCATTATAATCCTTATCTTAGAGAGTAAAACAGTGAAGCATAGAGAGATTACATAATTTGTTCAAGGTCAGTAGCAGAGCCAAAATGCAAATTAAGACAGTCTGGGTCTAGAAATGATGCTCTTAAGCATTATGCCATACCATCTCTGCCCCCTTCCCCTAGAAGAAATGCAAAAAAATTTGCCTGTATAGAATTTTGGCACTGGGTAGAGGGGAAAAATAAATCCTCTCTGAGAATCAGTAACCAGAAATTAACTCTCACTGAAATCTGCAGTCTACTGCCTCACTATTCTTTAGCGCCACAAAACCTCCAGCCAAGAATTTAAAGTGGTCATATATTAATGGTATTATATTAATAGTATTCTCAGGCACTATTGAAAACCTTTCATCACAGGTATCAAAATATTTTCACATGTAAAATTCAAAGAAAAATTAGTGTGAGATTTAAAAATTCATTTAAATACATATAAAAACAAGACACTATATGTAAAATAAACAAACAAAAATATATGGCAGAATCACTCCTAAGAAGTCGCCAAGTATTAGAATTACTACAGACACAATATAAATATGTTTATATGTTTCAAGAAATAAAAAGTTTAACAATATAAGAATATGAACTGAAAAAGAAAACAGAATTTTTAAAAATGCAAAATATGATAATCAAAGCAAAAAACATTAACCAATAGGTTAAACAGTAACTTCAATATAGCTAAAGTGAGAATTGAAAACTGACATAGAGAAGTGAAGAAATTATGTCAAATGTAAACCTGAGAGGTAAAGAGGCTTAAAAAATAACGTAAAAAGATCTAACATATATCTGAATTGGAGTTCTAGCACAGAGAGAAGAAAGTAGAGGCCATAAGAGTAAAACTGCAGAAAACACAAGAAAAAGAAAACATCTTAAAAACAAACAGAGACAAGATACATTACACTCAAAGGACTGACAGACCAATAATTAATTTTTTGAAAGGAATAATAGAAGTCAGATGACAGTGAAATATCTTCAATAGGCTAAAAGAAATTCACTAGTAATCTAGAACTCTACAATCAGTATAATTCTTCTAAAAATGAGAGTGAAATAGGTCATTTAGCGATAAAAACTTAGATGGTTTATCACTCTCATATCCTCACTGAACATACTTTTAAGCAAAAGGAAATACCAGATGTAAGATCTGAAATGCCAGAAGAATGATGAGAAGAAAAGGTGGCAAATATAAGTAATATTAACATTATGAAACAATGATATTTATTTCTTATAGAACTAAAAATGACAGAATTAAATATATGAAATAAAGCATATAAATTGAGAAAAGATGAACAGAGTTAAAATATTCTGTTCTAAGGTCTTTTTTGTTTGGGTGGAGGGTAAAGATGTGTAAATAATTTGGAAAGTACACAAGATTACATTTCTATGGTAACCAACTAAAAACAGTATGACTTCCAAACTAATGGAAAAACAATAATAAAAAATAATGACAAAAAATGAAGAATACAAAAAGAAGGCAATAAAGTAAAAAAAGAAATGGTGGGAAAATAAAAACAAAATAAAATGGTAGAAATATAGCCAAATATGTCAACAATTACAATATATGTAAATGACTGTGTGTTCCAATTAAAAGACAAAAATTTTCAGGTTGGATTAAAAATGTTTTAGCTATATTGTTTTCTTTTCAAAAGATACCTACATTACATAAAAGTACAAAGTGGAAAAATATTAATGGCAAATATTAATAAAAAGTATATTAATATCAACCAAAATATACTCAGGCAAAAGACACCACTATATATGAAGAGGATCACTTTTTAAATAATAAAAAGCTTAATTCTCCAGGAAGACTTAACAATATCCAACTTGTATGCAATTAATAACGTAACCTCAAAATACATAAAGCAAAACTTGACAAAGTGAACTAAAAAAACACCACAAATGGGAGATTTTTAATATAACTTAGTAACTGAAAGGTCAAGAAGATGATGTTATAGGAACACAGAAGATTTAAACAATTACCCTTATCTAATGAACAGATAAATGGCACAAACAGTTGTAGAACACACATTATTTTCAAATACATTTCTAAAATAAAACATTTCACAAACATCATCACACATTAAGTCACAAAGCAGGCTCAGTAATTTTTAAATAATTGATATTATACAAAAAGTATTTTCTAACAACGAGATTAAGATAAAATTTAATAACAAAAAGATAACTAGAAATAATTCAACTGTTTTAAAAATAAGCACACTTCTAAATAACTCAAAATGGAAATTGGAACTAAATATTCAGAATTAAATGAAAACCGAAATATAATATGAAAACTTGTGGTATATAATAAAATCAGTTATTGAAGAGTATTTTATATCCTTAAATGCCTACGATGAGAAGATGAATGAAAATTAGTGGTCTGAGAATCCAAAAAAATAAGTTTGATAAGAGAAACACAATAAACTTTAAAAAGCAGAGGAGTCAATTATGCCTCAATAAAACCTTAAAAAAAAAGCAGAGGACAAGAAATAAGACAAGAAATTAAAGAAATAGAAAGCAAAATTAAAATAGAGGTAATAGCAAAGCTAAAAGTTGACATTCTGAAGAGTCAAATAAAGCTGTAAGCCTTTGAAGAGATTTAGCAAAAGTAGTAAGAAAGGAAGAAATGAAAAAAGGAAGAGAAGAAAAGGAGAAAGACAGGCATGCAGAAATAGTATCAGAAACTACATAACTATAGATATTGCAGACACTAAAATAATAAAAGGGTATGAAAACAGCTTCATGTCAATACATTTGAAAATAGATGAAATGAACACATTCCTAAAATATATATATTTTATATTATTTATATAACATTTATATTATTTATAAACATTTATATATATAGAGAGAGAGCTTACTGACATACTAATAATTAAACAGAAAAATCTGAAAATACTATTAAAGAAATTGAATCAGAATTGCCGGTCAAAATGGCAGAGTACATAAATGCTGTGCTTGCTTCCTCTCATGACCACATCAAAATTACAACTAAACTACAGAAGAACCATCATTGAGAACAGTCTGAAGTCTAGTTGAAAAGAAGTTCTACGACAAAGGATATACAGAAGAAGCCCCCTTGAGACTGGTAGAAGGGGTGTAGATGTGAATGGGCTGGTTAACATATCTGTGTGTAGTGGTTAAAAATCAGGAGAGATATCTCAACTGTGGAGGTACCCCCAGAGGATTAAGGGGTCCCAGCCCCATATCTAGCTCCTCAGTCCCAGTTCCAAACCCAGGAAGAGAAGTCCCCACAACTTCTGGCTATGAAAACCAGCAGGGATTGTGGGTGAGTGAACTAGAGGACTGCAGGAGTTGTAGGCATTCATCTTAAAGGGCCCAGACATGAACTTACTTGTTGATGGACTCACTTGTTCTGGAGCAGTAGCTCAAAAGACATCAGGGACATATGGGGAGAAAGTGAATTGTCTGGCTTCAGGGCAAGGGCTGGAGGGGCAGCTTTCTTCAAGACTGAACTGCTGGTTAGAATTCATTGTTTCTTTGTTAAGCCTTCTACCTTCTGGCATGCAGACATAGGTGGGTGCCATATTTGAGTTTCTATCAACCAGATAACACTGGTGATTCACTGAGACTCAGCCCCACCCAACTTGTGGGCCCACCCATGCTGCTTTCAGTAGCTTTTCTATACAAGTGGCATGTCTTGACTCATGCTGTGAACTTTTCTAAAATCTATCAAAATTTTGTAAACCAGCATCTGGCCTCGGCATGTCCTATAGCTCTTGCTAAGTAGTCCCAGGCCCAGCACTAGTGGCAGCCAGCCTCAGTTCATGGCTTGGCCTCTTAAAGTAACTCTATGTCCAGTGAGGGTGGTGGCCATCTTTGGATTGCTTGGTGGCTCATGCCAGGTGGCCCCGGGCAGCACATAGGCTACAGCTGAACTTAGCCTGCAGTGGGGCCCCTCCCAGGGGGACCTGGGGCTGGTATGCCCAGTAGCCAGCTTGCTGGAGCACAACCCAGGGCCACATCCAAGTACGTCACACCCAAATAGCAGACTGGGCAGGCATCAGAGTTCTGCTAAAGTGCTCCATAGGATAAGCCTCTGAACAACAGCTCCTCTACTATAGTTACAACCAGTCCTCTCACCAATCAGCTTCAGATTCACTCTCTCCCATTGATGTGCAAACAGCAACTAAGGCTCAATCATAACAGGAGGGCAAACACAACTCATACAAGGGATATACCTGGATCACCCAGCTCAGATGACCTGGGCCTCACAGGACATCTACTACATAAGACCACTCTACCAAGACTGGGAAACAGAGCAGCCCTACCTAACACATGGAAACAGACACAAAGAGACAGCCAGAATGGGGAGACAAAAAACAAACAAACAAAAAAACACATCTAAAATGAAAGAACAGAACAAAGCTCCCCGCCCCCCGCAAAAAACAAAAAAAACTAAACAATGGAGACAAGCAATCTTCCAGATGCAGAGTTCAAAATACTTGTTATAAGAATGCTCAATGAACTTAGGGAAAGAGCAGATGAACTCAGTGAGAACTTTAACAAAGAGATAGAAAACATAAAAATGGAGAGAGAAAACATAAAAAAGAAGCAGTCATAAATGAAGAATACAATTACTGAAATAAAGAATATACTAGGGGAATTGACAGTAGCTTACATTAAGAGGATTGAATCAGCAATTTAGAAAAGAAGGAAGTAGAAAAACTCAATCAGAACAGCAACAAGAAAAAGAATCCAAAAAATAAAGATAGTTTAAGGGGCTTCTGGGACAATATCAAGTATACTAACCGTTATATCATAGGGGCATCAGAAGGAGAAGTGAGAGAAAGAAATTAAGAACCTATTTGAAGAAATAATGATGGAAAACTTCCCTTACCTGGCTAAGGAAATAGACATACAAGCCCAGGAAGCACAGAAAATCCCAAAGAAGATAAACTCAAAGAGGCCCACACCAAGACACATCATAATTAAAATGCCAAATGTTAAAGACAAAGAGACAATCTTAAAAGCAGTAAGAGAAAAGCATCTAGTTACATACAAGGGAGATCCCATAAAACTGCCAGCTAATTTCTCAACAGAAGCTTTGCAGGCCAGAAGGGATTGGCATGGAATATTCAAAGCGATGAAAAGCAAGGACCTATACAACCAAGATTATGCTACCAAGAAAAGCTATCATTTAGAATCAAAGGACAGATAAGGAACTTCCCAAACAAGAAAAAGCTAAATGACCACCAAACCAGTATTACAAGAAATGTTATGGATACTTCTTTAATAAGAAGATAAAAAAAATAATAATAAAATGGCAATAACTACATATTTATCAACAATTACTTTAAATGTAAATGGAGTAAATGCTCCAATGAAAAGACACATGGATAATAAAATAAGACCTTTAGATACACTGCCTACAAGAGACTTCAGATCAAAACACAGACTGAAAGTAAAAGAATGGAAAAAGATATTTCATGAAAATGGAAATGAAAATGGAAGCGGAAAAAAGTATGAGTAAAAATACCAGACAAAATAGACTTTAAAACAAAGGCTATAACAAGAGATAAAGAAGAACCCAGTAATCTCACATCTGAGTATTTATCTGAAAAAAACCAAAATACTTTGAAGGGACACATGAATCATATGTTCATTGTGGCATTATTTACATTTACAATAACCAAGATATGGAGGCAGCCTGGGTGTTCAACAATGTATAAATGGATATAGAAGAGGTGGTACATATATACAATGGTATATTACTCAACCATAAAAAGAATGAAATAGTTCCATCTGTAACAACGTGGATGAACCTGGAGTGTTTTGCTGACTGGAGTAAGACAAGGAAAGACAAACGTCACATGATTTTACTTAGATGTAAAATCTAAATAATAAAATAAAACAAACAAATCAGAAAAAATTGATAGATAGAACATTCTGATGGATGCCAGATGCAAGGGGGGTTAGGGAGTCGGTGAAAATGGTAAGGGATTAAGAAGTACAAATTGGTAGTTACAAGTAGTAATGGCGATCTAAAGTACGGCATGAGTATAGTCAATAACATTGTAATAACCATAAATGGTGTCAGATGAGTACTTGATTTATTAGGGTGACCACTTCATAAGTTATATGAATGTCTAATTACTATGTTATACACTTAAAACTAATATGCCAACTGTACCAGAAAAATTAAAAACATTTTAAAAATTAAATGAATAGTAAAAATCTTCCCACGAATTACATTCCCACAATTACATACCATAGAGGTATTAGTTAACCTCTATGATCCTTAGTTTATTTATAAAATTGAATATTGTAATATCCCATTATATTATTAGTATTATACTCTTATAAGTATTTAATTTGTGTATAACATAAAAAAGCACATGAAGACAGTCTGTGAACTCTAAAGTGTTATAAAATCTATAAATATTACTCACTCAATTTTAGATTTAAATCAGAAAATCCATAATTTTAAAAATAGACACATTCCAAAGAACCCACCAAAAAAAAGAGTCAAGTTTTTACCATAAGGCTAACAAATTTTATTTTGTTACTGCCTCCACTAAATAACTGAGGATACATTTTTCTGGGAAGAAAATTAGCCACAAAATAATACACCTACAAACTAAAAATGCTGAAAAAATTTTAAACTCATATTTTAATAAAGTCAAGATTATGTGTTGAAATCTTATAGATAAAGTTATAAAATATAATTTAAATAAGTACTAAATTTTGTTTAGTGCAATAAATAAAAGATTTAAGGGAACATATAATACTGCAGGATGGGGTGAAGAAACATGACAAAGACACAGGTTTAATGTTTCTTGGGTAATGAGTTACAGCTGTTTCCTCCTGAAACACAATCTTCTATAAATGTGTGCTTCATGAAATACCTGTAAATCTATTCATATTCATTTTTTCATGAATGCATTCATTCAACCAAGATGTTAGTGCCTACCAAGTATGAGGCACAAGATTAGCTGCTAAGGATACAAAGATGAAAAACAGTGAGGATTACAATTTTACAGTCCAGTGAGAGAGAGAGATGAATAAAGCCAAGTATCCCAGTATGTACAGGGTACTACAGATGTCCACAGAAAAGGTACACCTAATGCAAAATGAATAGGTCAGAGAATGTCTCCAGAATGGATGACTTCTAAGCTGTATATTAAAGAAGAAATTAAGAGTTACTAAGGAGAAAGGGAGAAGTTGGATGACCATCAGGAGGACGTAACTCAGCTCCTCCTACTCCCCCTTACAACCTCATCATGCACACATATATTATACTTCCTTGGTCATGCATGATGCCTGCCATAAAATTATTTCATAAAAGCAGGATTTTAAATACACTATTGAATAATGCTAAATGAGTCTTAATGGTATGAGTTAATATATTTAAATTATTCTCCTAATTCTGGCAAGATGCCTTAAATTTATTATGAAATCAGACTTCAAAGATCCAAGTTGGACTAAAAATTATTATATTTTAGAAATCACGTCTATCTTTTATTTCAGTTTTGCACGCACTGTCATAGGCATAGCTAGAGATGACAAGAAAGAAGTCAGGGGGGTCTGTGATGGCATGGGAAAGTGGGCATATTCTGAACAAAGAAATTACTGAATTCCAAGGTTGAATTTCAAAACTATTTCAGGTACTAACTTGCCATCTTAGCATGTAGCAAGTAACAGAACATCAATAGGTTGTGTGGCTGACAAGATTCCTTGAACTAAAGCCACTGTCCTGGCTTTTCCTCCAACAGTGATTGGCTTTTGGGAGTGTTTCTTATACCACTCTTTCTATCTTAAATTTTCTATGACTCCAGTAATATATATCCATGAGCTACTACCTTAAATATTGAAATATTTTTAAGGCTGCAATGTATTCAATTACATTAATTTTGATCTCTGTAAGAAATACAATCACATCATTAAGGAAACATGTTACTTTAAAGAGGAAAAAAAGCCACTGATGGAAAGTAAAATAATACAAAGATCAAGTAGTAAGTAGCAACACAGCTGGGGTTGTGTTTGGCTTTGGTACAATAAAGAAAAACATAATAGAAGTAAATAATGTACATTTTATATTCTTCATGGTGCTTACGTGGATATGTGAGGAATTTATTCTTAGGCAACAGTTTGATTTCTCACAGAATGTTATGTTTTCTTGCAGGAAACATATTCTTATTAAATATTTCCATCTATCTTTTCTGGGTGAGTTGGAATGTTCTGGTCTTGTACAACATAATAAATTATTCTTTTCATAGTTTCTTTTCTATACTTTTTCGGTCGTAACAAAGACTTTAAAAAATTTAATATGCCAATGAACTGTGCATGAGCTCCTAGTAGGGCCAATGTTCTGCTCTCCTAAGCCTTATACTGCTTCTGCAAATGCCCTACATAAACAATCCTATGTGCATATGTATGTGTATGTGTATGTGTGTGTGAGTGTATGTATGTAATATTTATCTAGCTGAAAGAAATAAGCAATTTAATCTTCTCACTAACAAAAATTAAATCAAAATAATATTCAACTTTAAAATATTACAAGAAAACTATAGGTACTGATACTAAACTGAAAGAACACAGTATTTGAAATTAGGCAGAACTGGCCTAGAATCTTATTTATTGTCACCAATATGTCACAGCTGTGAATCAGACAAGCTACTTCATTTCTTCCAGTCTTTTGCTTTCTTCTCTGTGAAATAGAGTAACAGATACTCTTCTGAGTTGTTACAGGATTAAATGAAGTAACAAATGTACAGCATCTGCAAAAAATAATTTGCACTACCATTTTCCAACTCTACTTTTAATCAAAGTACACCAGGAAGCATTTTTAGTCAGTGACACTCTGAGATTTGGCTGAAATTAGTAAAAGCAATATCCTGCTTAACTTTGTGCCCAATTCAACCTTGTTCCTACAATACTTTTAAGGCAGAATAAGAGAGGGTGGGACAGATTAGATAGCAAACAATACTAAGAATAAATACAGGACTGTAGAGAAACTTCTTTCCAATTTAATTCAGGCCCTCCCGAATCATTTTAAATTAGAAGACTCAGTGGATGGTTAATATACACAAGTGAAACAAGAAATGGCTATGTATAATATATGCATATTGTGACTGTTCAATATATTTGTGTATATATATATACACACACGTGTACAAACATATTTTGCACAAATACATATATAAAATTAATTCTATGCATGAGAAAAATCAGGGCCAACCAAAGAAAAACAAAAATATGAGTTGTAGTTTTAACTTTAACATCTATTTTTACTGAAAAAAAAAAAACCCAGAATGTTTTTAAAGTTTAATATTCTGTTGATATTGTAGTTGAGGCTAGTAGACAGCACAGGACAATAGAATGAGTTAAAAAAAAAAAAAAAAAACTGTCCTACCTAGATAACAGGCTTGTAAAGATGGTAAAGTAGTACTGAAGTTCCTTAACTTAAAATCATATTAGGTTCTGAAAGGATGTTCATTTAGTTCCATTTATTTTTATGTCTAAAGTGCCAATATATAAGCAGTAGTTATAAGTTTATCATTGTTTTAATTAAAAACCTTTGTTAATTGCCAACGAAGTCACATGATTTTTCTTAGTACCACTTCTAGCCGCTTTTCTGCTTTTGCACGTATTGGTTTTAATTAAAAACCTTTGTTAATTGCCAACGAAGTCACATGATTTTTCTTAGTACCACTTCTAGCCGCTTTTCTGCTTTTGCATGTATTGGACAGGATGGGGCAAATAACATTTAAAAATACCACAAAAGTAATGTCAAAGACATCGTGGATGAATAACAGGTAAGGTATAAAGGACAATTAGTGACTGCTACAGTTAGTGGTGGAGTGGAACACAGAGTTACTCTTATTTGTGAACATTCTTAAATTAGGAGTGTGCAAGATTGTCCTTGCCAAAGATGCTAATCAATCAACCAACCAACCAACCAACCTATCAATCCTTTCCCACATTTTCTTATTATAATGTGATTGACACTCCTCCCACTGAGAGGTAGGTTCTATGTTCCCTTCCCTCAAACAGGGGAAAGAGCTTATGCTGCTCCAACAGAGTATGATAAAGATGATGCTATGTGCTTTCTGAAGCTACATCATAAAATAGAGAAAGCTTACACCTAGTTTTCCTCTTCTTGAGACACTTACTCTTGGGTCCTGGTCACAATGTTCTGAGGAAGCACAAACTAGCACATGAGGAGAGACTATGCAGAGAGGTCCTTCTGAAGAAGAATTAAGTTCCTGAGCCAATAGCTAGACTCACCTTCTAGAGGTAAATGAACAAATGCTGCAGATTTTAGCCCTCACAACCTTCTGGTCCTAAAGTTGAGATCCAAAACATCATGGAACTAAGACAAACCATCCCTGCTGTGACCTCCCTGGAATCCTGACTCAGAATCTATGGGTATAATAAATGGTTGCTCTATTCCATTAATTGGGGGTAATTTGTTATGTAGCATTAAATAACTGGAACAAGATGATTCTATACATGAAAGTTTGGGACCCTGGCATTTGAGAGCTATATGTAGAGGTTTGTACTCATAGGAAAATCTGAGCATCTCTGATGATGGAGAACACAAGAGGAGGTTAACATCTGGTCTAATTTTCTCTATCACATTCTCCCAGAAGACTCATCTAACTGCTAATGAATGGGTTTGGGTGAACTCTTATCAGATTATAGTGAATCTATCCCCCTATATTCCAGTTGTTTAATTATCAGTCCACCCTACTAGTCTGTAACCTCACTGAGGGCATGAACTTTCTTATTTACTAATGCATACCCAGCATCAAGTAGTGCTGGACAATCAATAAGTATCAGTTTGATGAATGATGAATGAGTGTATGAGTGAATGAATGTTCTTTTCCATTTCTACCTGTTGTAAAGCACATGGATTGAAAGGGAAGACCTTGGAAAATTGGAGGAAGGGAATATTCAGAAACTGTTGTAGGTTGGACAGGAATGAACAGATTCACTGAGGTTAGCAACTTTCCAAATGAGCCTTTCTTAATTCAGCACACTCAAAACATACCAAAGGCATCAGGTGTGATGAATTTCAGAAGTAAATAGTCTCCATGCTGGTTCCAGAAAATTCTGCAAGTCAGATACCTTTCTCCCTCAGTTTGTTTTACTTTTCTCTCCTAATAGTCTATATTACTTCCTTATGTTACACCAGTCTATCGACCCTCATAACCTCCAGAAATCCTGAATCTCTTAATTTATTCAGATTTGCCATTAGAAGTGCCCCATACTTAGGTTCATACATCTTGTAGGTTTCAAGACAGTACTGATTTCATATTTTTTCCCATTAATTTACACTTCAACCTATGTGAAATAATATCACTATAAAAACTATTATATAAACACATTAATGAATCAACAAAAGTGTAAGATGGATCTCAATTTTTTGGAGAGAAAATAAAGATATTTTGATTAAAGACAGCAAATTTACTCTCTCCAATTCTTGCAAGTTTTTACTCCCATGCCTTAATACTGATTTTAACTAAGTACTGATTTCATTATAACAATTAACTCTAGAGTGCAAATCACTTTATTCCTCCCCAGTGTAATCAACAGAAGATGAGGTACTTGTTTACTTAAATAAATCACCTACAATGGAATGTGAAGCCTTTTGAGTTAGGAAGGTCTTTCAGTGTTCATTGTCTATTCCAGGTATTCTCTACAAAACCTTTCTCAGGGAGTATAAGCCCATGCTTTCTGCAGGCTTCACATTTACTCCTCTTCCTTGCTATAACCTACTAGGTAACTTCCTCTTCAAAAACTCTTTTCATTTTTTATCCTCTGGAGCCTGGCTCACAAGGCTTTCTTTCCTATCCTAATATTGCAATCAACCAGAGTAACTTCAATGTTCTATGTAAATGACCCTATACTTATCTTTATTTCTTAATTTTTCCTGGTGATTCAATCAAATGTTCCCATAGACATGCCCCACATGCCATTACTGCTGTGCCTTCAAAATAATAAACTTAGACATTCTATTCTCTGATCATGACCTCCTGATTTTCCAGCATTCTCTTCTAATTACTATCCAATATATAGACTCTTGAGCAAGACACCCCCAAATAGGATGTGCAAGATGATCTATAGAGTACAGGCAGAAAATCTTAGAACTTGACCTTTTCTATTTTCTATTTTTTATAATTTCTGTTTCTGCAGAATATACAGATTGCAAGTTATATAGACTTCATTAAAGCATATTTACATTTTACTTAATATACTTTACATAAGCTTAAAATATATTAGCATAAAGGTAAACTTATAAATACATACATACATAAATACGTATAACTTATAAATACATGTATACATTGGTGGTATGTGCTAAACAAATTGGGGACCACTTCATAGACTTTTTTCTATTTTTTGTGCTTTTTCTTCCCTACTCTGCTTTTATCACATTATATATACATCATTTCAACCACTTGCCTGTACATATTTTCAATTCCCTTGCCCCATTATCCTTCTATTGTACCTGGGCTCTTGAGTGCTCCGAGAGAAGAATAACAAAATATAAAACTCTACAGATAGTAGCCACCATAAATCCTTGGTCAGCATCCTCAATTTGGGCCTTGGTGGTGCCTCGTAATCACATTAGCTTTCCCTCTTTAGCTCTCTTATCCTCCGTAGAGATTGTCTCAACCATTCATCATTTCTCTAAAAACTCCGCCCTTACTATCTCTTCCCTCACTCCCAGCAGATAATATCAAGGGCTGGTTAATCGAAAAACATCATTACCCTTAGATGAGATGAGAACTCAACTCTGTCAATTTTCTACCACAAATATTACAAACTGACACTCACAGATTTCCAACATTTCCTTCTTCTCTCTTAAAATGGAAAGGTTTCTCTTCCTGTGCTCTGGTTTTCTAGTCTCACTCCTCTAACCTGTTTATCTTTTCTGTTGCTAATTTGTTTAGTTTCTCTACTGCCCTAAGCAGTTAAACATGCTCAGGTTTTCCCAATATAAAAAGAGCTTGCCTCCAATCTCAAGTTCTCTCCAGCTGCTACCCTTTTCACTCTTCCCTTTCATAATAATCAAATTCCCTGAAAGAGCAGAGACATCAACCATCGTTTCTTTACCTCTTACTTACAACACAAATTATAGCAACTAGGCTTCCATGGCCATTAATTCAGGTCATCAATTCATATTTATATTAGCAAATCCAGTGATACTTTTTGAGAATTATTTTTCATACTTCTCAGAAGCTTTTGACTCAGCTCATTCCTTGAAATTTTTCTTTCCTTGGCTTGGAGACATCAGATGATTTCCTTCTTTTCTCACTAATTTTTAGCCTCCTTTGTGTTCTCTTCATTCTTTAGTGACCCCATCTCAATGGTTCTCAATCCTGGCTGTACATTAGAATCACCAGGGAAGCTTCTGAAACATAGGATATCTTAGGATACACTGATACCAACTGAATCACAATCCCTGGAGTTTGGAGCCCAGGCACGGTATTTTTAAAAAGAACATCTGGTGATTCAGATGCACTGTGAAAGTTAAGACCTCTGCCTTAAATGCTGTCTGCATGGTTTTGCCATAGACTCCCTTCCCTTCTCACTGTGTACGTAATAAACAGTTCTATTTCATTAATTTGGAGTAATTTGTTATGTAGCATTAGATAACTGGAACAAGATGCTTTTATACATATAAGTTTGGGACCCTGGCATTTGAGGGCTATATGTAGAGGTTTGTACTCATAGGAAAATCTGAGCATCTCTGATGATGGAGAACACAAGGGGAGGTTAACATCTGGTCTAATTTTCCCCATCAGTATATGGCTCTTTGCTTTTTCTTGCCTTAAGAACAGTACTCACTAACCATTCCCTCAGCCTGACTATTCATTCTCCCCTGTGACTCAATACTCACTCTGATCTTCACTTGGCAAATTCCTACTCTCCTTAAAGGTCTTAGGTCTCCCACCTGCAATCTTGCTATCTCCTCCAATCCATACTCTTCATTGCAACCAGAATGATTTTTCTAAAATGCAAAATTTTACATTATTCTACTCACTTTATTCAAACTTTATCATGCTTTAAATCTTCTAATAGCTTCTTATTGTCTTCAGAATGAGTTCTAAATGTCTTAACACAGCTTGTAAAGTCCTCCAAACTGTGCAACTACCTTGCTTCTCCCCACATTCACTGATCAAATACTAGACTTTAATTTCCTAGAATGGCCATCCTCTTTTCTAGGCACTGTCACAAGATTATTTCTACCAGAAATAATCTTTCCATATCTCTCCTGGTCTAGCTAACTACTTATTTTTCAGGTCTCAATTTAAATGCCACAGCTTCTGGGGAAGCCTTTTCTGAATTCTGCAATCTGTGATAAAGACCAGTGGTACAGTTGGTGCTCAACAAATAGTCTAATGTATCTCCTCTGGATTTTCTAGCTTGCCTTCCAGTTAGACTGGGAGAATGAGGCTGACTTCCGGCTGGTAAGATGTGAAAGAAAAAAATGTAAACCATCTATCTATAAGACTAGTCCTTAAAAATATCCAGTGGAATTCGTCAGCTCTCTTTCCCCATCATGGCAACTGAAGAAGCGAAACATTTCTGAAAGATGGGGAAGGAATGCCTGATACAAATTTGACATTACTTGAGTAAAAAACGTATTCCTTGTGTGATAAATTAGTAAGATTTCTGGGTTAATTTGTTACCAAGCTTAGCCTAGTCTATCCTTAATAACAACAATACATACTTCAGCTACACACTCCCACACGACTCCTTTACTACTTAAAACAATTTTTTATTACTTATCTATCTTCCCTGATAAGACTATTAGCATTTTCAGGAAAAGTTTTATGCTTCTCTTGCTCACTGCCTTGTCCCTAGAATCTAGCATAGTGCTTGAAACATAGAAGGCATTGAGAAAATATCTGCTACATAAATGAACTGATCAATCAATATAATCTACTTTGTTTAGTAGAATACTGTTAGTAACACTTTGAATTTATAAATACTGTAATACTATACATCAGATACTTTATCTGCCAGTATTTTTTCTGTCTTTTTAGTTAAAAGCAGTTTAAATTTTGTATCCTGTTCTGTTTTTTTCACTTAACATAAGGATACATCTTTGTTATTACAAATTCATCATAAACATCATTTATAAACACATAATGTTCCTTTATATATAAATACCATCATGTACCCAAACATTTTCTATTCTTCAGCAAATAGGTAGTTCCCTGCAAACAACTTCAGAAACAAGGTAGTTTCTATCCTCATTCAACTGACATTTTAAATAATTCTTCTCACATATTAAAGGTTTAATTTTCTTTTGTGCTGTAGTTTCCCCGAAAATTAAAATTTTGTCTTAAAATTTTTATACTCCTATGGTATGTCTTGAAAGATGCCTTGAACTTAATAAAGATTGCTTATATGTATTGATTAAATTTTTAAGGAGAAATCTGAAGTTATTAATTCTAAAACAAATGGTGCTTCTCGATATTGTATAAACAAGGCATCTGAATAAACAAAAGATAAACCCAATTATATTACAATTAAGAGGAACATATAAACAGACATAGTATTGGCTTTGATAATGTTCTGGCTCCTTCTTCCACACCCCTAAATCTCCAATGATAATTGAAGTTCTGATTCTAAGAACAATGAGAACCAAGGAAAGCACAATGGCCTGGGGTCAGGAGTTCCAAGTTCAAGTTTTGGCCACTTCATTTAGTAGTCATATGCCCTTACGCATAACTCTCTGTATTTCTATTATTTTTGAAACTAAAGAGCTGTGTCTCTTCCAAGACAAGGTTTCTCAGTCTAACATTACTGACATTTTGGACTGGATAATTCTTTGTTGTTGGGGGCTATCCTGTGTACTGTAGGATGTTTAGCAGCATCCCTGACCTCTGCACACTAGATGCCAGTTGCAACATCCCCATCCCTTTAGGTGAGGATAATCAAAAATTACTCTGAACAGTGCCAAATATGCCCTAAGGGGTAAAATCCCTCTTGGATGAGAACCACTGCTTAAGATAAGTAAGAATAATACTTTATAACTCTAGCTTTGTCATCTCAGCAACTTATTTCTAGAATGCCTAACATGTCATCAGACCAAAGGCTTACAGTCTGTAGCATTTCCTGTTCCTTCTCTGCTCTCTTGTACAGGCATCTCCCCTTAATCATGGTTTCATTTTGCAAGGTTTCAGCTACCCACCATCAACCAAGGCCCAAAAATATTAAATGAAAAATTCCAGAAAAAAAAAATTCATAAGCTTTAAATTGTGTGCCAGTCTAAGCAGTACAACAAAATCTTGCCATGTCCTGCTTTGTCCTGCCCAGGATGTGAATCATCCTTTTGTCCAGCACATCCAGGGGTATATGCTACCCACCCATTAGTTAGTTACTAGCCATCTCCGTTATCAGATCCACTGTTATGGTATCACAGTGTTCAGTAAACCTTACATTACTTAATAGTGGCCCCAAAGTGTAAAGTAGTGATGCTGGCGATTCGGAATATGCCAAAGAGAAGCCATAAAGTGCTTCCTATAAGTGAAAAGGTGAAAGTTCTTGCCTTAATAAGAAAAAAAAAATAGTATGCTGAGGGTGCTAAGATCTATAGTAAGAACAAATCTGCTATCTGTGAAATTGCTTGAGACATAAAGTAAACTTTATCATATGTGTGTATGCATAGAAAAAACTATATATAAGGTTTGGTATTGTCTGTGGTTTCAGGCATCCACTGTGGGGTTTGGAATGTACACCCCATGGATAAAGTGGGAATAGTGTAATTTGTTTTTTAATAGTCAAAAGCATTTCAAAGAAAAAAAGAAAACAAAAAAGTATTTTAAAGAAAGAAAGTAAATGTTAAGCTGATTATATAATTTGTCGGGGTAATTAAAAATTGATAATATTGCTTTTTTAACAGTATTTCAATTACGTTTTCTAAATTCTATTTTAAGAAGAAAAGGGTACCTCAATTTCCCTTCTCTCACACATAAAACCGTTTCAGGTGGCTTGATGGTTCAGGGATCCCAAATAACATTTAACATTGCAAACACTGAAAAACATCTGAAACTACTTCTTCACAAAGAACATTCTTTTTTCAAGTCTGTTGAAGATATCAAAGAGACTCCAAAAAGACTAACTCATAGCAATGAAATTAATTTAAAAATGAGTATTATGCATGACGATATGTATACTCATAATAAGTAATTTTATTTTTACTATACCATGCACTCTCAAAACACTTTTAAATGTTAAATCTAATAATTAAATGTTCCTTTTTTATGAGAGAAATTAACTTTAAGCATCTGAAAATGAAGTCTTTAAATAAAAATCTCTCCTGAAAATATACCCTATATTACTACCGCACTTTAATGCTAAGTAAATGAAGAGTACTTTTTACTTAAATATAGTTTGTATATGTATTAAAGGATTTAAATAATGCAATAAATAATATAAAATATGACAGGTAGTCAATGATAAATGATTTCCCAGCATAAGATTTAATTTTATATTCAAGATTGAATGTAGAAATAACATAAGAAAATAGTTTTAATTTCTAAAGCAACAACATAAGGGAAAATTTGCTCACTTTCAAATACTTCTTTAAAGATCTTATCTTAATATTCACTGTGTTCTTTTAGGAATTTGAAAACAAACGTTTCTATGAAAAACAACATTTTCCCACCTGTTAAAAAGAGTTGCTAAATCTGGATTTCTTAATTGTGATCCAATATTTTCAAGTGATTAGGCCTCTGCTGGAAGTAATGTCAACCTTTTTAACCACATTAGTGAGCAAAGATCAATCGCTTGCCATAATTTTATTTATTCATTTATTATTAATACCTTCGTGGCTTACAATAATGGTTTAAGATAATTCACCTGGTCTTTTACACATGGTAAAAGCTTAAGTTCTCTGGAATTTAGTTTCCTAAATTGGAGTTATGAGGCAGTATCGAATGGTTGAAAAGCACTGGCTTTGGGTTCAGACACACCTATGTTTGAATCCTATTTCTGTGGCATACATAGCACTCATGGAACTTTGGTCGAGTCACTTATCTTACTCTCTGAAAAGCAGATTCTATACCTATTAGCTCTAATACCTGTATGTACCTGGCTTATGGCAGGCATTTCATGTTATATTTCTTCCCCTTCAAAAATGTTTAGACCTTTAGAAAATTAAGCATGATATTTTTCACAGTATTCTGTTCTAGATCAAAAAAGATAAGGTTCTAGTACTGTGTCTGATAAGAAAAACATTATCTCAAAATATCAATGCAGATGCCACTCTGGATTCTTTCTTTTTTTTGAACTACTTTGTACTATGTATTCATGATAGTGGAAATTAATATTTCAAGACAAATAAAATATAAATGTGGTTTTCAAAATATTTTAAAGTCCCAAGTAAACCTTCAGTTTATAGCAGTGGGCTTCAAATACAGAGCTCTGTAATGAATTTTCCTTCTAAAGATCTGCAAGAGATACTAGGCTATACTAATCCTTAGAATGCGAGTACACTTTGATCAAGTTTTGTCTACAACTTATTAAAACTTTAATTACTCTTTAAAGCAGTTGGTCTCAAAGTAGATTCAAGAGAATTCCAAAGAAATTTCTTTAGAAATTAAGAAACTTTAATTAAAAAAATACTTTTGGAAGCTGAGTCTTAAGATATTCAAGCAAAATTATGTCCTTAATTCACTGAATTAGCTATACTGACTCTCATTAGAGTTGTGTATTTTTGAAATTTCTGATGTGTGGAAATTTAAAAAATATACTGCTAACAAAATCATGGACAGAAAAAATGCATTTTAAATATGGTAATTTGACTTAAAGCAAATAAACAAAACAAAACAAAATTGATAATCTGGCAATTGATTGATATAAACAAACGTTTAAATCAGTGGCTCTGCATCAGAAGCACCACTTGGAGAGCTTATTAAGACAGACTGCAGAGACACGGTATAAGAAATTTAGGGTTAAAAAAAAATCTGAGGCTCAGAGGCTCTGCTACTTATTAGGCATGTGGTCAAAGGCATGGTAAAGTCTTAAGTTCTCTGGAATTTAGTTTCCTCATTTATAAGTACCTCCAAGAATTGCTGTGAAGATTAAATGATGAATATATACTACTCAATAATCACTTGTTATTTTGTGGGTATTTAATATATAGTACTTATAAAAATTTTATACCGGATATCTGTCTCTTCTGCTAATCAGCTCAAACCAATGAAAGGATTGAAAAATGCTAGGTTTTCAAGAAAACTCTTTCTTTTGCGTCTGAATTCTCATAGCTTCAACTACTCAATGATCCCATATATGTGTCTACATCTGAATGTTTAAATATACCTGTACAATAATAAATCTAAGAATAATGAGTATGTATTTTAAATCAACATACAAAAACTTATGCACCAAATAAATATTGTTCTATTCAAAGTATAGGACTATAGAGCTACAATTGTTCCAAATAGCTTTGAGCCTCCTCTTCTAGGACTACTTTAAGAATCAATTAAATGGCCTCACAAAAGTCAGCTGCTTTTTAACTCTTTACTTGTTTTTCACCAAGAAATAAACAAGACACGAAAATAAAAACTGTGCTCATTAAACATTACTCAGAAAGACAGTTGTCTATAAATTCAAACTTAACCCTCGAAAAATGACTGATAATAGAGACGACATTCAAAATAATGCACAGACTGTGAAGACAACCTAAGGAGTACTGAAAGCACTTAAGCAAAGTAGCAGCACTAAAATGAGTGCATAATCTCCCATGTGATTACTTTCTAAGAAAAAAATGCTTGTTTGCTTGGATAGTTCCTATGATACTTGTCTAAAAGCAGTCTACCACTGTGTATATGCATAGGAAAGCATGATTGAGATAATTTCTTAATGGGAGTATTCCTTAGGAAACTGATTGTCATATAACCTAATAATCTGCAAGAAAATAAAAGAACACGATAGATAAGAAGTTATGCTCCTAGGTTTTCTAATTTTTTGATAGTAGTACTCCAATATTTTTTCTTCCTGGTTTTAGTAATTTAATATTTCTAATCACCTATCATGTATCATGTATTTTGAGTAAAACTATTAGCCTTCCTTATGAAAGGAATTGAGAGACAAAGAGAAGAGTTAAGTGGATGATTTAAAATTAAAGATAAAAGTGAAGTAGCAAATAAGAAAGAAAGGAACAAAGTCCCTTTATTTCCAAATAAATACAACAATCACAGAAGGTATAAGTGAAAAAGGATTTAGGTAGGGCAGTTCCTAGAGTCTAAAGAAGAAAAGAATGAAAATAATAGTGAAGCCAGGAGAAGCAAAAAGAACCCCATCTCCACCCTGCATCCTGTTGGTTAAAGGATCCCTTAGCAATGGTCTCAGACTATTGGAATTCTCACTCTAACTGCACAATAAGATAAGTGAGCCTCAGAAATCATATGAATGCTGCATACAGGTGTGGTCATGTTTGAGGAGGGACTATGGTAGAGTAAAAAAGATAGAGGCACTCTAAAAATATTTTCCATAGAAACACTGCCATAAGATCCACAGAAACATAAAATATCCAAACAATGCAATTAAAAAATGGGAGGACCGGAACAGACATTTCTCCAAAGAGGACATACAGATGACTAACAGATACATGAAAAGATACTCAACGTCACTAATCATCAGGGAAATGTAAATCAAAATCACAATATCACCTCACACCTGTCAGTATAGCTAGTATCAAAAAAAAAAAAAAAAAAAAAAAAGGAATAACAAGTGTTGGCGAGGATGTGGATTAAAGGGAACCCTCTTGCATTGTTGATGGAACTGTAAACTAGAACAGCCACTATAGAAAATGATATAGGGATTGCTTTAAAAATTAAAAACAAAATTACCATACAACCCAGCAATTCTAATTCTAGGTACACGGCTGAAGAAAACAAAAACAATAAATCAAAAAGACATATTCACCCCTATGTTCATTTCAGCCAAGTTATGGAACCTAGGTGGCCACAGATAGATAGATGGATAAAGAAGATGTGGTATATACACACAATAGAATATTAGGCATAAAAAAGAATGAAATCCTGCCACTTGTGACAACATGGATAGACCTAAAGCGTAACACATTAAGTAAAATAAGTCAGAGGAAGGCAAATATCGTGATTTCACTTATATTTTGAATCTGCAAAACAAAATAAATGAACAAAGAAAATGAAACAGAAACAAGCTCATGATAACAAAAGAAACTGATGGTTGCTAGAGGAAACAGGGGTGGGAGGAACGGGTGGAAAATAGGAAGGAGATAAAGAAATACAAACTTCTAGTTATAAAATAAGTCCTGGAGATTTAATGTACAACATAGGGAATATAGTCAATGACATCGTAATAATTATGTACAGTGACAGATGGTTACTAGACTTATTGTGGTGATTACTTCATAAGTTGTATAAATACTGAGTCACTAAGTTATACACCAGAAACTAATATAATATTGAATGTCAACTATAAATTTTTAAAAATCCATGGAATTGTTATATTATGTCTTACATATATAATTGAAGGGACATAATTCCACCAAGCGTAACTCCAAGTAAAATAGCTTTTCTATGAATAACAGATTCTGAATGACAAAACTAACATGCAAATTAGCAATTGCCTATGTTAGTCTCTTCAGGGTGATGAAACTTATCATTGTTAACAGTTCCTAAATAGGTGACTCCAAGGTCACATGACAAAACTACTAATGGTTACAATATCTTTCACTCAAAACCTTTGGGCCAATGGCATTTCAGAATTGATACATATATATTTTTTAATTTTAGCAAGGTGTCATAGTACATACATATACTACATATCATGTAACATCCCCAGAGGTGACTGGGGCAGCACCTGAGAATCAAATACATTAATATTTCTGCAGTGAAATATATAAATATTCACATATGGGAAATATCAAGCCTATAAATAACCTCACACAAATTCAGCTCTGGATTTTTCACCAAATGAATTTAGTTCAGGTCAGATTTTGCTGACCGAACTAAATACACTTTTACTTAATTTTTTCATATTGAAAGAAGTGTGGAGTTTTTGCCCAGAAGTCTCTGGAATTCAGAAATATAGAAAAGGGACTATGGACACTTATATTAGTAATCGTAAATGTTATTCTTTCAACATCCTTGCATGGATGATCCAAACTCACCTTTGAAAAAAACTGTGGGTCTTCCTAGCTAGTTAAAAAACAAGTGATACTAGCCAAAGAGTGTTTTAAAGCCTTGCACATCAGTAAATGTTTAATGCCTAGGGATTACTGCAAAGGTTTTGAAAGGCTTGAGATAATGGGAGAAGAAGGAAGTTTCTCTTGGACTGGATGTTAGATAATGCCATTATTCAAAATATGAAATTTAAACTAGCCTCTCTGCTCCAATCAACAATCACCATAATAATCATAGATGTAGGAACCTTGCTTTACACTAGCTGCCCACAAAACCTGCCATTGTTTCCTCACACTCTAGCAAAATTTTCTGAACCTGGGTTGCTCAATCCTCGCCTTGTTTCAGTGGTTAGGACTTGCTGTGTTGCTTACACAGACGGAATAAATTTATGTGGCAGAGAGGACGCTATTCCTGGGTCAGTCTGCTCAGTGTTTTCTTCTATCTCTTTCCTATTGACTCCTTTAGTGCTAGCTTCTTTCTCTGTAGATGGAATCTATTCAAGTCTGCTTTCATAGGCTTGACTTCAAAATAGACTGTATCTTCTATCATTTAAGAATTTACATTCTCCTTCCTAGAGGAGTTCATTTTCTGCCTGAAGCTCTGTATTTGCTGAGACTCTCATTATCTGTCACCTCTCATCAGCCTAAATCAACTTTGGTCCCTGACTTCTCTTGGCCTGCTTCATCCTGTACCATTGGCAGCGAGAGAAGCACTGTTACTCTTCTGAAATACCCGTTTACAGTTATAAAATGTCTTCCTTCTCTATTTTTTCTTCTTCATAGATACCGTCATCAACCTCCTAATCAAATAAAATGGAAGTCATTTGCTAAATATTTTGAAAAAAGACAAAAATGTTATTTTAGGGGAAAAAGTAAAGGACAAATTTAAAGATAATCAAACTATTTAATAACTCTTTAAAAATACTCTGTCATTAACAGTGTCAATTTTCAACCAAAAGATAAGAAAAATGATAGCAATGGGAAAATAGTTTTAGTTGTGGTTGGGGGATAGAGAAGTGGATTGCTTAAGAATAAGAGAAAAATGCCTCAGGAAAAAAATCAGCCACCATTTAAAGAAATGGCAAAAATACTCTATAAATAGTAATAAGATACCTTGTATTTAATGACATAAGGAATTCACGGCGATATATTTTTTATAATGAAGACAATGTTTTTTTTTTTTTAAGGAAGATGAGCCAATATAGGGTAAACTTGAACCACACTTAAAAGTATGATATTTTCATACTGAAGATTAATTACTTGTTCCTAAAAAAAAGAGAAGCAGAGAATCTTTAAAGGCACTGGTATTTATCTGAGACCAAAATCTTAATAGGCCCAAGTTTCCACTGAAAGATCAATGTAACAATGATGAAACATTTATACTGAAATGACCTGAAAGTCAACAAACATTCACTGAAATATTTAAATATTTTAAAAGCTACATATTAGGAGGCAGAAAATAAGGGTAGGTATTACCTTAGATCTCACAAAATTGTTTTATTTCTTCCATGGCTATTATAATACAATACCTATTGTTTTATATGTCCTTGTTTTTGGAATATTTTAAACTTTAGGTGGGTATAATTTTGTAATCCCAATATAAAGAAGCTTCTAGTTAGGCATATCACAAGGAGTTGGTGGCATCCTAAGTGAGAACAGAAACATAGAAAACGTTAAGTGACTTGCCTAATATTAATGGTAAAGCAAGGTAGATATCTTGTTACTTGACTTCAAGTCCAATGCTCTTAAGTCCTACATAAATCTGTGTTCCACCACATGAAACTATTAAATTGGAAACAGACAAGGGATTTTATGTCGTACTTCTATGCAGATTTTTAATTGTTTGTGTGCAATCTTTACCTAGGAGGAAAAAGTCTCCTGGTACTGAAAATCTGTGGATACAAAAATAGCTCTTATAAGCAATGCAAACAACAAAAAAGGGGGGGAGTTATATAAGGTCTTGATTAGGATGCTCCATTTCTTATTTTTGTATGAAATTTGTTAAGTGAATATTATAAACTGAAAAAATAAATGTATAATATACCTGGAAGGAACCATGTATATCTTTTTATCTTCTCATTAAAAAAAAAAAAACAAACTCATTGTTATGAAGTTTGCTGACTTCTAATCAAGCAGAGGTTATGATTTAAAATTATAAATAAGACTAACATGTAATCAATCCTTTCCCAAAAATATTATCCACTTGATAGTAAATATTTCCCAATGTTTCAAGTCAAAATCTTTTTCATAATCAAAACTTATCCAATCAAAAAGTGGCTTTGTCAATATAATTATATCTTGATTTTGCAATAAGATTCCCTAATATTTTTTAGAGCAGAAATATTAAATGGTTAATAAGATCAAAGGGAGAACACAAATTTTACATATTAGACTTTTGATTAATTTCACTAGTGATGGAAACTGGTAAACATGAGACAATGGAGCTCAGATTTTGGGACTGAACAGACCGGGTTTGAATCCTCACTCTCTCACTTAGTATTTGATTGATGTTGAGCAAGTGATTTAACTTCTTTGTGACTGTTTCCTCAAAAATTTGTTGTGAGAATTATAGGAAGTCATGCCTATAATGGGCAAGAAGCACAATGTCTCATAAATATTGGTTATAATTACTAACAAGAGTTTTATAGAGGATAACCTACTCATTTTGTTGGAAACATGCCAAATGGTCTTGAGATTGTGTCAAAGCTACTAGCAAACAGGTAAGATTATTTTATTCCTTTTGAGGTTGCAAATGCATATGAGAGTTCTGTAATAAAAACCTTCTTCCCCTGAAATCATATGCAATTAAGTAAAGGAAGTATAACAGTTGTAAGTGTGTGAGATTAGAGTTTTATGCATCAACTAAACAGAAAACTCCATAAAGGATTGGACCATTTTTTTTTTTTTTTTACCACTTAACACCTAGCACAACTCTGCTACATCATGGTAGTGACTCAATAAATATCTGTTAAATGACTGAATGAATAAATGAATGAATGAGCTAATGTCAATGAGAGAAGATCACAGAAGTACAAAAGATGCATAACAGGAAATGTGACCATCTGGGATGAAGAAAAATCCCGAATGAGATGCTGGTGGTCTTAGGCAAATGGCAAAGACTGAAGAAGTTTAAAGAACCTGTCAGAATCAAAAGTAATAAAGAAACTTGGAGAAAGTTTGACAGAGAGATGGATATGTGTTCTAGAAAAGGGATAATAACACAGTAGACACTGAATGACAAGAATTGAAAAACTGAGGGCTCAGAGTGAGAGATCCTATCATATAAACACTGCAGCACTTCTGGAGAAAGCAGTTTCAGTCTAAAATTATAGATGTCCAGGGCTAGAGAAAGGAAACTGTGCTTTCTCAGAGTCCAAAAGTTCCATGAGAAATGTCACTGGTTTTGCATATGAAGTGTGAAATATTTCCACAAAGGGAAGCATAGAAGGACACAGCAACCAGAAAGAAAGAAGCTACAGAATAAATGAAAACAGAAAGATTCAAAGGAATCTAAAAATGACTCATAAAGAATGACTTATAAAGTGAATAAAAGAAAAGAATGAGTATATTGGCCATGAGCAAGCAAGATTAAATGATTTACTTACTAAATGGATGCACTTTCGAAATGAGCAATTACTGGTGTCTTGTTTGGTTTATGTTCTAAGATACCTAGAAACCCCCACAAAAGCATGAGTTACAGTGGAGTAGGGTCTATATGGAATGAAAGGATTAAAGCTATGATCTGGGGTAGATGCAGAGAAGCATGCATCAGGTCAACAAAGCATGCATGGAACAATCTGGGAAGCCTTCTGAGTGGGTGCCACTGTGGGTGATACTGCAATACAGAGTTCATTTATGGAAAGCAGACCAGGATTTATGGTATGTGCCTATCACCTCTTGGCCCTACTTACTGTACTCAACATTCCTTAGAGCCAGATGTTTTGCTGTGAGTAATGGGGATGTAACTCCTTATCAGGGTTGACCTTGCTTGGCCCTCAGTTGCTATATTCTCTATAGTTCAAAGCATTTTTTAATACTGTGACAAGTTTGATATTCCTCTGGCTTTACACCTTAAACCAGGTGAGATGGCAAGGGAACAGGAAACATAGTAATTTATACTGGAAGTATCTGTATATAATTCATTAGGAGTTACCTATATATCTTTCTCATGTGTTACGAATTTGCTCATTCAACATATACTTATTAAGTTCCTACTACGTCCCAGAAACTACTCTAAATGCTAAAGACACAACAATTTAAATGACAGACAAGAACCCTACCCTTGTAGAGTTTTTATTTAAGGCATTTAGGGGAATGAGGTTTGGAGGAGATAATAAACAAGTTAACATTTAACCCTTTTACATTAAAACTCACTTGATATTAATTTTTAAAACTGCCTAACACCCTGATACTGTGAGCTGTGAGATGCTTCTTACACTGAAATATACTATAAAGGAAGTACAGTCTTTTTGGTACATGAATTATCCTTATATCTAATATAACTGCCTCTGAATGTGCCATCATTAGAAGCAAATGCTTTCCTATAATCTTTATTGCATTTTGTACAAACATATTTATTTTATTCTTATTATGATAAAAGTAACAATCATAGTATAGAAATAATGGAATCTAGAAGAAAAAAAGGCCCTAATCTTAGCACCTTAATACAACCATTCAGCATTTTGACATATTTCTAATATCTCTAAAGTTTATATATTTGTATATTTATATAGTTGTAAATATACAATAACTTTGAATATTTTTACATTTTATTTTAAGTATTTTTCATTTCTTCTTAATTTTTGTTTACTTTTGAACTTAGTAGATCCACAAATTAGCCAAGGAGCCACATTTATTTTTATTTATCTTTCTCATAGACCATCTAAAACCTCTAAGAACGGAAGCAAAAAGTTGATTTTAACTCTAACTATCTTTAAGTTGAAGCTCAATACTAAAAATTTTAAGCCTAAACAATGCTAGGCTCTAAATCTGATGCTACACATTTTTTTTTTTTTTAGAAAAGCACTATTATACATAGGAAAATGTTATATTTATATTACTATAAATTTCTACTTTAGATTTGTTGTGGAATAAAATGGAATAATTAATGAAATAATTTTTCAATAATATTTATTTAGCAACCAGTAAAACATCAGGTTCTAAACATATAACTTAAAAGTTTAGAAAACTAAAGAATCACATGTTTTAAAGAAAATAATAGACATCCAAATTATACTTTTGTTTCTCTCATGACTCAACATTACTGGATCATTTTTTGAAGTTATTTAAAACTTGCTATCTGTAAAAGACATGTCTAAAACAAAATATAGAATACATTGAATTTCCATATACATGATTTTAATGAAGGATTATAATCTTAACACATCTCTTGCATTACAAGATATAAATGCCTCAGCTTAACCATGACTTACTCATGAATTTAGTATATAGGTACCTGTCTGCTATAATTGAGGGAAAAATTAATCACCTACCTCCAATTCCACACCTCCAGACTTCACCCTTACCTTGATTCTAAACTTTCTTTACACAGTAAGATTAAGTTTTTTTTGTTTTGATTTTTTAAAATAATTCTAAAAGATTCACCAGAGATAAAGTAGTATTAAGATGACATAAATTAACTAGAATCTGGATGCTAAAGCAAATGGGCAAGGGTAAGTTTTAATAGAGGGGAGAGTGGTTACAACTATAATTGAGATAGGGATACAGTGGATGGCATAGACTTCCTCTCTTACTTGAGACTTTCAAGCAATAGAAAATGGTGTATTGTTTGTATTCACCCACTAACTAAGAATATTCTTTGAAACTTTGTCTAGTTTGTAAAATCAAAACTGACTAGCCTTCTCCAACTACAGCAATATCCTCAGTGGTATTTATTGCTGCCAACACTACTATCACCCTCTAAAACATTTGAAAATCATTGATATAAGACAGGCTGAATGAGGTTAGGCCAAATTCAGTATTCAAAATATTGGCAACACAAAGGCAGTGGTTTTGAGATTGGAAGAGAGAGCCAAACTGTTCATAATTCTGCTAAGATTCCGGGTCAGCATTTTATGAATTAGAATGGGCTCAAGTGGCAATGAATAATTTCAATCACTTAATCATTCAATTTTGTTTTAAAAACTTTAATGATGTTGACCTGGAAATATATTCTAGTGGTTCACTGAAAATGAAGGCAGAAAAGCTATATGTCAAGAATAAATGAAGGAGATGAGTCAATAATACAAAATATTATTTTTCTATAAACATTTCTTAGAAGGTTGGCATCGGTGATATTTGTTCCAGTCTGTGTAGCACCCATCTTCATAAATAAAAGTTTTATATTAATATTTTGATAATAAAATAATTAACACACTTATTCTTTTATATTAAAAATTTTCCAACATATGATTATTGGATAATTCCAAATTATAGCTATGATACCCAGTTATGTGAAATTATATCTGCAATTAGTATTAACTGAAAGAAGTTCATAATCATCAACAAAAATGCTAAATTTGTAATGTGGAAATTAGAGATCTAGAAGGGTCAAAGAATGTTTTAAAAGAAGTATCTCAGCCACAAGAAGAGACGAAATACTGCCATTTGCGACAACATGGATGGACCTCAAGATAATCATGCTAAACGAAATAAGCCAGACAGAAAAAGTAGAAAATCACATGATATCACTTATATGTGGGATATAAAGTTAAAAGCAACAAACGAACAGTACAAACAAATAGAGACTCATATACATGGACAAAAGACTAGTGGTTACCAGAGGGTAGGGGGAGGGTGGAGGAGGGAGGTAGATGGGGTAAAAGGGGTCAAATATGTGGTGACAGAAAGAAATGTAACTATGGGAGGGGAACACACAATGCAATATATATATGCTTTACTGTTAAATTACACACCTGAAACTTACTGGATTTCATTAACCAACGTCACCAAAAAAAATAATAAATTTAAAATAAATTTTAAAATACATAAATTAATTTAAAAAATAAAAGAACCATCAATGCATAATATATACTCTCACTCAGCTATTTTAGGTACTTAGTTTTAAAGGGTAACCAGTCATATGACCTTATTATATGATGGTACATTTTCAGTGGCTAAGCTGTAGGGCAGTTTACATTATGGAAATTAACAATAAAATGAATACATAAGGAAAATGGGATTTTTAAATGATAATTTCAGAATTACATACAGCAGCCATCAATAGCCATGAGAACGGATCATATCTAATCCATAGTAAACAAGGGCACATTCAGTGTATTTAGAGCAATCTGTTAGTCCTCCAACAAATAGAAGGCTAATGAAATACTATGCCAAAGTGACAAACATATAAACAAAAACACCCACTGGATACACAGACTATTCAGCATAGAAACTCGGAATCTAATTAGTGTTAACAGGAATCACAGACTTGAGCCACATCTGTTAATCTGTCTTAATCATACATAAAACTATAAAGAAATTTAGGAATCACTTGGAAAAATATACTTGCTCACTGTTAAGAAAACAAACCCTAGTGCTTATAAAATAGTTGAGAGTAATGTTTAAGGGTTCAAGCTCAAAGACAACATATCTGAAAGAGAAATTTCCCCAAATCTATAAAAATTTGGTTCCTATAAACAATTCAACAGGATAGAAGTTGACCTTGATCAAGACTAGAATTCTACAGACTGTTGTTAAATGGGTATTTTTGGCACTGACAATATACATTTCACATATTAGAATACCTTAAGTAGATCCTAAAACTGGTGTGGAATCTGTCAGAGTTCTATAATCTAACATGCAAATAAAAGTGGAAATAAAACTGAATTGAGCTCTTATGGTCAATACCAGATCATATTAAGTATAATGTCAAATCATTTTTTCTCTTCTGATACTATGAAAGTTACATATATTGGAGGTTTTTCCTCCAAAATTGCTTTAGAATAAAAATTTGTCAATACAATCCTATTCCTCTCAACCTTAATCAGAATACCCTCTTGCTTTATTTCAGTACCAGGAGTGATTCTAACTTGTCCTTGTATCTCAAGTGACTCATTCATAGTAGGGACTCAACATTGAACCTCACATACTTTGAACCATAGTCTCTTAGTCAGCTTACGAAATATACAAAATTATAATCCTTAATAGAGTAACCCAATCCATAGTATAGAAAACAAAAAAAAATCTACTTTTGTATGTATTTCCATTCACTGATGTTGATTTCTAAAGTTTGCAAAGTTTTGGTCTTTTTTTCTCTGAGGAAGCAGATATCCTCAGGGTTACTTTACTTCCTATTCCCAAACAAATCATTACTTAATAATTGCATATATACATTTTAGGGTCTGACCATCTTGTGACTACCTAATATACATCAAATCAAACAGGGATCCCATGTCTCTAATGCCCCATAACGAGGCAATTCAAGATGCCAAGAAAATCGCCATTCCAACAATATAGATTATTAAATGTATTATCAAATAAAACAAAAGACACACTATTAAAATATCCAGAGCTTACATGATAATTATGAGCCTTTTAATTGACAATGAACAATTCATTTGAGGAGCTTCAAATTTAAGGACAAGTGTTACAGAACACAGGTCAGCAAACTTTTTTACTACAAAGGGTTGGATAGTAAATATTATAGGCTCAATGAGCCCCTTATCCACTTACGGTCTGTTACATATTCTTTTTTCTTTGTTTGCTTTTTCAACCTTTTACAAATGTAAGACATTTTCAGTTTAAGGTCCATATAAAATCAGACTAAAGGCCGGATTTGGCCCGTGGGCAATACTTTGCTGAGCCCTAATATAGAATTACTTGTCTCTTGTCTCTATTAGTCTCTCAGAATCTAGAAAGGAGGGATGGAATGTGTATTACACACTTTAATATTTATACTGTCTAGTAAAATAACGTGTATATAGCAGCCATTCAATAAATATTAGATTAATAAATGAATAAATAAGTGAATGAATAAAAGAATTAATAGATCTGTTAACAGTCCAGTAACAGAATTATTACTTACATGCTAGGTATTTATACCACTTACCAATAGCTATTTCTTCTCTCTGAGGCGTATAGAAGACTAACTTCCTAGACTCCTTGTGATTAAATGTGTGACTTCTTGTCTAGAACATTTAACTGCAGATGTTAAGACCTTCCAGGGCCTTTTTTTTTTTTTTTTAATTTTGTTTCCAGAATGATGATCAGCAATGATTGAAATGGTGGCTGCTCCACAAGATCCCTAAGTGAATATTATGAGCAGGGGTACCTCTGACCATGATGGACATGCAAGGAGAACAAGAAATAAACCCTTGTTCTTTCAAACCACTGAGGTTTTGTGGTTGTTTTTCACTACCTTATAAGATAGCCTCTCCTGACTGATACACTGCCAATCATACTCTCATCTTCAGGCTACTTGCAATCTATTTTAAAACTTGCCCCTGGCTGTAATACAAAGCAGAAAGACAAAAACATCTTTATCATACTGCTGAAAAATTAAGTTTTTCAAACTAGTTTTCAAACTAGTTCCTATAGGTGACTTAGAATAAAACACCAATAGTTTCATCTTTTGTGACCTGTTTTCCTAACCAGGATAGGATAATCAAGATATTTACTTTCTAAGATCACCTTGTAAAGCAAATAAGAAAATAATTACATAGAGGTTATTTACAATTGAATAAGTTGGCTAATTACTAGTGGCTCCTGATTCCTTGTGAACTAGTTATTTCAATTATGTAATTATTCATGTGGAGACTGAATAAAAATTGAATACATTTTTTCTCACATATTTCTTATAACATAGATTGTATTTTCTCAAATCTCTATAGTTAAATAAATTGTACATATAAAAGTCTAATCAATTATTCTTGAGAGTGAAAACTTATAGATACAGAAATGCTTAAGATACATCAACCAGTTGCAATGTATGGATTTTATTTAGATTCTGATTCAAACAAATAACTGTAAAATAAACAACAACAACAACAAAACCACAAAAAGCCAAACTTACAACTGAAAAAATCTGAACGGACTGATATATGATGATAACTAAGGACTATTTCTTAATTATAGCTATTTTAAATTGAGTTCTTGTCTTTTAGATATACATATAGAAATACTTATAGTTAAAAAAGTTCTAATGACTGATGTTACAACTCTTTTAGGGCAATTATTTCCATTTCTCTTAGCCTAGTCTAGTGCTATAAGAAAGAAGGGTAAAAAGAGAGGTCAGACCAAAAAAAAAAAAAAGAGTAAATTAATTTTTATCTTTGCGATAACAAAAAAAAAAAAAAAAAGAAAAAAAAAAAGAAACAAACCTGACTAAATCCAGTTTATACCAGTATATTTCATAGCTCTGTCATTATTGGCTACTCCTTGACATGTAAACCTTTCTGTTAAGAGTCATATACTGTGCTTCTTCTTCCTTAACTTATCTTTCCAATAATCCCTTCCCACAACCCTTTCTACTGCACCTCTAATTACTACTGCTATAATTACTAATTAACAATCTAGAATCCCCTAAGCCACGTTGTCTTCACTTCCTCTAAAGACCTATTTGCCTTAACAGAAACCCAGAGGACACCAATCTCTGGTGGCCCACTCTAGAGAAGGGAGTCTTTATTCTCCCAACACCTTTGTATAACACTGTAACAAAGTCTGGGGAAAATAGGTCAGCATTCCTCCAGCCACTCACGATCATTTCCAAATCATTACTGTCATATCACGTAAAAAATTCTATTCCATTGAGTTTTATTACTTTTCAGTTATACCCACTTCTCTTTTTAAAAGCAAATAGTATACCTCTAAAATTGTTTACAACACATAACTTGCATTAGTTTTTTTTCCTTCTCATCAATATTTATTTGGAAGTCCAACAAACACAAAGCTAAATTCTATAGAGGTTTACAAAGGAAAAAAGCATTCAGAGAAAAAAAATACGAATTACAAATATAAAAAGTCCTCTGAACAGTGAAAAACTTATGAAAATAAGCAGACTAAGCAGCTAAGCAGTGTGATTGCTGCTTTGCAGAAGTTAAGGCACCAAGATTGATGGGGAAGGGAAGAAACACAAACTGAGAGAAGTGGAGGAGAGAATATTTTGGGCAGTGGTTTGTTGTTTCCAAAACACAAAAGCTTTACTTACTTTTTCTAATTAGTAAAACTCATACTGTAAAAAACCGATAGAAGGGAAAAATTATTTAATATCTTCTAAACCAAAAATAAGCAGTCGACAAATGTATGCAAATAGAATTATACTATATATTGTATGCTATTTTACCTGTTGTTTTATAAATATTGTACATTTCCATATCAGCAGCATAGAACTATAAAACACTGTGGTTAGTAGCACTGGCTCTGGAACCAGGATTCTCAGGTCCAAAACCTAACTTTTCTTAATAGCTATGTGACGTTAAGCAAATGATTTTTCTGTGTCTGAGGTAAATCATCTTTAAAGTTGTGATAAAAATAGTACCTATCTCGTGGGGTTGCTATGAGGATACAATGAGATATATCCCAAGCTAACTGCTTAGAATAGTACTTAAGTGTAAATGCTTAATAACTATTAATAAAATAATTTTTAATTCTAAATATCATTTTTACAATTATTATGACTTGATATATGTATACTGCAAAATGATTACCACAATCAGTTTAGTGAACTTTCATCACCTCAATTATAAATTTTTTTTCATATGAGAACTTTTAAGATCTACTCTCCTAGCAACATTCAATACTGTACATTACATTCCCAGAACTTATAACTGTAAGCATGCACCTTATGACCACCCTTCACCCATTTTACTGCTGCATCGCTACCCCTCTCTGCATCTGGCAACCACCCATCTGTATCCATGAGTTTGGATTTTTTACAGTCTACATATAAGTGAGATCGTACAGTATTTGTCCTCTGACTTTTTTCACTTAGCATAATGTTCTCCATGTTGTTGCAAATGGCAGGATTTATTTTTTAAATGACTGCATAATATTTCATTGTGTGTGTATATATGTTTCTATGGCTTTGCTATTGTAATATTGTACACCTGTCATTTTTAATGGCTATACAATATGCCATCATTAAGGATTCACCATATATATTTAAATTATCCTCTATTAATGAACATGTAAGTTGTTTCCACTGAGACAATGTTCTTAAATACAGAGCAAGGAAGAAAGATGGATAAGAAAATCATTCACATAGTTTTGACTCACAAAAAATAATTACATCAGTGAATTTCAACATTAATTTCAAAACCACCAATTTCCTCCTCTTAATTCAAAGAGTTTTACTTATACATCATGAGAAAAGGTTTAATGGGCAGTCTAACTTACCTATACAACATCCTCCCCACAAAAAACAACAAACTGTAAATCTAAAATTTAGACACCAGTGACCTTTTCTCTTCTAAACTAACTTCATCACCACAGTATGTATCTTGATTGACCTATCTTCTTGTCATATAGTAATAAAAAGTCATCACAGTAAGAATCACATACTTCTAATGAGTGAAGGCTATTTAAATTAAATCAGGAACTAAAAGACTAAAACATTTCCTTGTAAAGATTCTTGGCCTATTCTACAGGAAGGGCCTAATGTCTTGCGTTTGCAAAGAAACTTAGATGGAGTATTCATTCCATTCATTGATCACTTCATCTCCCACGTCATTTTTGTTAAAAGGGTTAACTTTAGTGATACACATGTGTACTCCAGAACATTAACAAAATAAAACAGAAATTTATATTTCCCAATCAAATCACTGAGATTTGGAAAGCTTACAGAAAACATAAAACTTTATCACAGGTGAAAGGAAATACTACACCTAGTCATATCCAACTAATCTAGCTTTCCTGGGATATGAAAATTTGGAATGATAAAACTTTGAGTTAATAAATAACTGATACATTCATAATACAAGAGCATATCATGGAAAGTAATGATCTGTCATTAACTGAGTGCCATTTTATTCAGTTTTCACTTAGCGAATTCACATGCCCCCTGAAGAGCTAAAGTGACATTTTAAATCTAACAGCATTCAAGTTACCACTCAATCAAACCTTTTGTTGGTATATAGGTTATATCCCCAGAAAAAAAAAAATAATGCAAGCCTGAATAAATCACAATAAATGAGGTAGTATATTTCTTTAAACTGTATAATAATATACATATTTTGAGAAGCATTTCTTAGATACAGAGCAAACCATGTTGACAATTTCTAAATTAGATGTTTTACCAATAAAGACTAGAGTCCACATTTATGCCTATACATTTTAAAAATAATTTGATTCCTGGTAAAATATGTTTTGCATCTAAAACTATATTATCCTAAGGGAGAACATTGTGAGACAGTATAATTTAGTAAACTTATTTTTAAATAAAGGATAACTCACTTTCACTATGCAGATTTCAGGTAACTATGTTTATGTAGTCCCATTACCTAAAGCTGTTTGTTACTTGAATTTTATTAGGTCTCAAGACATTATACCTATTATAATAAATGCTATTATTATATTGGCTAGTATGAGCAGGGTAGGACCTATCTCTGAATTAGCATACTAAGTTCACTAGTTGAATGAACACTGGTATATAATGATTAAAACAAGAAGTACAAATATGTACATTTAGTTAACGATATCCTCCAGAAGATGACAACACTGACCATGTAGGACATTTTGTAAAAATGTACTGTCCAATGAAATTTTCTTCATATAATCTTTCAAATTTAGTATTAGATCTCATCATGAACACTATTGAAAAACAACTTAATGATTACATAACTCATAGTATGTTAATTTTTACTTCCATTTTCAACTAAAAAGTTATCCAATATAACATCTTCTATGAAAAATCTGTAGAAAAAAAATGGGCTTTGTTCTTTAAAGGTGTTTAAAACAGAATGTATTTTAAAGGAAAAGGGCAGCATGAGAGGACACAATAAGAGAAATGGGTAGTGCTGAATTATCAGAAAGAAATATCTCAGATCACCTTTAATGAACAGATCCTCCAGCAGACAGAAATATATTGGGCATATATATTACTATAATACCACAAAACACTGAGAGACCTCAGTTTGAGTCCCAATGTCTATTATTAAATGACTGTGTAACCTTGAATAAGTTACTTCCTCTCTCTACATTTCGGTTTCATCATCTCAGGAAAAAAAGAGGAATAAGAATAATACCTATTTCATTGTATTTATTAGGAGGATTAAATGAGAATATACAGTGACTTAGCACAATGTCTGCCTCAATAATTATGGCTCTTTGCTAACTTCACATTATTTACATGTACATGTGCATAAACCTATATGTATATGTACATATAAACAGAGACAAAACACATTATATATAAATATCTATGTATATTTACATATGTAAGACAGTTGAAGCTTGTCAGAAAGATGGAGAGAATTTCATAATCTACTAAACTAATAAAATTAGTGATTTTAACTTTAAATGAAATGGTCCTTGATATTTGAACATGTCTATTATTTTGTTATTACTTTATTTGAAATTATTATCAATCTACGGTGATATGAGAGTTGTTTTACACTTATATTTTAAAAGAAATATTTTAAAATAAAATAGTACTAAGATCTTGCTTAATGTTATTTCCGTATTTCCAATTTCCACTCTAGCGAAGTTGTCAGACTTTTTTATAATTCTAACAATCCAGAACATGCTAGTTAGTATCAAAGGAATGGCATGAGCTTTAACAATACAATGAAAAAAAGTTTTTCCAAAATAAACTTGTAGACAAGAGGTGAAATGTGAAACTGGAGATACGGCCCTCAAACTTTCATACCTTGTATCCTACTAATTTCTCCATTAAAGAACCTTGGTCCCATCATGATAAAAACAGAATGGTCATTTTTCCCAAGGTTTCGGTTGGTTTCTTTTTCCAGGGGCTCTCTTAACAATTTAAGTTTTAATAATTGTGGTGATATTTTTGGATAAGGCAGTTGGGATTATTTCTCCATTCTACTAGTAGCAAACATAATACCAATATCGAATTACAGAAATGGATATTACATACATCACATAGAATTACCACCGGTTTAAAAATCTTACCTCTAAAGTAGAGGTATGTTAATGTTGGGAGAGGTCTTTAGGGAAGAGTCACATGCTTTTGTTCTTTGGTCTTATTCAGTATTTTTTCAATTAATGAAGACATTGTAAAGATAAGGGAAAATGGTTTAGCAATATTTTGTATAAACAAGAACTGCCTGCTGTAGTTCCTCACAAGCTCCTTATTATCCAGCATTATAGCATAGCTATTAAACACAGTAACATACTATAAGGTGACATTTAAATAAATGTTAAATCCCTAAAAAAGCACTGGCTGGTTGATCATTTACTGAGCTATTAAGACAGACTCATGCCACTAAGGAAAAAATATAAATGCTAACAATAGTGGATTGGTCAAATAAATTATGGTTTTTTAATTTAGTAGAACTCCATTCCGTATTTTAAAATTATGTTGATAAATATGTGTTGACATGGAAATATATTCATGATGTATCAAATGAAAACAAGTTTTATAAAAGTATGTATATTTTGTTCCCATAAAAAAATTAAAACAGAAATCGATACAGCTCTCTTTCTCACTTGTTCCCTCCATGCACCTTCTCTATGTCTATACACACAGAGTAACAAAAAGTATGGATTAAAAAACTGTGTATATCTGAACAATAAAATTATATATTTTGAAACTTTTCCCCATACACTATAATTTTTCAAAAGAGAATATACATTGTTTCTGTAACATTAAAAAATTAAACTAGTAAATCTTTCATTAGTTGAAAAATTGGGTTTTAATCTATTCTTCAATTCTTAGAAATCTCTGTGGTATTTTTCCTTTATCTACTGGTAACAACACATCACTTTATAACCAAGGACTGAAAATCTTCCTTATGAATGACCTCAAAGATCAAATTTTAAATAAAAGAACTGAACAGCTCCTCTACTAAAATTAGATGAAAATCTATCAATAGAGTATAGAGGGCAACGACACAGTTAAAAGTGAAATAAGGTACCCACAAAGTGCTAATTAGTTACAATTATAAGTCATCATCTCCTTACTTAAGATGGTCCCTAAAGCATAAAAACAACAAAAAAGGAATCTATCAATGCACTATCAGTGGAAATATTTAATGAATGAACAAACATTGCAATATACAAGCACATCAGACTTTTTACAATAGAGGTCACTTGTTGGAAGTATTCTACAACCTAGTGTGGAAAGAAGATATGGGTACTATCATCAGAGACAGCATCACTGTGAAATAACTAATCCAAGATCTTTGCTTTTTATTTTTTCAATATTTTCTCCTTAGTGTGATGCCAGAAACAAACGGTGGCCAGATCTTTAATAACTATTAAGGAATCTTCTAAGGTTCAACTGAATATGCGGATTCATAGGACAACCATAGGCTACCTTGGGCACCAGTATACTCAGAATGTTATAGGACAAGTACCAATGACGGCCAGCAGGGCAGTTCCAGCTGTTCCTCTTCTGCAGGTGCCCTTGCAGCAGTTCATGTAGTGGTTCATACAGCCAGCCACCTGGGAGCTTTCCTCTCTAGCCTCCTAGATCATGGCTTCAGTACAAGATGAGATCCACATCAAGCAGATGAGGGAGATGTACTGCCTTAGAGGTCTAATGCCCCACCTGGAGTCAATACAGCTTCCAGGATCCTTTCAAGGGAAATAGTCATTTATAAGAGATACCACATTCAGAGAAACCCAAAGACATGGCTTCCTGCCAGGTATTTATAGTGCTATCAGTACAGGTGAAGTTTATCAATTAGGGGTCATTTTTACCATAAGAAATGTTGCCTAGTGACACAGCTGATACACTATCTTATTAAGTTACCAAGGAAGCAGACTAGAGAGTTAATAGGTCAAACTCATGCAGAAGAAAAGGTTTTAATAAACCTTTGCCAATATAAGGCAATATGTTTTCTTATAGCACTGATCAGATGAGAGAGTGAAAGATGAGAGTAAAAATGACCATCTAGTTACCTTGAGATTTTAAAAGTCAGCTTTGAAGGATAGGGGGAGGTGGAGGTAGGGGATAATATAAGATAGGGGAAAGGAATTGAATGAAATTATCCTGTAACCTGAATAGTATCCTATTCCTAATTAATTCCAGTTAACAGAATAAAAATGGAATCTAAATTCAATGTTTTTATTTTGTAGGCAAGTAGATACAGTGATATTTTAAACTATATTTAAGTAACAAGTCATTTGGAATGAATCTATAGAATACAGATTCACCTTGCGTCTTGGAGGTATCAGAACTTAAGAAATATTTATGTCTTGGAAAATATGTTTACTGAATTCTTGGAGATTTTATCTTGCTCTGTGTCTACTGATAATGTGTAAGGAAAATCGAATATAACAGAAATACTAAACAATTACTGAATGGCTCTTAATTGAAGTCCAAAATACTTCCTTGATGTAGATACATTTAAATCACATAGACATTTCAATGTCTAGCATAGAGTCTGGTTCAGAGTGAGTGCTCAATAAATGTACTGAATTAATGAATATTCAGAGAGTGTATCTTTTGCATTCTATTTTGTACAATTATTGTGAATAGAGTCAAAACTTCTATCAACATTAACTACTATTTCTTAGCATTAACCAAAACAGGTATAGCTATTCTTAAATCTACATTCAGTTCCACAAATACTTATTGACCACCTCTGTGTGCTGTGTTCTGTACTATCTTTGCTCTCTAGGTGTTTCCAGAAAATTAGAATGAGTGAGTACAAAAGTGGATGGTATGTAAGTATAGTGAAGGACAAAAGAAGTCGGACAATGTGCCTAAGCCTAATTTTAAATGATAAATAAGAATAAAACAAGCACAGGTAAGTTAAATGTATTCTTCATCGAAGGCATAGCTTGAACAAAGGCCTGGAGGTGAGAAAAAAACACAGTATATGTGGTAGATCTAAAAACAGTTTAGTATCACTAAAAGAAATCTAAAGTGAGGAAGTAGTGAGAAATGGGCTTCATCTCAAGATAAATATATTTACCTATTAACATATGGCATTCAAAGTTAATAAGTGTCTATAAATCTACCCAGTGAAAATAATGCTGCAAAGGTCTCTTGGCCTTTCTCTATTCTCAAAACTTGTAACAACAGCATCTACTTAATTTTGGAACATACAAATAACAGATGTTTTATTAAACACACATCAATTAAATACTAAGTTCATTTTTTCAGCTCTGCTTCGTATATATTCCAGGCAATGAGCATAGACAATCTTCCTACTTTTAAGAAAATTCAGACAAGCCTCAGAGTTTAGTGTTTTCTACTGAAAAGTCTATAATCCATAGAATATTCAAATTTAGCATTTTATTTTGTGACATCCCTATTCTCTATTTCCCACATCATCTCTAATAACAGGGAGTCATTAACTTTAACACATTTGACTCTGAAAAATATTAATATTTTATTACATTATAGTGATATCCCTATTATTAATTTCCTTTCCCTAAGATTGGTTTTTCCTACATCTTTTGTTGAATGATGATTTCAAATGCTTATGACACTGCTTCTGCGTTATTACTGTTAAAGAAAACAGTCTGGTTTCAACCACAGGACAGAGAATGCTCACAGGCTAGAAAAAACACAGAAACACTTCACAAACACATAGGTTTGCTCTTCTCAGGTGATAGGTAGAACCTCTAGTTCACACAGCCTATTGGTCCAGCACTCTCCAATCTGGAAGCTATTCTCTCCCCCCCTTCCTCCCCTCTTCCTGCCTTAACAATGCTGGGAAATACCAGGCTATCTGAAAATAGGAAAGCCTCATCACAGGGCCTATATGGCTGGAAAGAAGCCTGCTAAATCTTCTTGGTACATGTTCCAGAAAACAGCAAAGATGTTTGCCCTTCCCCAGTTCCTGCTCTGATCGGGTGGGGCTCATATGTGCAAAAATGGGATGAAGTTGGGAGCTATTTAACCCCAAATTTTTCTTTTGGAAAGTGGTGATGCCTAAATTTATTTTCGCTAATGTTAGCTGTGCAACTCCATCTTTGTCAGACTCCAAATCAGTGAAGAATCTCATCTGCCTAGAGGATTGTTGGGCCTGAAGGAGGTAAGACAAGCAGGAACCATAATTTTATCAGGAAGTGACCATAATATATAACTTCAGCTTTCAAGTATGTTATCAGAGATACATTAGTATAAAAATAGTGGGCTATGTATAAGAATGAACTGTTTCAATACTGTAGTATTCTGTTTTTTGCACATTAATTACTAAGAAAATAAAAGAAGGAAAGGAGGAAGAAAGGAAGGGAAGGAGAACTGGCCAATATAAAGCCTCCAATTATTTTTCAGGTATTTATATCAAAGTTATTGCTCCTTAAATTTGTTCGTCACTAGGTAAGAGAAGGGCAAGTTCAGCTATGAGGCTTGATGGGTGCTATGCAAAATGGCTGGGATTGGTCAGGGTTGGGGCTGTGGGTATTAGTCTCAGAGATGGAAAAGAATGTAGATTTGATCCAGGGTAGCACCAAATTCTAATTGATCTTATCTGATAGGAAGAGCACTATGGAAGTAATCTTCGTGTAGTGGTAACACTTGAAGACAAGGGTTAGGAGCAGTAAGTTTACTTGAGATCTATCCATTATAAGACAGAGCCAGAGACATATGAATTCTTTGCCTGGGCATAAGGGACTGTAGACACATCAGATCCCAGGAAAAGGAAGTTTACTAGTAGTAGACAAGTTATTAAGTCTTCAGGCTGAACAAATAGGGTAGCAATGGTGAGAGAAGGCCAGACCTTGCTGGCATTAGGTCACATATGGACTCATCTTAGGCACCTGCATACTGGAATAAAACCAAAAAGATTAATTTCGATTAAAGAAAGAGATCATTAACACCCTGGCTCAGTAATTGGGTTGGGTAGGGTCTGTATGTCAAAGGTCTTATATTGGTAAATAAGAAAGTAGTGATATTATAACTGGTACATTCATAGGTTTTTCAGGATGTGTAAATTAAATTGTACAGTGGTGCCAAAAGCTGCCGTTAGAGAGGCCCCTATCAACATCACCAACTTTTTTTTAAATAAGTGAGCTCTTGTTCACACACAGTGTCACTTAAAATATGCACTAGCACAGGAGTCAGAAAACTAAGCCCATTGTCTGTTTTTGGAGGGGAAAAAAGGTGTATTGGAACACAGGCATGCCCACTCATTTGTGTATTGTCAATGGCTGGTGTTGTGCTATAAAAGCAAAGCTGAGTCTAGCTTGTAAAGTATAAAGGGCCTTACTATCTGGCATTTTTCAAAAAAATATGTTGACCCGTATATCAGAACATACAAACTACACAGAATCCTAAGGGTCTCCAACTTCCATCCTTGCCATTTACTTTACTTCTATTTCTCAGGTAAATTAAAATCTGGATATTCTTCAAAGTCAAGATCCGTATAACAAAGTCAAAACAGAGTCAAGAAATGTATAAAGGGCCTAAAACTTCATGAAAAACAAATTCAAAACACTGGTAGAATAACTTTATTCTGAATTTATTCTGAAGATATCAAAGCAACATTGGTATTCCATCCACAATCCCTAAAATATTCTAAAAGTAATATGTACCTCAAATATTTTTAAAAATATATGTGGTTTTTCTCTCCATTGGTGATCAAGGTAATTAGTATCAAAACTTTCATTAGTATACTGAAACCAAGAGAGGCTAAGTGAGTTGCTTCTCAAACTGGGTCACAGATTCCAAATCTGTGAATATGTTATCCAGAATTCTTGTGGTTTCTCAGACAATTTATACCTTTTTTTTGCTTGCACTTTATTTTGCTAATGGGAGTAGTAGTTATAGCTATGTAACAGACATAAGAAACTGAGTTCATACCTGGTTTATATACACACACACACACACACACACACACACACATATAGGGCCTTGTGTGTATATATATATATACACATATATATATATGAAAATTTCTAGTAAAGAGTCTACAATATTTTTTTTCCTTTTAGAGTTATATAAATAATACTAAAATTTGAGAAATCCTTATCAGAGTATGTCACTGGCAGAAAGAAAAATGACATCCTAAAAATCACAACAACATAAAACTCAGGAGTGATTTTATGATTCAAACACCATTAATTACTAAAACATCCTAAGCCAAAGTTCAAACTAGATATTCATTTGCCTGTAACAGCAACCATATATGTGCAAAACAAAACACTTTACATAAAGTTTAACAAAAACTTGAGTAAAAGCTTATATATTACTCTGAGCTTATAGAACACAGTTGTGTCAAATGTTTAAATTACTAAATATATCATATAAAATCATTACATTCTGAAAGCATATTAAGGGACTCACACTTTCTATGATCAATTTAAGATCTAAAGAGTATAGTTTAGAACAGGGGTCCCCAAACCCCAGGCCATGCATGGGTACCAGTAAGAGGCATGTTAGGAGGTGAGCAGCAGGCAAGCCAACAAAGCTTCATCTGTATTTACAGCCACTCCCCAGCACTATCATCACTGCCTCAACTCCACCTCAGATCATCAGGAATTAGATTCTTATAGGAGCACTTGTCCCTGGTGCCAAAACGGCTGGGGACCATTAGTTTAGAAAGTATTCAAATTTTGAAAAAAGACTGCTTTAAGAGCAGAAACCATGTAGATTTCTACTTTTTGCAAATTAAGGTTCCAGGAAATAATGTCAAAATTTAGTATCTTGCAATTTTCCTTTCATCAAAAAACAAGAAAACAAGAAAACAAACAAAAAAAGAAACTAAAATGATATTATATATGTCTGCATATACATATTATTTATTACATCTATTCATCTCAAGGTTAAGACCACCAACAGAAAAAATTTATAAAAAAATTTTATGGTATTTCTGATTTTAATCTAATACACAAACAAATGAGAAATATTTTCAGCCAACATGACATAATGTTAATATTCATATTATATAATACTCTTACATATTCATAAAATTAACTCATCAATAAATAAAAAAACAAAGTGAATATCATGAATAGATATTTAAACAAAAATTACCAATGGTAACAAAAACATGAGAAATATTTAATATCCTGACGACAGAAAGAAATAAAAATTAAAGATTTTAAAGGGGAAAATTCAAAAACAATTTCAATGGTACAGTAAAACATTCTGATGTACTGCCAGATGGGATATGTAAATCAGTTTCATCTTTCTTAATAAGTAAATTGAAAATATGTATTAACGGCTTTAAAAATCTTCAGACTTTGACACAGGAATTTTATTCGCAAGAATTCTAGTCTTTGGAAATTGAGATGTTGACAAAATTTTATGCAAAAAAAAAATCACTGCTGTGGAATAATAATGAAATACAAGGAATAATCTAAGGTCTAACATTAAGGAAATGTCTAAGTAAATTATGGTGTATACACACAGAAATATTAGATGTAAAGGTTTTGAATATCATGAAAATACATTTGTAATAGAGTACATTTCCCCTTTTCTTTGAGTAAGAAACAGCAGATGCACAATATGATCTCAATTATGAAGAGGGAAAGGATAGAGAAAAGACAAAAAAAGATGCCCAAGTCTTAACAGTGGTTCTTTCTACTTTTATGTACTTTCTAGATTTGCCAGTGTAAGCATAGACTCAAGAACAGAAGAGAAACATAAAAAGAAAAATAGCCACTCTGCCTTTGATTATTTAAATACTATTGCCAGCTACTTATAATTACAATTATCTTATAATTACAAATTGGTCAGATGACATCTCTAATAAGTAAGCAGGGTTATTTAAGATAAAGGGAAGAACAAATTGTAAAGGAGTAACACTGTAAATAGAAATTTTATGGCACTGTAGATATGCTGAAAATGGAAAATTAGTAGAAATTATTTATATTTGACTTTTAAACACCTTGACAAAATTAAACCCCAAAAACTATTCAAAAATTGAGTCACCCAGATATTGGAAAACTTTTTTGCAATTGAGATGAAAATGTGTAAAACACATAGAATAAAAGAAAAGATAGACTATCAGCACCAGAAATTAGTCCTATCTACCCCTTTTATAAACTTGGTGTAAATGTATAAAGCCTCTTTGGTTAGCTAATAGACAGTAAAATGGGAAGGTGACAGGTTAAATGGCAGAACCATATATAATTCTATGAAGGGTAATCAAAAATGTAACATTTGAGTTGACTGAGATAAGATCATTTAGGGAGAAAAAACAAAAATATACTTATAGAACAAAGAATCATGAACTTTCTGTCATAAGAAAAAGGAACTTGGAAGAAATGTTTTTCGATTTCTCCTGTGAAATCTTCTGTTTAACACTCTAATGAAATTCTTGGCATTATTAAGAAGGATAGTAACAACAAAATAGATAACTTTTATCTTAAAAATTTCAATGAATTTTGAAATACTTGAGGGCAGTCCATACCTCAGGCCCTAAAATAATCAGTTTACAGGTATATGCAACATAAAAAGAGACCAGTACAATTAATTGTCACTACTGTGGAAAGAATACAAGGTGAAAATTATCAGGTACAGGTATACCAAGAATAAATGACAAAAATTGGTTTTGTACAAACCATATAATAAAAGATTTATAGAGTGTGCCTCTCCAGTGGAACATTTTGAAGGCATGGCTCTATGCATTAAAGACTCCAAATACCTGAAAGCCTCTCTCACCAGTCACCAAGAACCAAGATTTCCCCTGACCCTGTGCTAGAGAAAGACTTTAAAGAATAGGAAGCATTTCCTTTGGTTATTTCTTAACTCGAAAGTATATATTTAAATGCAGACTATTAAAAACATTTTGATTATTGTAGTATATTTGCAAAGCTCACTTATTATTAAATTTCTACTAGCCTGTATATCAAGGTAAAATTGCTTTACTACATCCAGACAAGTACAGTGATAATCACTTCATAAATTATATAAGTGTCTAACCACTATGCTGTACACCTAAAACATATAAATTATTGAATGTCAACTCTAATTGAAAAGTAAAAAAATAAAAAGTGTATAATGATAGATCTAATGTATAACATGATGGCTACAGTTTATAACACTTTTCTATATAACTGAAATTTGCTAAGAGATTAGAAATTAAATGTTTCATCAAGAAAAATAAAAAGGTGAATATGTGTGATGGATGTGTTAACTCAATGGAGGGAACCCTTTCACAATGTATATCAAATCATCACGTTGTACATTTTAAATATCTTACAATTTTATTTGCCTATAATACCTCAATAAAGCTGAAGAAAATGTACAGTGATGACAATAGGACAGAAAAGTTGCTTACTGGACACTCCATTTCTAAATGTGTAAATGTGGCAGCTTATAATAAACATGGAAAGCAAATAGTAAACTATACTTTTCTTCAATTGTCAGAACCAGCTTTCATGTATATGCAAATATTTTCATATTAAAAAAGCCACTGACAACTCTTCAGTTTAATATGTATTTATAAATGATGCTATGATGAATATATGCAGACTACAGAAACAGATACATAAATTTTTATACAAGCAAGCAGTACCACAATGAAGAATTATTATAAGTTCCTGCCAGGGTTCTTCATCCAGAAGTCTTCCTTCTGTTGTGTCTAAACATAAGCAACATTACAAATGAACACATATAGGAGTTTACATATCATAAAAATTTTTATATAAAGTTTCTATTTATTTACTTATCTATCCATTTATCCGTCCATCCGTCCATCCACCCAATACACTTCATAAAACATTTTCATTGTGTTTCAATGACTAAATTTACAGATTGAAATAGCCAGGAGTTCCAATTAAGCTCATATAAGAACACTATGTTCTTCTGTAATTCCATGTTTAATACACACACACACACACACACACACACACACACACACACACACACATTCTGGCAGGAAGTTTTTAAACTACTTACTCAAGAATATTTTTTGTCTCACATACATTTTTTGTCCAAATCTTTTACAGTCAGACAGAAATAATGAAATCTACTTAAGGAAATCTTCAAGCATTGTGCCTGTCCTATAAGGAAGTTAGAGATAAATTGAAAAGTATGTCGGGAGACAGAACCAAAGTTTATGATTATACTTTGCTCATTTTTTTATGAAGTAATAAAAATAAGATAAATGACAGTGGAGAATGTTTAGTAGCAAATAAGAAAGAACCTTTGAAACCTTTTATTAAGCTTTTGTAATGCAAATAAAATAAAAGCAACATGGAAAATCAAAATAAATATTCATATATTGGAACATGTTAAGCCAGCCACAGCTAAATTTGCTTCTTAATGTACTCACCGCACATACTACAAAGGATCTATAGAACAAAACTTATAAAAACATAAACGTTGGGAACATTGAGATGGGTTTGAACTCTTATTCTTCTCACTTACTAGCTATGTGACATTGAACAACTAAATTTAGCATTTAAGTCTTGGTTTCATTATCTGGAAAATATGCACACTACCTAATTTTAGGGTACCTTTGAGTACACAAGAAAAAGAGTCAGAGAAAACAGTTCATGACATTGTTAAATGATACATAAGAGTTCAATGCTACATAAATGTAATAAGACATACTGTAAGACAAAGCAGGGAAAAAAACAAAGGAAAAAATGTTGACCCAAACTCTGTGCAAAAGAATAGAGAAGTGAGAGGTACTCCTTTCCTCCTTAAAATGGCACACTAAGAAAAATATGCATTATAGATTGTAAGTATTTAAAATTACTGAGTGAATAACGTCACCATTGATATAATGTCTTCAGGAATATACTATAAATCACATTTAAGATGTTAATGTCTGTCCTTTATAACCAATAAATCTGAACCAGATTTATACTAGAAAAAAAAAAACAAAGAAATTAAAATAATCAAATGAACAGTGAAAATAAAGCAACAAAAACTCAGTAAGTTTTTAGCATCTAATTTTTTAAGTATGAGAACAATTTTGTGGACATAATCTTCATGCTGCTATGAATACCTGGAATCTTAGATTCACAGGGAGAAACCTAAGTAATGATGGTACTGTAAATGCATGTGACTAAATTACAAACCCCAAAGAACACTTGAAATTTTTTTTTAGCATATTGAATTTAAAATTGGAAAAACGAATCTCAGTAGCACAGTATGGGAGTCTAAGAATTATAATCTTACTAAATAACAAAGTCTTCATACTGTTCACATCGCTTAACCATATGAATTTAAATATAGAAACTAGCAACAAAAAAAGTTATTCTGACAGATTTGTAAGGCAAACACACACACACACACACACACACACACACACACACACACACACTTTAAAAAAAACTCAGAAGTCACTGAGGAAATCACTATAGAAATCAGAAAATCTTTAGAAGAAAACAGTAACAAAATCCCTATATATCAAAACTTGTGGGATATAGCTAAACCAATACTTAGAGGATATTTAATGGCAATAAATACTTACATTAAATCCTTAATTTAAAAAGTAAAAGGCTGAAAGTTAATGAAAAAGCATCAAAAGTTTAAGAAGTCAGCAGAATATATAATTAATGAAGCAAAATAGAAAAGTAGAAGAAAAAAAACCAATAAAAATTATAAGTAGGAAATAAGCATTAAATATTAAATACCAGTAGTACCAAAAGGTAGTTCTTCAAAAAGGTGAAAAAAATTGATAATGCCATTACACAGTTAATCACAAACTATTAATAACTAAGATATGGTAGCAACTTAGATGTCCATCAACAGACGCATAGATAAAGAAGATGTGGTATATATACTCAATGAAATATTATTCGTCAATAAAAAAGAATGAAATCTTGCCACTTGTGACAACATGGATAGACCTACAGAGTATTAAATCAGACAAAAGTAAGTGAAATAAATCAGACAAAAGAGAAAGATGAATACCGTACAATTTCACATTTTTGTGGAATCTCAAAAACCCAAATAAACAAAACAAAACAGAAACAGACCCATAGATATAGAGAATACGTTTATGGTTCCCAAAGGGGAAGGGTGCAGACGGATGGGAATTTTTAAAAAGCTGGAAATTCATACTTTGATTTCAAAACTTACTACAAATCTACAGTGCTTGAAACAGTGTGGTAATGGCATAAGACATATAAATCAATACAACAGAACTGAAAGTCTGAAACACACACATAAAATTATGGTCTAATTGATTTTTGACAAGGATGCCAAGACTATTCAATTGGAAAAAAAACAGTCTCTTCAACAAATGGTGTTGAAAATACTAGATACACAAAAGAATGAAGGTGGACCCTTTGCACCATATACAAAAGTTAACTCAATATGAATCAGATAGATATGCAAAAGCTTAAAATCTATAAATATTAGAAAAAAACAGAAGTATAAATCTTTATGACCTTGGATTAGGTACTGGTTTCTTAAATAAGATACTAAATACTCAAATAACAAAAAAAATAGATAAGTTGTACAACTAAAAACTTTAGTGCATTAAATGAAAATATCAAGAAAGTTAAGAGAATATTTAAAATGGGAGAAAATATTTGTAAATATATATATATTTAATAAGGGTCCAGTGTCCAAAATATATTAAAGAAATTCGTACAACTCAACAATAAAGACAAATGACTCATTTTAAAAATGGGCAAAATATTTGAATATTCATTTATCCAAAGAAGATATGAACAAGGCCATTGAACACATGAAAAGATGTTGAACATGATCAGCCATAATGAAAATCATGTCAAAACCAAATGAGACACCACTTCATACCAACTAGGATGGCTATAATAAAAAAGACATAATAAATATTGGCAAGGATATGTAGAAACTGGGACCCTCATATAATACTGGTAGTAATGTAAAATGATACAACCACTTTGAAAAACAGTCTGGCAGTTCCTCAGATACTAAACATAGAGTTACCATATGAACAAGCAATTCCACTTCTAGGCATATACCAAAAGTACTATTAATATATTAACATAAAGTATTGCACACAAACATTTACAGCAGGATTATCTACAATAACCAAGTGAAAGCAACCCAAATGTCAATCACTTGATGAATAATAAACAAAATGTGGTGTATCCATAAATGAAAAATTATTCAACCATAAAAAGGACTTAAGTATTCATACACGCTACAACATGGATGAAACATTATGCTAAGTGAAAGAAGCCAGACACAAAGGGTCACATATTGTATGATTCCATTTATCTGAAATGTCCAGACTAAGCATATCTATAGAGACAGCAAGTGAGTTAGAGGTTGCTAGAGGATGGGGGATTAGGAAATTGTAAATGACTACTAACAGCTTTCTTTTTAAAGTAATGGAAATATTCTGGAATTAGAGACTGCTGATGATCCCAAATACTGTTTATATACCCCAAACCACTGAATTGTATATACTTTAAAATGGCTAAAATGGTGAAGTTCATGTTATGTGAATTTTATCTCAATAAAGAATGAATGAATGAATGAATGAATGCTCCTCTACCCACCAAAAAACTAACCAACCAATGCAAGGGAAATGCTCAACAAAATTCTTTTTCCTACTTGCCTTCTTGTTCAAAAGATATTGCTATAGGCCTCACAGCTGGAGCGTTAAACCACAGCCCAATGATTATTCTATGATTATTCTGTGGCTAGCACCTTCCCCCAAATTTCCTGGAATTTCTAGTACTATCCAAATTCTTCCCTTGGTTCAAATAAAGCGTGAAGAATGGCTGACTCCCTGAGATATATCACGAAGTCCACAGGCCACATAAATTTTTAGCTTCCAGAGAGCTAAGGTGTTGTCATTTTGGAGGGTACAAACCACTGGGCTGCTGAGAACCAAGGAATATACCACTCTCCAGTCAAGCCACAGTCTAGTCAGTCAATCTATCACATATGTTGTTACCAGGAACTTTCAGCTACTACAGGAAAATGCTTCTTTCCAACTATTTCCCCACAACATGGTTAATTTTACTTTTGCTGCTGGTACCACCTCTCAGACCCTAATGTCACTAATGAAATTCTGTTCCTTTGCTCCACCTTCCTCACCCTTTAACCCAGTGCTCAATACTCACTGTATAGAGCACTGGCAGTGTTTTCTTAGACTAGGTAAGACTTCATGCCTAATGAGTGAACCACACAAGCATCCCAGGGCAATTTTTCTGACAGGTTTTTCTCATACTCACCCTAGGTGATTTATAACTTCTCTTTTCACAGAGGAGTAGTTGTATCTTTAGACCCTATGAGAAAAGAGATGTTCAACCAAAAGAGTTCCACCTGAGAATATTCAGTCTCCTATGTTTTCTACTTCCATCCTTTTCTCTTTTTGAAGTTTTCTTATCTTGTTTTTCTCTGAACAACTTATATTACCTTGACTGTCCTTTTGAATATGCTGTTCCTTTTCTTCTCCATCCTCCAACTCTAAACCAAGAAACTGTTCTTCGTTCTTCAAGTCACAGTCTTCTTTAATGAAGACTTTCCTATAATGCCCCCAAGTAGATTTGGGTGTTCCTTTTGTAAGTTCCTATTTTCTAATACCCTCCCCACCAAAGCATCTGATTATCATTGTTGATTCTCAATATGTATTAGAATATAGTGCATATCCTAATTAAATTAAAAATTCTTCAAGGGCAGAGGTTATGCCTTACTCATCTTTTTAAATTTAGGAACCTAATAAATACATCACTTCTCAAATAAGTGAGTTAAGAAGAAAAGAAGGCCTACCAGGAGCCACAATATAGTTACAATTTATTGAATCCTACTGAGACCTTCTTATGGACCAGGCAGTGCCAATATCTTTGAATGCATTCTTTCTCTGAATATTCCTAAAAACTCTGAGAAGTAGGCAGAATTAATATCCCCTTTTTTTGAATGGGTAAATGATGGATAGAGAAACTGAATATTTCAGGATTTGAACTCAAATTCTGATCTCCAAAATTCATGCTCCTACTCACTTTATAATTCAAAGGGAAAAGATAAATTGGTATGAAGATTGTTTCAAGAAAGCATATTTAACAGTTAAGTTGGGAGATATCTAAGGGATTTTAGTAGAAGCTGTTTTATGAGGCTTTCTAAAATAAACAACCATATATATGACCTTGTAAACAATAGTTTCTCTAATCTTGCAGCTTTTGTACCTCAGAATTTAGTATATGCTTGCTGTTGGGCTACTAAGCCCTCACCATCTTATCCATTCATAGAATTCCAATTCATATTTCAAAATATAGCTAGTGTATCATTATGGACTTGAGGCTTTTTGGCTAAACAAGATATTCTCATTATAAGGGGTTTCTGTCTCTCACAATTACTTTATTAACATATATTTCTAGACAATATTATATTTATTTATGTCTATCTTCCCTATTCACTTTGAATTTTTGCAAAGGCAGAATCCTTTTCTTACTCATATTGTACCCCAAGTGCTTCTGTAGCACATAATCACACATATATTGAAGTGTTTAGTAAAAATATTGGCAACTGAATTTCTATGTCTCCAGCTTGGCTTCTGGTAGGTTTGAAGTACTATCTGCCCATAACTGGCCAAGCACAATATGACAAACATCTAGACTTGTCATTGCCCACGTTCTTTTCTTTTTAATACTTCTCTTTTCTCTACCCAAAAGGCATTTCATTCCTTTGGTTTAAGAGCTGTTACTTCAACCCAGGTCTGACTTTTGCTAAGTCCATAGTCTTAATGACTACAGCATACCTAGGATATGCATCTATTATGGCTTAGGCTAGATTTGAAAGTAAAAATAAAAACAAAGCAAGCACTTCATAATCTTGGTAGGAGATAGACACTAAAATTAATGAGATAACTACCTTATGTGATGATAAAAGATTAATGTGTGTAACTAAGAAGAAGTAAATTCATTCTGCTACAGGAGAGTTAGGGTTGGTTGATAGGATGTGACATCTGAGTTGGGACTTGTATTAAAATGATGTTTGGTCTGGTGGGGCAAGGTAGGCAAGAGGCATTGTATAGAAGACAGCACATGTGCAAAGGCAAGGAGACCCAAAGAAGCAGAAAACAATCTTGAAGAGAAAGCAGTTTGGTAAGCCGCAACAAAAGATATAAGAAGAAAGTAATGGAAGATGAGTTGGAGGGCTAAGCTGAAGTAAAACAGTAAAGATAAAAGGTGTGCATGCCAAATTTGAAAGTAAAATTTTATATAAGCTGAGATGCAAGGGTATCCCGGAAGGTTTTTAATCAGGGTAATGACATAAATAGATTTATCTTTGGGAACAACTAACTTCAATTAAAAAAAAAAAAGGAATATAAACTAGAGGAGAGAAACCTAGAGGCAAATTAATTAACATTACTAACATTGTCTAGCCAAAGAATGAGCTAAGGAAGCAGCAATAGGCATAACATGAACATAGAACTGAAGTGACTTAGGGGTTAGGAAGAAGAAAAATTCTATAGGATTTGTGACTTGCTAACTATGGTGGTAAGAGAAGGTGTGGCAGAGGCTGTGATATATCTAACTTTGGAAACTGGGGTGAACAGAGATGATACCATCCAAAAGAGGAAATATTAGCAGAAGAGAGGTTTATGGGAGATGTTAACGAATTTAATTATATAAATGTTAATTATGAAGGACCTCTGGGATGTACTGTTAACCACTCAGTGTAAGACCAAATCATATGTTGTCGAATTAATTCGATGTGTTTATGTAGACTTCTCAGCCAATGATAAAATCTTTAAAAGGTTTTGTACTTTATTTCCTTCAAAACATCACTAGCATATAGAAAGCCTTCATTATAACAACAAACCTTTGGTAAACTAATTTAATTTGTATGAACTTTGTGTATATAAATCTAAACACAATTTTATTTTCCATTCTAGAATTAAGGAGCAAAAATCTAGACTGCTGTATAAAAAGAATCCCAATATACTTAACAGCACAAAGGCAACGGAGAAAGAGAAGTGACATCTCTTCTTCACATTTACTAATAGCTAGAGGATATTTCCCCCTCTCTTAGTCTATCTGCTTTTTATCCTGGAATAATTAATCTCCAGCCTACTTGAAAAAGTGACCCAATCCAAGTTCAGTTTTTTATGCACCAATAACAAGTACAATGGTGTCGGATATTGATTATGTCACATAATGTATGACCTTGAGCAAGTTACAAAAGTGGACCTTTAGTTTAAATATGTAGAAAAGGAAAACAAGGCCTGTTTTACAAATAAAAATTGTACTTACTTTGAAGGCAATTGTGTGGATTAAATGACACAATGCACATATATATTTATTATGTACCAGTTGGTATGCTGATCAAAAGTTAGCTATTATAATCATTATAATCCATTTTGTCAAACATGAAAACATATTATAATTCTTATTGTAGAGATAAAAAGTACATTTGTGTGTGTGTGTGTGCATGTGTGTGTGTATGTACTTGTGTATGCCCTTGAGGGATACACAGGAAGAAGTCAGAGAGAACCAAGAAATTAAATTCAATACACTGAACAACATATCATAAAAAGTAGTAACATTCTTGTAGGAAAATATAACAAATTTTTAGTCAGAAATAAGATGCAACAGGAAAATCGACTAAATTTTTCTCTCTAGATTAACTGTTATTTTTATGTAAATTTGGATGATCATGGAGACATGAAAAAATTTTATAGGGTATTTTCCAGAAATAAGGACCTTAAGAATAATACATTTTATATAATATGCACTGAATTTTAATCCACTTTTAAGAAATACACAGATGAATATTAATAGATATTTTTACTTTACCAATGAGTAATGTTAATAATAGCATAAGTATTTTCCTCATACAGAAATGATATTTCTGACTTACCCACTGATCACTTTACAATTATTTTTTTCCTCTTAGCAATAAAGATTCTTCACTGAGCGGTTTTTCATTTTATCTAGTCTCCCTTAACTCCAAATAACATGTTTGAAGAGAAAGTTGATTAAAATATATGGTATAATCTTTGCCTAGGCAATTTTATCTTCTGTGTTTAAACAAAAAGTCCTAAGAGTATTGGACTCATAAACTGTCTCTCAGCACCATGGTGCAAAAGTATTTAGTACTAATACTAAATAGTTCAGCTACATGGGCATACTAGCTATTAATCTAGATTCAGTAATTTGAAATGAGATAATGGAATGTCTCTATTAGTCCAAAGTTCACTCTGAATTTATCTATGAAGGAAACCAGCAAATATTAAGACTATAATAAATAAGATTTGGAAGAAAATATCGGTTAAATTCTGCATACTATTTCCAAGTAGTCTTTAAACTGTTTTAACAGCATTAATTCACATACTCCCACTTAATATGTGCATTATAAATAAGGCTGATTCATTCAGATATAGAGATGACTCTTCTTGGAGATAGTTCATTTCGCTACATACATTTGAAGTAAAACTTCATGTATTCTAAAACGATTCTATAAGTTACGCTTTTCCAAAATTCACACTGAACCCAACCTCAATTATTCTTAGTACTTTCAACTGGCCATCACTGGAAATCCAAGTCTGATGTCATTAAGCACTTGAGTAACTGTAGATAACATTTTTAGAGAAAGAAAGTATATTTTACTAAGACTAGAATTATCTTAAATTTGTCTTAATTTATATATACTGTACCCAGAGATGCAGGATCTAAAATGTTTATTTCTCATAACATTTCTTTTAAGTAAAATGATCAACACAGCAAAAATAACTGCATTTCTTTATGATCCTGGGGCTCATTAACATTAATGGCACTGAGTTGATATTTTGTAGGTAGGTAACACATTGTAAGTCAACCATCATTAAAAACCTTGTTCCTAGCCCAAGTACAGAAATGGAATAATACATAATGCTGTATAGCAATAATTCTCAAACTCAGTAGTAGACAAAAGAATAATGTGGGAATGCTTGTTAAAATGCAGATGCCAGAACTCAGGTCACTGAAAATTCTAATACAACAGGTTTGCGGTATGGCTCAGCAATCTGTATTTTAACAGGCAAATCAGACGATTCTGATGTAAGTGGTCTAGGGGTTATTATTACCCTTCAGAAGGTTCTCTAATCCCCCAATACATAAACAAGGTCATACAGAATTTTCACAGACATCCTTCCTCAAGGGTCCAATAATTTAATCAGGTTCTTAAAGGGAGCCTGACTCAAAGACTCAAAAGAAGGTAAAAGTCACATTGCTTTTGGAAACTCTAAAGCCACAGTAAAAATATTCCTGACCAACAACGGGATTCCCATGACTTGCAAGATTTCTTTTAGCACTATTAGTCCAGTCTCCTTTTTTAGCTTTAAGGGCAGTCACCTTGAAATTTTTATAAAATTACCAAATGCTAGCTTGGAAACTTTATCTAAACATCACTTTTCTCTTTTCAAGAGATTTTGAGATCTGCAACTTTTTTTATTTGCTCTAGTTGCAGCTTTTACAATTTTTTTGCTCCTTCATTTTCTCAATGTTGTTAAAATAAATTTTATTTTACCCTTTATTTAATGTAGATGTTAAGTAAACTATACAGTTGTTTTTTTATAAATAATGTAATGGGCCTTGATAATGTCAAATTTTAAAGACTGCCCTTGTTTTTGAAAGGCTGGTCAAAATATCTTTAGGTATCCAAGGGCATTGTTTAAAAAAAAAAAAAAAGGCTCTTAGGCCTTTTACTTGAAATTCTCTATAGTTTACTCATAGCTATGAGAAATGTTTTACCTGTAAGTCATAAACCCCTTTTCTTCCTCATAGAAGCATATGCTTCTGATCAGTCATACAAAGGAAGATGCGACTTTAAAATGTCATATAGGCACTAAAAATAAATGGTAGGAAAAATGGCTAAAAAAGGGTAGAGATATACAATCACTGAACTTTTACTATAATGGAACCTTGTTCACAAGTTTGTTTAGTTATTCTAATCACTATAATGTAGAAAATGAAGAAAAAGCATGATTTTTTTTCTGAACCATAGCAACATCTACCTCATAGCTCTTATTATAATAATGTTTCCTATTTATATCCACATAAATTCTTATAAAAGAGAAATTCTACATCTTCTTTAGAGCAAGAATACTAAATGCTAATCACTTATCTGCAACTAAACTACTCACCTGAGGTTTAGCAGGCTAACAGCACTTTTGTACTTATCTTTTATGTATCTGTTCACAATAAAAGATAAGCAACAAACCAGGAAGGGAGCTGTCCCCCTTAGGTGGCCCGAGCTTTTCTATCCTTATCTCTCTCTCTCTCTCTCAAAGTAAAATATGAGAAAGTATAAAGACACATTTAATTTGTTAAAAGAGTACGTTATACTGTGAGAAGATTTCAATGTGTATGTTCCATGTTAAGTTCTCCAACTCTATTTAAGGAGAAAGTCAAATTCCCTTAAGGAATTCCACATACAAGCCAATAGGTATTAAAAGTTTTTTGTCTATGCTTTTAACAGAGGCAAGGCAGAGGAAAGAAGAAAGGCAGTGGAGACAAGGCAGAATCTTCTTTTGCCCCAGTAATCAATTTCTGCATTAAAACATGTATAACCTTACTTGCTCTAGAATAAGTTGGTGGTAGTGTATGATGTGATGAGTTGTGCATGTGCGGGCTAAGACATGGGTGACAGTGGATCTTAGCCCTAGAATAATAAATCTCAGTACTGGTTGGACTTTAGCATCATCTGAGGAGCTTTAAAAATATTAATACAAGGAACCCCACCCTCAGAGATTATGATTTAAATAAATACACATCTACTAGAACAACTATCTTAGATCTAGGAGAAAGAAGTATTGCTTTAATATGTAGAATTGCTCAGGATGGGGTAAGCAATTAATAAATTAATGTATATATATGGTAAAAATTAAATTGTATGTTATCAACACTGATACTGGAGTTTGAAAAAATAAAATAGAAACACTATCATTGTCATTTATAGCAAGTATCATATTTGTCTATCATGAATTTCAACAATGATTACAAATACTATTAAATATACATCAAATTAACTGCTTAAATTTACTTAATTAGATGACAGAGATATAGAAATGGAAGTTCGTAGGGCTGGAAACTCAACTCTGTCCACATACTATATGCTCAGATTTGATGGTCTTGAACTTATTTATAAGTTTAAAAAATTACAGAATATAGTACTCTCATTAAATATTATATTGGACAATAATCCAATATTATAGACCACTGGATTCCCTTTTACTACACAAGGAGCAATAGCCTGTGCCCAAACTAATATCAAATATTTTGAAACATAAGTGACAGGCCAGTACTCTTGTACTTAATTGATACTCATATAATATCATTTTTACATATAAAACTCCTTATTCCATATATTATCTTCATTTAGACACTATATGCTAATGTTGAAGAGAATAAAACTAAAGAATATACAGTAGTAATTCAATAAAATGAAGATATTCAGAAATTAGATACAAATGGAGTTTCTATATGTGAAATACTTTTTAATTGGCTTATGATTAAAATTTCAGAAGTGCTTTACCTCATTTCTGATTACTATTTAAGCAGCAGTGGCTTCTGACATTTCAGCACTAAGTTTTCCTATATCTCTTTTAGCCCAGGGTAGGAAGTGATTTTAAAATCACCTAAGTATACCAGAAGAGCTTTCTATTTAAATGAATTCTTCAGTAAAACCTTTTCACCATTGACTTTACACTCTTTGTTCAATTTTTCATGTAACAGATTTCTTAAAATTTGGCACAATAAAGTGAAAATAGTATGTGTTCCTAAGAGATAAAACCACAAATATATACCTGAAAAATAGTTTAAAACATACAGGAGACAATATACTCTGACTATAAATAACATAAATGTGAAGTGGAATACATAAAGAAAACAAGTTTTCTTACAAATTAAAATATGTCCATATCATACTATATCTGGAAAAAGATGCAGTATGATTATTTCTGAGATGACATATCTAAGGTTGTAAAGCAGAAGAGGCACTTTTAACTCCCAGCTATTATTTTTGTCTTTATTCTGTTGCACCATCTTTCTCCTTTGCCATATGCATTGTAGGAGGGATGTTTCCTTTTGTTACTCTATCTAGCTTTGCAGACTCAACTTTCAAATACTTTATTTACTCCTCAAAGTGCGATCCTATAATTGTGCTTTGCTGTCCCCAACTCAAACTAAGTTACTAGGATGTGTACTTAGTTTTTCTATTTAATAGCCTTAAAAACCAAAAACAAAAACAAAAACAAAAACAAAAAAAACAAATTCAAACTCTCTGTTTCCTGAAAAAAAATTAAACAGTAACACCAAATATCAAATACAAAAACTATAATGGAAACATGAAATCATACAACTTTCTTACATATCCTTATATTTATCTATCAGTTTAATCAAAACCTTATATGTGATTGCAATGCCCTTTATAATTTATTCTGAAGTCTTTTCTTATCAGATATATCCAGGATTAGTATATAGTTAACAAAATTTCAAACTAGTGTTAGGTCAAAAGAATCCCAGAAAAAATTATCTTTAATCTTCCATCATCTTGGTTTTCCTTTTTCCAGCAAGTAAATTCCAGAAAATTAAAGGAAACAACTTTCTTTGTGCTAAGGAAAAAAAATACCACTGAAAAGTTATAGTAGACAAGAGCTTCAGGAACCACAGCACCAACATATGTGGCTTCCAGTGGCACAGGGCTACCTTTAAAATTTTTGTACAAATATGGATTTAGGAAAATCCTGAAAGACTATTTAGTAAATGTTAATGCAGAACTAAAAGAAAGTTAAAGAAATTCAAATAAAACAAACATGAAGAAATAAGTTTCAAAAGTATAATTCCTCATATTATATAAACTACATTCCAGTCCAAAGTGGCTGATCCAACTTTCTAGGAACTTTCCTTACTTTCTTCTCTTTCAGCTTCCGGTTTTAAGTGAGTGTCAAAAATAAGCAGAGTAGGAGGCAGGGGACCTTGGCCCTAGATATATCACTTGCTATATGATCTTGGATAATCCATTTACCTTTTCTGGGTCTCTATTTCCTCACTGGTAAAATTGTTTGCCTTTATTATTACCACCTAGAAGTCTTACAAGTCAACTTGTATCTCTGTTCTCTAAGTACCTGAAACAACTGTTTGCTGTTTCTTCTTTGTAATGTCGATCACTCTTTAAGCTTTAGGGTGCCTATCTTAATTGTTGCTGAATCTCTGGCTCATTTCAAGTAGTTAATATTTGTAGAACAAGTAACTGAATAAATATTTATGCTTCTTTATTTATATCACTAGAAAAACCTGAGATTGCTTCTCAAGTCCTAGGACTCTCTTTACCTAACTGCATATGTAATATGAATACATACACACAAAAGTGTGTTTTTCTGGCTTATGAAAATACTAGTATTCCTCTGAGTCAGGATTTGATGTCCCTTAGCAGTTGATGTTAGCCATAATAATAGTCTAAAATATCTACAGCAATCTCATTTAAAGAGAATAATCCTTTTCACAAGGTATAACATTAAAAAAGACTAAACATAACAATTTTTAGCAAAAATTTAAAGGGGTTTAATCACATCAGGATTTACAAAATAATTTTTTATGTTTCAAACTGGGTTTATTAAGTGATTAGGTTCCCTGAGTCTATGCCCCTAATCAGCAGAATGAATATATGAAAATAACAAAAAAGAGACATTTTTGTGGAAACTGTTTACAAAATTTAGACATTATTTCATGTAGAAAATAGCAAGGACATTGTGTCTTTGAGTTAATGCCTTGATATTTTAAACACATATAGAATTATTATCGTTTAGCTTTCTAGAATAAAAGTGGTATTTATATGAAAATCCCTGCAAATGTTTACAAATTAGACAGGAATACTAAATTTTCAGTTACGTTACCTTTAAAAAAATCATAAAAACTATTGTATATAATAATAATCCTAACCCCCTAAGCAGCTATGAACAATAATTACAAATTTGAAATTAGACACTCTCCTATTACTTATTTGTCTAAGAAACCATTTACAAGTCTCTCTTTAAGAGATGGTTTTCTCTGAGTCTTTTAGTTATCATCTATTTTCTAGATCCCAACCAAGTTCATCACATTCTTTAATTAATAAATTACAGACACTATACAGTATCTGAAACAAGAAAAAAGAAACATCTATTTAAAATCTTTGTCTTTATAAAAATGTACATACTGTTCTTATAATCCTAGTGCTTTTCAAAAGTTTATTCTATAATAATTTATTCTTTGAAACCTGGAGTCGCTTTTCACAAAAACTAAATATTAAGTATGACAGTTGTTTCTAGGGTGGCTCAGAAAAGTACGCTGAACCCATATTATATAGTACTAGAATACTGATGAGAAATAGGGAAGGAGTTTTTGATCTAGTTTATCAAAGGTGGGGGTTGACTGGAGCCAGTTTATAACTAAAAAGGATACTCAACCCTCAAATGTCCTAAGAAATAGCTAGGCCAGTTCTTAACTTCAATTAGTCTAATACTATTTAAAACAATTTTTCTCATACAACCTTTCAGTGAATCAACCTTAAGAGATCTCATCTGAAGGAGACAGCCAATGACACTTTTAAAGACCAGAATAATATGCCTTTAACATTTATTTTGCCAACCAATAATAGGTTATTGCTTGAATCCTTAATAAGGATTAGAGATACTTTGGCTCAACATACTGACATATGAAATATTTCAAATTCTAATTTTAGTCTTTCTACTGATTTTCCTACTGTAATGCTTTAAAAGGTCCTAAAGTTTCTGTATGTCTCAGTTTCTCTATGGGAAATAATAGGGATGATTTTTCTACTCTCTCTCAACAATAAGGTAAAGAAGTAAAAAATAATGCAAAGATTTGGCAAATATAAAACGCTATATAAAAGTCTGACATACTATTCAAGGAACTGTAAATTAAGCTAAATTTGTTTTATTCTGCCAAATGAAAAATTACTAATTTACTTACTAAAAATATTAATCACTATTTTTTTCTATATTACAACTAATATATAGCTAATATATACAATCACTATAAGTTAACACTTTTATGGCATTTAGTATTTGCCAGGCATTTTTAAAAGTGATCTCTCTCTCTCTCTCTCTCTCTCATCAAATTACCCTAAGGTGAGTACAATTATCATACCCATTTTACTGAGGAAATGGAAGCACGGAATGTCACATAGTAAGTGGTAGAGTACGGATTTAAATCAAGATAGTCTGGCTCTAGAGTCCAGGCTCTTAATTTTTTGCAATATTGCCTATTTAATGTGGGGAAACTAAGACAAAGAAAGAAAACCTATTTACATATTAATTCACTTAATAGAAATTACAATAAGCACTGCTGTAAGCTATAAGTAGAATATTTACATTAATAAGTGTGACCATTTATTCAAATTTTCTGATTTCTGGGTTCCACATTTATCGGCTCTCATTTTATTAGCAAAGTGCAGGAAATCAAAAAAATGGAGTGAATCGGGTCTTTACCTGTAGAATTTCAGGGAAGTTTTAAAGTAGTTTTAGGAGTAATGGATAAATTTATCTTTTTAAAAAGAGAAAAAAATTAAAAATTTGACGCATATATAATTTCACAAGAATTCTGAAAGGTGGTTATTACTAATAAGAGAAGCAGAGAAAGGAAAGCAAACGAAGTTTTAGTGAATGTCCACAACATACTAGGACTTCATATGCACTCTATCATTTAATAGTCACGACTCTGTGAGAAATGTATCACTATACTAATTTTATAAATAAACTAAAGCCCAGAATCTTAATAGCTCACCAAAAGTTGCATACTATAGTATTCAGTATATGGAGTCAGTGTTCAAACCCAGGTATGTCTCTGAAGCTCTAAAGATTGTTCCCTATTAATAAAAAGAGTAAAATGGTTATCATTAATCATTTGTGAATACTGTGGTTAGAAAAATATAGACGCATACTACTAAGAAGTTCAATATTTAAGGATAAATTTCATAACCCTTCTTTCTGAAAACTGTAAGGTTATAACGACAGAAAAATGGTATTTGTCAATTTTACATTCTTAATGTTTTTGCATAGATGCTTATAAGCAGTAAAGTAATATGAAGAAAAATTTCCTGAAGTGTGTCCCTTAGAATTTTTTTTCTGGTACTTAAGAAAATTAAAAATGCTTAGCACAGTGAATGGCACAAAGTAATAAATGCTAGTGAATACTACTGCAGTAAAAAATACTGTCCAGTATTCTTTAATCGCAATCATGTTTCTAAACTATTTGACAAAGAAACATTAAAGGAGGGTGTGTCATACCTATTAATTTCTCACAGAACTAGGGATTTTTGGAATACACTTTGATAAACAAGTAAGAAGCTCTAAAATAGGTAACATATCAATCCCTGAATAATTCCCAAGTGATTCTTCATTTCTAGTTAGAAGGTACACTGATCCCTTAGAGTTATTAGATAAATTTAGTAAACTGTCTTTTCAAATACTAATAAGCTTCCTAAACACTTATGATCTATGAATCATCATCAGTGGTCTGCTAGATACTCCATGAAAAAATAAATCAATGCTAGTGATATTGTCTCATTTAGAATGTTATATAAACAAGTAAAAAATCAAATAAGTGAATAAATAATCATTAAATTCAATTCTGCAGTTCTTACATTTAGATGTTAATCTGCTTTAGAAGTATAGTTCACCATACCTGAGAATGCCAGAAAGGTAAATTCGAGATTGAGTTATTTAGATGCAATGGCAGAATTCATCAACTAACAAAATGTGATGTACCCCGTCTATTCAATGAAAGCTTGCATATATTTTACTGCTTCCTTAAAATTTAACAAACCTTTGTGATATTTTGGTTTTAATAATGTTCAAGGGACTTAATCAATTTTTATAATGTTCTTAATATTTGGGGAATTTCTTGAAACTTCAGTTATTAGATTCTATATTATTTAATATGATCAGAAACTGGTGTTCAGAGGTTTAAAACTTAAAGATCAATGTGAAATATTTTATTGGCAATGGTTTAAGTTAAATGGAAAATAAGAATTAAAAGTTAAATTTATTCAACTTTGTCTTTAAAAGTACTACTCTGAGAAACATCAATATTTTCAAGGCTAATGTCAAGATCTAAAATGGTTAATGTAACTTAGTACTTTATAATTACTTCTGACTGTATGTATTACTCGAAAAACAGCCAAAATAAAGTTGGTATTTTATTGCTATCATTTTGCAATTCTGCCTTCCTTAAACGAATTTAAAAAATTTTTTATTCTAATACCAATGACACAAATATGCCCTAGATTTAGAACTTCAGTTTGCGAATGTAATGTTTTCTACCTTCCCTATTTGGGTTTGCTCCAGATGTCACACTATTTCACATCCAGGTGGCAGCTGAGGGTCTTCTTAAGTTGTCCATTATGATGTGTCCCCTATGACCACTTGCTATGATCTCCTATACCAACCTAGCATACAGGAATTTTTTCCTGTTAGTCACAATTTAGTTAATCACACCTAGGACCTTCTCCTACATATATACAGACATCAATTGTAATCCCTTTTCTTGTTTTTCTTTTTTAACCTCTACCTGGTTATATTTAGGGAACAATGTTATATTCACTACTTTCTATTGTTATCTGTGTTAAAGGGGTTTTATGAGACCTGACCACTATAACAATCATTACATAGGAAAAAGCTTTATGAATTTTAAACTGAAATATAAACAAACTCTTGTAACACTACCCTTTTATAAGTAGTATTAAGTTTTTTGCATTTAACATAAAGAATATTAATCTAAGTTTAAATATTAACCCTATGGATAAAGACAACCTTGGCCAACAACATCCTGCAGTTTGGCTCCTAAATAACTCCCAAGCATCACCTTTACCACGTCTCTCTAGTTCTTACCTTATGTCACTCTGACCTTAATTTAATGTTAAGTACTATGCTCTCTCCCCACTCAGGACCTTTGTAAGTACTGTTCCTTCCTTCCAGAATACTTTTTTCTCCCCCGTGATCAAGTTAACTCACATTAGCAAGATTTCAACTAACCAAACACTATCTCGAAAAAAACAAAACAAAAACTCCCCTTGATCCCAGTGATGGGTTAAAATATCCTTCTAAATGCCCTCATATTAAATATCATGTACCTCTCCACAGAAATTTGAACAGTTCTAACTTTGCATTTATATTTGCATTATTAATATACTTCTCTAGCTCTCGGATTTAAGTTCAAAAGATTAAGACCCATTTCAATTTTTAATCACTATTTCAGTGAGCACATAATAGGCATCATCATATATTTGCTGAAGAAAGATACTGTCAAACCACTGATTAAAAAAAAAAGATAAGGAGCACTGAGTCAAGAATGCCTACATACTTTTTAAAAATTTACTATGAATTTTCAGGTGAAAACGAAATACAAAGCCATTTGATAAAACTCTTTAAACTTGTTACTTTTCAGGAAAGAGTTCAATTCATGGTGGTAGGAGTAGGTGGGATGGTAATTTACGTGATGGGGCCAGTTGGAAATAAATCTGATGCAAATAAAACTTGTAAATTAAAAGGAGAAAACATAAGCTATATCTTTTAGTTATTTTTAGAATTTATAAATAAGATTTGTCGTTTTAATTATGTACTATTTACTACCGATCCTAGGGACCAACCTGGGTATGAATTTTAATTATGAAAGGAAAAAGAACCTCAGTTAGTATACTTGGATAAAATTTTCCTGTTTTAACCATAGTTTCCAGCACACATTCAGAATATATTTGCTTCAGACTCCAACAGATTTTCCAGTCATAATTGCATAGAGCCATTTACTTTTTTTTTTTAATGAAATTGTTTTTCTTTTCTAACCTGCATTCTGGAAAATAAAGTTTTAAGATATAACTGTTAGGTATACTATTCTAAACACTTTCCTAATTTACCAGGTTATGCTGAATTTTAATCCTAGCTTTCAAATTAGTAAAAATAAGCTTCCTCATCCCCTCATCCCACTGGAAGCTTTGTCTTTACTTGAATTGCCCTCTTCAGTGCCAATCTAGAATCTCTCCTCTATCTAAACTCTGATTAACTCCTGTCCTCCCAGGAAGTCCACTGTGATTAACTCTACAGAATTCTAATTGCTTCTTTACTCTGCATATTTACATACTCAGTTTGATGTTATTTCACAAAGGCTCCTGAAGTGTTTTTCAAGCACATGTTTCACTCTCTTTAAAAAAAAAAAAAAAAAAAAAAAAGGGACTTAATCCTAAACCTTCTGTTTTGTTTTTGTCTTCTATTCAAGTCAGTACCTGAATATAGAAAACATTATAAAAAAATGTTCAGTTACTATGCCATCTATATTTTGAATAAGCATATAATAATTTAGATCACTGATTATAAAAAAAGAAAAGTCCATGTTAGGCCTATACATTATATCTTAAATTGGATTGAAACTGACTTACTGTCTGCCACTTTATGACTGATATTCTACACCACCGGTTCTCCAGTTTACATTTCCCCAGGATAGTGAGAAATGTATTTTGCAATAAAAAAGCAAAATATTTAAAAATCAGGATAGATTATATCCATTGTCCCTCCCTCAACTGACTATGGTTTTCACTCTGTTAGATAAGATGAAATCAGTCTTAAGAGACTTTATTCTGTATCAAGCTATGATGATTATTACCCAATACTCAATTCTCCTCAAGGTATTCGAGGCATATTTTCATGTGACCATTAGGGGCTAGACCTGCAATTTTCCTGAGTCATTCTATATCTCATCCCTTTAATATATAAGTATATCTTCTTATGTGAAAATTACATGAATAGAGGCTTATTGTTAAAAATAAATCCAAGTAATGCTAAAGTATACAAAACAATAAGAGTCCTGCAACCTTCCAGCATCGTATATACATGCTTTCTATAAACCAAGGATATAATTTGGTACATATTTATCAGAACTTTTCTTAATATATTTATATAAATATAAAGCGTATTATATACAATCTATTTTATAAATATGGGAATATAGCATAAATATTATATATGCAAATATATACTTGACTACATTGCATGATTATTCTGTATATGTGTATTTTTTTTTACATAAATGGGATCATACTGTGCATACTATTTTGTGACTTATTTTCAACTTAGCTTGTCTTAGAGCTAAGTTGTTTCCATAATTTTAGCCTACAAATCCAAATTTTGCATGGTTGTTGTTAGTCCATATCTTCAGATATCATAGGTAGTATCTCCTAATTGTCTTATCTTATAACAGTCCAAAATAAACAAATAATTTCTTTTAGTACCCAGAAAAATGAGTAATATAAATTTTTCATTGTAATATTTCTTAATTAAAATTTAAAGTGTTTTAGCAAGTATTCATTCAATTTAGTAATTTTTCATCTTTTTTAAAATGTTTAAATCACCTACAAATTTATATTACAATTATATATATATATATATATATATATATATATATATATAAAGAATGTATACATTAGTAAGTCAAGGTCTAAAGTTAATAAGTAAATTTTATTTTTATAAAAAAGAAAAAGCAACATATAGCAAATATGCCTATCAATTAGAAAATTTAAACAAATACACATACAATTCATTTTCTAACTCAGTGAGGTAAATTTTGCAAAAAACAGAAAAGCTGCTGAAGAAATGTTTTTAAAGAATTCTTAACAGGTTTAGAAAGAAAAAGAAAACTTAAAAGTTTGCCGACACATTTAGAACACAGAAACCACAAATAGCAGGAGCAGCAAACCAGAAAAGCAACATAAGATTAAATTAAAATCTGTATTATGTGGATCTAGTCTCCTCCCATACATATAAAAACACTGGAATAATATAACTACTATTTTTTTTCTAATAGGCAACTATTGCTATGTTCTTCAAACTAAAAACAGTAGTCACAGCAATTGGATAGCAAACTAATATTTACTATAGAATTTACTAATCTTAAAATTAAACTGAGACCATTTAAATAAGATATGTGATAATACAAACTGGATCAAAAGAAATTGTTAAAGGAAACACTATACTATTTATAGTAGAAATAAGCTTCATTTTTAGACTTCTATGAAATAAATTATAATACCTCTTAAATGAAAAAAAGTATTCATATAGAGTGGCATGATATGAAAAGCCCATGGCTACACAAAATCATTGCCATCATTACTGGGGATATTTGTAGCTGGTATCAGCTTCCTGATATATAGTGAACTGAACACTGTAGCTTTAATTGAAGTTTGAATGTTATAAACAGTTAGATGTCTGGCTCTGGCCTGCATTCTAATACCATCAGCAGAACAGAGATGGGAAGCATAAACAAACCTTTTAACTAGATTACAGTCTCTAAAATGGCCAAGAAATCCTTCAGCACAAACTCCTGTATGACAAATGTGGAAGAAGAAAATGATTTTGGAATAATGGTAAAAAATAGGCCCTATATTTCTGTCATTATTGGAACATATTTTTGACTTTCTAAATATTTTGATATTGCTTAATATTCATTAATGATAAACTACACTTAACATTTCAAATAAATAAAAATCTTTTTTTATCTTACATAGCAGCTGCTTTTTAGATCAGTATATCTCAAGTAAGGAAGCTATTTAAAAATCAATACCTTCTTTGGTTGAATGCAGAATATTTCCCTCCCCCAATATCAGTGAAGTGAGTGTATGTACACAGCCTAGATTATTATTTTTAGTTACATTAAGAATGTATGGATTAAGTTAATTAGTGGTCAACAGATTAGTAGATGCTTCTGGACTCAAGGTAAATATAAAACAATAGCTTTGAATACAAGGATAAATCTAATTTAGTACTTGGTCAGCCATAAGAAACAATTTAGGCTTACTTCTAACTTCTGAGATATAGACATTAATTATTTTTTAAAAGGCAGCAAAAGAGTGTAAGTTGTAACACTAGCACTATATAGAAATGTTTCCTCTCATTAATGAATCTTGGTTGATTGGCAAAGAACCCCGTGAAACATGGATGAACAAAAATTTTTCACCATTGCAAGGTTGGTAACTGATTTATATAACTCATTTTAGTCCTTTGAAACAATACATTCTAATAAATTACACAATGACATAGATTTAATTACAAGTTCCCTAAGAAAAGGTTATTTAGGTCAACTGAAATAAAAACTTAAATCAGAATTAGTCTTATCCAACTCTGAATGAAATATATGCTTTTCACCAGATGTATCATTAGTGATTATCTTCTCCATTATGTCCAGCTACATTAAAAGATATACCTTAATATATGTTAAGCCTGGTTCTCGCATTGTCTCTCTGAAGTTATACTGAGTCACTCCAACTTCTGAAATCTTACATGATAAAGAAATACCTCAAAGAGAAATGCTTAAGTTAGAATCTTTACTTTTAACTGAATTACCTTTAGATTATCTAAGAAAATTACTTGGGACCATAGACTTAATAATCCCATTAACTATTCAGATTGTTCTTAAAAGCAAGATTTGTTATAAACTTTCCTTTCTGAAGTATAATAGATGACAGAGAAAAGTTCCTTAGCATTTAAAAATATTTCCAAACTCCATGGGTCATAATGCATTGACATAACACAGGATAATAGTCAACATAAGTATATAGGATGAATGTATATTTACTTAAGATGAACATGAAAGTTATTTAATTAATAAAATAGAATTTATAAAAATTATATTTTCCTCCTAAAAGCTCAACTCTGGTTAACTGGGTCAAAAAAGTATTTTAATTCAGTAGCTGCTTTAAAGAACAACTATATAATTTAGGCATCCAGGGGATCCAATAAGTTGTCCATTCTCACACTAAAAATATTTAACTCTGAGTAGTACTAAAAAAAAGAAAAAGAAAAAGAGTACATTAAACTTAATCCTATTATTATGAAAATAATGCAAAATCAAGGGTCCAGAAGGTACCTGTACATACACCAAAGCACTAGGCAATATAAATTCCCTTTTGCTTAGAGGTTTTCCACTATCAACAGTTATATAAAAATTTTCATAGTAAATATTCATTGGGTCACAATTGTTGGAATCTCCAAACTTCATGTAGTAAAATGCTAAATTTAACTCCATGAAAGATAAAGGAAGTTTAATATGTAGAAGGCCTAAGTGTCATTTTTGCCATACAAAGCCTGCTTTATGTATATTTTACTTCAAGATGCACACTGGTCTGCATCTATGTTCCTTATAAAGGACTGGGTTTTTTGTTTTCCTGTCTTTGAAAACCTTTAGAAATTTCCATCACTCTATCAATAAGCTACTGGGGCCATGACTTTACTAACGTTTATCAGAGTACTTACTGACTGATAAAACTCTTTATTGAGACTGTCTTGAGTTAGAACATGTCATGAATTTACTGTGACGGAGTATTTTGCCGCTATATAATAAAATGCTGTTCTGTCAGTAATAGGTTTCCTCATTTCTAACATGGGGACAATGTTACAAAGTTCACGGGGCCACTGTAAGAACTGACTGGGATAGATATGTTTACCACAGTGCTAGGCACTTATAATAAATGCTAACTATAATTACCACTAAAATGGAAAATTAAGCATGAATGTGAAAGAGATCAGAATTGACCCTCAGAATTCTATTTGCCTTCACAAGATACTGTACCAGAAGGGGATCCCCTCCTTTTAAATTGTGAATCAGTATTATTCTAAAAGGTATACTTTAGGAGAGTAAAGAAAAACCAGGAAATCTCTTTCTCTCTAATATAATTTAAATTACATATGAAAGCCATGACAGGCACCAAGACAGTATTCTTTGTTTTTGAAAAGCCATTTACCAAGAAACTTCCAAGTCATTTTACTAAAGTTATGGAAACAATATCACATAATAAAGATTAAAAACTGCAACTAATTTAGAACTAGAACTGAGAAGTTTCTTATGAGAATCTTGGAGGAATATATCTAGTACACATTAAAAATTTCAAAACTCCTAGTGTATACTATAATTATTCCATGATAATTAAATCATACTGTCAGCCTAAACTATAGTAGAAAATAACTAAATGCTCAAAATGATAACGTACAATGATTTTCAATGAACCATGAAAGATAACCTGTTATATGAGATACATTAAAAAAAAAAGTTACTTTTGAGAAAAAAAGTTAAGTTGGGAAAGTTTTTTCTTTTTTGGTAATAATTTATTACGAGATACTTTAATGAACAGTGTTGGTCATCTTTAAATAAAAGTATATAGCAATAAGATACTAGCAATGATAGCCACATAGACTATTTTCATGACCTAAAATTAGTGAATTATATACAGAATAGAAATCCCCAGAATACAGTATTAAGTGGAAAAGTTTTTTATATTTTTCTATTTTAATAAAATACAGCAATATCATTGTTAAACATGCATTTTTCCACCTAACAGTATCCATTTAGTTATTATAAAATTTATTTAGGTAAAAACATCAAAATAAAGATATGACCAATACACTTCTGGAATACAATTAAGATATCTCTTCACATTAACTGTAGGGACCATCCTTGTTTCTTAGATGCCTAGCACAGTGCCTGACAGACAGTAGATACTCAATAGATGTTTAATGAATAACTAAGTACAATCTGTTTTGCACATACAATCAAAATCCAGACAAGTTTGCAAAGGTACGTAAGTTGGACATAGGCTTTCTGGCTGACTTCATGGGGTCCCACTGATGACTAGGAGTAAATCTTCATATCCATAGAAAACTGGAAAGTTGATAATTGTCTGGGTAAGGACCAAAAAAACAAAGTCAGGGAAACATGTCACCTAAGTTACAGTTGCTTTATAGAGCTGGTAAAAGCTGCCCAATCATTCTGACAACCTACTGCACCAGTCACTCTGTGAAATGAAACTGAAGTGTATCTTGAACATTTGCTAGTATATTTTTAATTGGAATTTTTTTATCATCTCTTATTTAAAATAAATCACTTTTGTCAAATTGTGAATTTGAGGGACTATGTTTTTACTTATTAAGAGTACTATATTGTTAAGAGGATTTAACAATATCATATGGCTATTAGAAAAAGTGAGACCTACAGTAAAGATAAAAAAAAAATCATGGTAGTGAAGAAATTGTAGCATAGAGGAAAGAAGAAAGGAGGAAAGGAATCCCACATATGGGGAATAAAGAAATTCAAATATGCTCAACTCTAATAATCAATTACGACAACCAGTAGGGCCTACTGTGCACCAGACACTGTGCTGTGAGGGATATAAACACTAACAAGATAAAATTAGCCTTAAGTAATTCATAGATCAAGACTACAAGTAAATATTTATAATACAATATGCATTCTTCTTATATACATGGGTCCTTAATATAAGAGTACCAAGAATATTTACTAATTAGCAAGAAGTACGGGGGGGAGGGTGATAAGCATTTAGAGGAAGCTGAAATATTCCAAAATAGCACCTTTTTAAAAAAAAATCAACTACAAATTATTAAATCATAAATAGACAAAATTATGGCTTTAAAGCATTTATCTTAATATTCCTGGAAGAATATGCCTCCATATGAAACTATTAAGTGCTATACACAGAACTGTGCATGATTGTTTCATTTCTGACAAAGGAAAATGAGGTAGTGCAGCAGAATGAATGTCAAGAGATCTGAGTTCTCTGGTCTCTATTCTGCCCACTTATAGGCCTTGGAACCTTGGGTAAATTCCTCAAGCTCTTCTTGATCTTGAGTTGGATAAAGTGACCTCCAAGATATCACCTCGCTGAAAATTAGAATCCTAAAATATATCCTAATGCTTTAAAAAAAAAAAAAACCCATAATAAAAATAAATGGTTTTCTAAATGTAAATCATTATTCAGCCTAAGGAAGTATGGAATCTTCCAACCATATCGGGTAACCCTGTGGGTGGTGGCGTAAGGAATGTTTTCAAAGGAAAATAGAAACAAAGTAAAGGTTTGATCAAGACTATAAATTTTCACTCAGTTGAGCAACTACTACTCTAATTATCTACATAATTACTTTTCCTTAAAATTGATTTCTTCACTAAGTCTACTTACTATCTCTTATGTTAAAGTTGCTGAGGTATTAAGGGAAGGACAAGAAATCCTATGTGTATCTGGAATAGTATTAACGTTAAGAGTAAAACTTGAACTTGGCACAAATTTTTGCTAAAGTGCACCATTTACACCTCAGAGAAAGGTAAGAAACTGTTCAAATTTATAACAGAAAGGAGAGAAATAAGACCATATTGTTTACTGCTACACAGTTTTTTTTTTTTTCCTGGGTATAAGTATCTACTTTTGCACACAGTTGATAATTACAATTTTACAGAGCAAGTTTCTACATATGCAATACTTTTCTGCCACTAAAATATAACTATATTATGTTTTAGCTTTAACATCAAGAAAATTTAAAAAAATAAATAAAAGTATTATCATGTTTTTATTATATTTATATCAAATATCCTCCTAGATTTTTCTTCAATCCTTTCTAGTTGATCAAATTGCTGTTTTCATATTACCAGTCTGATCACAAAATTGCTGCTTTACAGAAGAATATTTTTTGCTGACATAAATTATGGGATCAGAAATACCAATGCAGTAACAAAAAAGGGTGTGAGAGAGACAGAGAGAGAGGAGTGTGTGTGTGTGTGTTTGTGTGTGTGTGTGTGTTTGTGTGTGTGTGTGTGTATGAATGTGTGCATTCATCTTCAAGGAAAGGATAAAGAAATATATGCATGAAGTAAATACCACCTCCAATGTAAGCCCTAATAAAAGGCCTACATCAGAAACATACTTCCTAGCATTTGTGAAATAAAATGCAGCACTGAATTTGAAAGCCATTCACTAAGAACATACCATGTAAAAATGGAGAATAGTGATTTTTATCAAGATTGTTATTCTGTAAAGATAAATCTAAATTTATCTTTCAATTTAAGTCTAACTACAATAAGATACTAACTCCAACTTCATGATTTTTTGAGTCATAAAAACATATCTTAGAAATTTGTCTCCTTTCAATATAGTGAGCAATTTGGTTCAGTACCCTAAGAGATGAAAAACCTGTCTCAATTTACAACATTAAATAAATAATTCAGTTAAAAATGAAAGTGGTACCAATCCAGCAAACTATTGATGGAGAGGTCTGGCCATCCATGAAGCCAGAACATAAAGTTTTCAATGGGGATTACTTGTTCAGACAAGTTACAAAGATTAGAAAAAATATCCGGATTAATTATGAAATGGCTAATATTTTCATTTTATGGAAAATATTAGGAATGTATGTGGGGAGAGACAATACAAGTGGTATTTAAACTTTAAGCTTTTTAAGCTTTGAACTTTATATGCTGATATGTGAAACCAATATGTAACAAAAAAAAAAAAAAAAAGCAACACTAGTCAAAACCTAACCAAAGGCCTCCATCAACTAAAAATTTGAAATTTTCGATGCAAGTCAGAGACAACGAAAAAAAGAAAATTAAACCCAGAAAGCAAAAACCAATCAAGTCTGTTCCAACACTGAAGTCAATATCCAAATCACATACAGAACCAAAAAGAGGAAAACACTCAGGTCTACAAATGGATAAGCAGTTCCAATACAATCCAGATCCCGACATTTTCCCACTCAGAAACAAATGCAGTGGAGCTTTTCCTGGGGAAATAGGAAAAAAGCTCTCCAAATAATATTTTTTTAAGTGACATCTAGAAAGTGTGCCTCTTTCTGTCTCTTTCCCTGGCGCCTCATTGGAGGAAGGAGGGGGTTGTTTTTGTATTCTCCCCCACTGGAGCAAGACACAATCAGATGTTAGCTGGAGGAGAGAAACCACTTTTGACAACAGCAAATAAAAATAAAAGTGCCCTTCCTCATCTGACAGGATGGACACCCACCTCACACACCCCTCCCCACTCCAACCCCTCCTTCACTCGCCCCCCCCCCAGCACCACCCCCTCCTCACCCCGGAGCTTCACTGCGTATGTGGTTTGGTGCTACTGTTGCCCCGGAGTTAAAGTCAGAGCCAGAGGAAGGTAATGAAGCCCTCACAGACACACTTACCTTTCCTGCCCCCCACTTTTGAGTGCCTTCCCTGGAGCTGTGGAGGATGACACAAAGGGTAATAAAGGGGGGGAGTGGAAGGAGGAGGAGGAGGCGAAGGAGGAGGAGAGCTGGGGAAGTGGCTGCTCCTGGGTGTAGTGAGATGTCTCCAGCCAGGGCCAAGCAGCAGCAGTAGCAGCAGCAGCAGCAGCAGCAGCAACAGCAGCAGAGAAGGGTCTGTGTTGCTAAGAGGCTTTTGGTTTCTTTCTCTTCTCTCACGGCCAAAGAGGAGGAGGGTGGAGGGGGCTCGGGAGGGAGGCTACTGGAGGGATGAGGGGGTAGGAGTCGTGGATGGGGGTTTTCGAAGAAGAAGAAACTCCTTCTCCTTCTCTCTCAGGCTCAATCCCTCTCTCAGGTCTCAGGGCTGGAGGGTGGGGGAAGGAACTCAGCCGCCTTCCCCCCACCCCCCTCAATTCAAGGTTGAAGTGGGGTAAAATTAGTGTCCTGTCCCTTTAAAAATAGAAATAAAAGGTCCCCCCCCTCTGCCACTGCCTCTCTCTTCATCATCAGCTGCTGCTGCTGCTGGGGTCTCTCTGCTTGGGGGGGAGGGGGGGTTCGGGTAGAAGAGACGGGAGGCACTCACTGCGCATGTCCCTCTCTGACGGGAGGCTGGTTGGTTGAAGGCAAGAGGAGGGGGAGGGGAGGAAATGAAACGGTTTCCCAGAATGCTCCGAGGCGCTCGCGACCCGGAAGACATTGTAGCAGGGGGTAGAGGGGCGGGTGCGGGGAGTGGGAGGAAGTCGCTACTCTTCAACACTCTCAGCCCCCTCCTCCCTCCTAAGAGAAAGTGGAGGAACAGAAGTGGGCGTGGACAGAGGCGAAAGGCGGTCACGTGTTGAGGCGGGAGGGGCGGTGCGTGCGCAGGGCATGCCGGAAGTAGTGGTGTGTTGTTGGCAGCTGCAGGTGAAGCTGGTCGGATTGCGGGGCGAGAGAAGCCTGTGAAGCTAGTCTTGCGGTCGCTAGATCCCGGCTCTGCCCTGGTAAGGGCAGCCTTTTCTGAGAGGTAACATGGGGTAGGCAGGCCTCAGGACGAAGAGCATAGGCACTAGTGGCGAACGGGTAATCAAAAGGGGGAGGACGGAAGGGTTTGGAGACTGGGAATGCGAGAAGCGGGGCAGGCTTGTCTAGGCCAGGCAGGCCAGAAACCAGGCGGGCTCCTGTCTCGTGGCCTCTCTATGAGCCTGCCGACGAATCCCCGACGAGTGCAGGGAGTCCTGATGAAACTAGATGTGTGGAGGGTTGGCGACTACACTCGGTGGTAATGAGGTCCTGGTGTAAGAGAAAAACGGTATCTCTGGAGTCTCTGCAGATGACTCTGGTGACTGCTTCAGCTCAGAGCAGAGGACCTGTCAAGGCAGGAAGACAAGCTCCATGTGTGAATTTTGACAACTTCTAGGATTAGATGGATTGCTTATATTGGCTGTTACGACCGTCAGCCCTTACTTCGCTACCCCTGGATATCCGCAGTGGCTTTGGGGAGCGAGCAAGATGAGAAGTCTTGAGTGGAATTTCCCTCCATGTCTTGCATTGTTGCTGCAACTAAACGCCAGTGCCTGTTCTCAGAAAGGGATATGAAATTGTATAGTCCTTGATACTGAGTCTTAGAGTTGATGGAGAAGGAACATCATCAAAGTTTTCCCTTTCTATAGTGTAGATGAGATATTTTTAAATGATTATTTTGTTCTAGGTTTCTGGTTGATATCCTCGGATTAAGAGCCTTTGGTTTCTCAATTAAATGCTGTTTTTGCTGTAAATAATGTTTATCTTATAAATCAATTCAACATATTTAAGAAACGATTCATTAATTTACCTTAGTAAAGCTTTTTAGTAAAATAGCAATGCTTTTTTACATTCTGTTTATACAGTATTAACTAAAATCTTTCCAGTCTTTATCATTTTTTTGTAAAGGTATTTTGAAAGATTATCACCCATGTATGGTTTCTATTAAGACCAAGAATCTGAAATTCTTCGTGTCTGTCGTGTTGTTATTATTTAATTCTGTAATGGGTCCTGAGGGTACACTATCATTAATAAAGATACCACTATTTTCTGTGTTTCACTTACATGTTTTAGCAGTGGATCCTATTTATAGGTATCATTGCCTCTTGCTTACTACTTTGTGTGTGCAGTAATCTTGTCAAATATAAACAAGGCTGCTGTACCTTAAATTTTAGTTTATATTGATACCAAATGTGTACCACTTTATTACCAAAAAATTATAGCAATTAAAGTGCCTTAGATAACAATTTTAAAATATTTTGTATGGTAAAATGCTAAATATGCAAAAAAGTGCACAAATCAGAGATACGCAGTGTAATGAATAGTTAGTTACACAGTGAACACTCTGTAATCACTACCAAAATCAAGAACTAGAACATTGGTGGCATTGAAGACATACTCCTCCCCCCATTCCTGATCTTTCCTTTCTCCTCACCACTCCCAGAAATTTACACTATTTTGATTTTTATGGTAATTATTTCCTACTTTTATTTCAACTTTATTAAACCACCTATGTTGGCATTCCTAAACAATATAGGTCAGTTTTGCTTGTATTTTACCTATATGTAAATTATGTTACTTTCTATCATGTTGCTAATATTTAACCATGTTAGTATTGTTAGCTTTACTTCATTATAGTAATGTCTATGGTGTCATGTTATTAGTCTTTCTACTAACAAACCACAATTAACTAGTCTAATATTAATGGACATTTAAATTGTGTCCAGTTTTTAGCAATTATGAACATGCTACTATGAAAGATCTGAACCATGTTATTTTTTTGCACTAGCATGCAATTTTGTAAAGTATGGATTATGCCAAACTTTTCCAAAGTGGATATATCATTTTAATCCTCCACTGGCAGTAGATGATAGATCCCCTTTTTCTAGTCTTACCAACAGTTGCTATTTTTTGTTTTTGCCAAACTAATTAATGTAGCTTTATATTATTGTTTTAATTTACAGTCCCTGGTTATTAATGTAATTAAGCACTTTTAAAAAAATTATTTGCTATTTGGATTTCCTCCTTTTTGAATTGTCTTTAAACCTTTTTCACAGTCTTTTAGGTTTTCTAAGTTTTAAAGATTTGAGCAGTCTGGCAAATATTTTTGTGCGCTTAGATTGTTTCTCACTTCCTGGATAATTTTATCTCCATTTTGTTTCTTACTGGTTTAAATGCTATTATTGCTGTTATTTGAATGTTATTTGTAATTTTAACTCCAGCAAAAAGGTTTTATCCAATATAGTAACGACATCTACGTGTGTTTGTTGAACATTTAAAATATGGCTAGTGTTACTGTGGAACTCAGTTTTTGGTTTTATGCAGTATTAATTTAAAATTGACAATTAATACTTGATTCATTTGTTTAAAAACCCTTAAGTATGCTTGGAAGAACTTAGATATGTAAATTACTTTCTCAACTATAAACTTATATAAAAATAAAGATTAAGTATTTTTGATGACCATTTAGCATCTGAATTATGTTCTGTAAATGTCAAATAAACACCAGATTTCTAAGACTTAATAGAAAAACAATGTAAATTAATTAATCTTCCTATGATTATGTTGAAATTATAATAAATTAATTTCACCTTTTTTTAATGTGGATATTGAAAAATTTTAAATTATATATCAGTGGTATTGTATTTCTGTTGGAGAGCACAATTCTCTACTGTCAATGTTGAGTACATATCTCTATATATTTACCACTGTCAGTGCTCTTTATTTCTTTTGCATCTCTGAATTTTCTTTGGGTATATTTTTCCTTTTATTGAGTACATTCTTCAGAAGTTATCTAATACAGATGTGCTAATGGCCAATTTTTTAAATTTTTTGCTTATCTTACAGTGTCTTTGTTTCCCTTCATAGTTGAATGTTTTGAGGATATTAAATTGTAAAATTGGTTATGGTGGTTTTTCAGCACCTCAAAGATAATGTTCCATTGTGTTCTGGCTTTCAGTATTGATTTTGGAAAGTCAGCTGTCACTCTAAATCTTGCTCCTTTGAAAGAAACCTGCTTTTAAAAATGTTTTGCTTTGTATTTTTGTCTTAGGTTTTTTGCTCTATCTTCATAATGTTTTCATGTGGAAATCTTTTTCCTGTTTTGTGTTCACTGGGATTCTTAATTATGTAGCTCAGTGTCTTTTTAAGAAATACATAACCTATGTTCCTTCTTACTGCTAAAAATTATAATTCTGGGTGTTGTTGACCTAGTATTCATAGTTTTTTACTTTTATTTTTATTTATTTATTTATTTATTTTTTGTGACTGATAATTATAGTTTCTGAATTTTTTATGGGTCTGCTTCTGCTGGTTCATGATTTTTTTTTCTTGTGTGTCAGTGTGCTGATTGTTGTATTTGAAAAAATATAGAAATATCATATAAATCCTAGGATAATATCTTTCTCAAGAAGGCATGTTTTTGTAGGAAAGGTGCTTCAGGATGCTACCAGTTCCAAATTAGTCATGTTCAAGACTTGAAATTTCTTCTGTTATACACATGACGTAAAGCAGGGCCTCAAGTCATATGAGTCATGTGAGTTCTGTTTTACTTCCACTACTCCCTTATCCTGATGATGTTGCCCTTAAAGTTGGGTGATGGATTATATGAGTCCCCAGGTTTGGTGGGTCCTGTGCTTTGTTTTCTTGCCCCATGCTCAGCAAAGCCACCAGTAGCTCATCAGCCTTCTTGTTTCTCAGCCTTTTCATTTGAGTAGGCAAAAGGCCTCAGGACAGAGTGACTGTGGGTATGGTTTCTCTGGTTTACCTCCTAGATTTTGGAATGTATTTCATACTATTTTATTTGTTTTTTTATTGGGAAGGTTTTTTTGGTTGACTTCAGCAGGAGGACTAATCTTGTCTGCCATTACCATTAATAGAACCCTTATACTCTTTTATTTTTGAATTTTGAGATTTTCTTTTGACATTTATTAGAATTTATTTGATACTAAATTTACTCCCAGGCCATAAATTTTGTTTCTTCAGTTTCTTCTGGGATATCTTTTTCTTCTTTGCAACCTCTTCTTGTTTAGGAACCATCTGCTCTCTTTCAGTAAGGATCTCATCTTAGTGTGGCAAGGAGAGCTCATGTATGGATTAATCTGCCCACGAGCTCTGTAAGTTCTGTGTGGCATCTTGGTAGCTTTGTTCACCTGGATGTCTTCAGTGATCAAATAATCTACATCTAAACCTATAAGTTTAGCATTACTATCTGTAAGTGCAGCAAAAATTCAGTACTCTTTTTAGGCCAGCGACCCTGTGTCCAGCCCCATTGGTTGACCTGGGCATACCTACCAACTCTACCATTGTAACCATGTGGAATGGCACACATTGCTTCTGTAAAGTGACATCCTTCAGTTACTTGGTAGCTTTTCGAATATGCATATCCTTGATGGCCTGGGCAGTTTCACAGATGTTCTTAAAGTGAACGCGAAGATTTGAACCTCTTGATCTGCATGATTTTGTGGGGTTTTCCAGGTCAGGTGAATAGCAAACCATTTTCGGAGGTCACCTCAGGCCACTTACCAGAAGAGCAAATTTTGAGATTCGATTTAAAGATGTTTCTACTTCTAGGCAAAATTAAGTCATACATTAGGCTAAAAATGTTTAAATTACATTGGCTTCTACAGTATAAGAAGCCAAGTTAATGAAAATTTAGAAAATATTTTCATGCAGTTTGTTCTCCTTAACAGTTTCGAATGTAAAAGAACACATGCTTTGAAGTATTAACTATGTCTACATGGCTTATTATTAAAAACCTATTTATCACAAGTTCAGTTCTCCAGAATATTGCCCATCAGAGTTGGTGCCATGGTGGACCATGTTGTTTGGGCCTTTATCTCCTCACTTTACTCAGGCCTCAGGAAGGGTATAATATTGGACAAGGTGGCTGTTACAGCCCATATTTCCCCTCTCTAGGAGGAAGCACTTTTAAAACTTTTTTTTTTTGGCCAATTCTTTTGGTATTTACCTTCATATTTCTAAATAATATATCACTATGTCTTGAGTTTCCTATTTTAGGCATTATCTGTTGACTTCCACTAAGGATGATATAAATTTCCATTTTTTTCCCCCAAATACCCTAACCACTCCCACATAGTTCCACTGATACCTTAGTTTTTGGTAAATAACTGTCAGTGTCTGTATAGTTTCTCAATATTTATCATTAATTCGGTCCCAGACTATCTGCTGGTTGACAACATATTCTCTCTGTAGGTTCAGAGGTATCAGTTATTTTTATCATTTTAATCGTGATTGAGAAGTTTCTCCTAGATCATTGCTTGATATAGTTGCCCCTCATGCAACTCTATCCTATGATGGAGCCTCTGTTTTCTATATCCTAGGTAATCCTGTGTCTTGAACACTCTTTCATTTTGTTTGGTCACAGCCTCCAGTAGCTGTCTGAAAGGCAAATGTTTTGAGGCATTATGTATCTGTAAATGTCTGCACTTTACCCTGACTAGTCTGGATATAGAATTCTAAGTTGGAAATGTTTTCTTTAAAATTGTGAAGGAATTTTCAGTGTCTGATACAAAGTCTTAAGCTGTTGTAATTTTCAACACTGCATTTCACTTTTCTCTCCCCTGTGGAGACTCCTGTAGCCTTTTTGTTTGAAACTTATAGAATCTTCTTTTTGTTGCATCCAGTGTTCTGAAATGTCACAGTGTTCTGAAGTGACTATAGGCATCCCCTTTGAGTCTATAGGCATTTCCTTTGTTGTGCATTTCATGGGTTCTTTATATGTGGTAACTTGTATCTTTCAGCTCACTTATATCTCTCAACTCTGAGAAAGTTTCTGATACTTGTCCTGTAATCTCCTTGCTTCGAAGTGTTTTGTTCTGGAACTGCATATAGACATTGTACACCTGGACCTATTTTTTTTCCCCCATTTTTCATCTTTTTCCAGTTTTATGCTTTTATACTTTCTGGAAAATTTACTTGATTTTTTAAACCTTTGAGACTTTCATTTCTACTATTTTTTTTTTTTATTTACAGTACCATTTTTTCCACATCCTGGTATTTTTTTCTTTTTATGAATCTAATTTTAGTTTTGTTTTAAACTTAATTTATCTCTGCTTACTCTGTTTTCTCTGTTATTCTTTCTGTTAGTATATTTTACTTTTATTTTAGAGTTTTTCCTTCACTATCTTATGATACCTAATTGTATGTTCAAATTTATATAAGAGGCATTAGATAATTATTTTACTTCTCTGTGTACTTGGCTGGGGCTTGGTAGCTACTGATGGATCTCATTGGGGAAAGATTTGGATGGGCCATATGTGGGGAGGGGGGAATCCTGATGTGTACCTCTTTAGATATTTGGAAGCTTTTTCTATTTGGCTAGTAAGAGTCCAATGAGGAGAATTTTCCACTTTCCTTCCTCGTAAGTCACCAGTTTTTAGCTACCACATTATGACTCCCCCCCCCAGGGGATAATTGACAATGTCTAGAGACATTTGATTATCAAGAGTGGGTTGGTACTAAAACCCAATAGATAGAAGTTGCAGGTGCTGTTGAACATTCTGCAATGCACAAGACAGCCACTTACAACAAAGAATTATCCATTTCAAAAATGTATGTAGAGCCTATCTTAAGAAACCCTGCTCTAAGATATAAGCCTGATTGCTAGTGCTCCAAGAACCAGGTGAAAGCAGAGAGCTCAGGAATCTCAACATCCAATTTGCTTCATCTGTAATACCCTCGCCTTCTACTATGCCTGATATTTCCCAGTTTAGAGTCCTGTGTTACCCTCTATAGAAACTCTTATTTTCTAGTAGGGTAGGATAGAGGCTTCCATTTGATTTTAACTATTTTGGTATTGCAAGTCTTTTGAACATGGCTTTGTCAATGAATTCTAGCTCAGATGAAAATACTGTTTGTTAGGTGACCATGATGTTATGTGTTTGTCCTATTGGGACAGGATTGACTGATGAGACTGAGTAGCTTTGTACATTTTACGAAAGGCTTAAATGGGACAATAATATGAGATGAGATTGTAAACTAGGAGGTAGATGAACTCTGGAATTGACAGTTATTCCCCATTTTTTGACTTCAGTTTTATTCTCTCTTTTCACTCCAAATCCTGCTCTAGGTGCTTATATTCAAATAAGCATATGTTGAAGTTGCTAGTTACTCCTACTTTCTTTTTCCGCATAATCTCACATTCTTACCCCAATCTCCCTCTTCATCTCCAATGAAAACACAACAGAATTTTAGTCTTTTACTGCTTCCTTGATTAATATGAGAGTTGAAATTACTATTAAGTTTTGACCAAAAGATGAGGTACTAACTTAGCAAGATTAAAGTTCTAAGTGTGTTAGCTTTTCTTTTGGCACACACATGCACATTTTTACTTTCTCCCATGTGTTTTCATCTTTTCTCTTATTTGTAAAATACACATTTTTTTAATATAGATGACCCAGAAATGTTAACTTATGTTGCTCTCTTAAAATAATCACTTCTTTGTTTGTATGTTTCAGTCAACTTACTTTATATTGAGTAGATACCAAAAATATTTTCTCTGAAAGCTGGGTTGCAGCTAATAGCCGTTAGACTTCATTTTTTTGCATCATGTCCAATGTGTTTTAGCACTGCTATGATACAGTGTCTGGTGGGCATCATGTATTTAAAAATTTGTATTAAAACATTTTATATGCATAATGTTTAAAAGTTAAAGTAAATTTTTTTAGTGTCATAGCACTGATAATTTATATAATGCATTATTTAAATGTGCAAGATACTTATTTTTAAAGTTACAAAATAAGGCAATATCCATTTAGTGTAAAAGTGATAAGAAAAAATGAAAATCATATATAATTCTTATATCTGGAAATCTGTGAAGATGTTAATATATGTAATTTTATGTTTTTTTTAAATCTATATTTTTATACATTTATTAACAGAGCTAGACCAGAGTTTTGTCGTATACTTAAAATATATGTAGCTGACATCTCTCCATCATATTAAACACTTATAAAATAATATTGTTCATTTGCTTTATTTTTTTTTGTTGTTTGTGTTTGTTTGTTTTATTATGGTGACTTTGGTAAATACCCAAATAGAAGGATTGCTGGATCATGTGGTAGATCAATTCTTAGTTTTTTGACGAACCTCCATACTGTTTTCCATTGGTGGCTATACCAATTTGCATTCCCACCAGCAGTGTATGAGGGTTCCTTTTACTTCGCATCCTCTCCAACACTTGTTATTACTTGTCCTGTTGATAACAGCTATTCTAACAGATGTTAGATGGTATCATTGTGGTTTTGATTTACATTTCCCTAATAGCTAGTGATGTTGAGCATATTTTCAAATATTTGTTGGTCATTTGTCCTCTAGGGAGAAGTGTCTGTTCAAGTCCTCTGCCCATTTTTTGATTGGATCATTTGTTTTTTTGTTGTTATTGAGTTGTATGAGTTCTTTGTATATTTGGGATATTAGGCCCTTATTGGAGGCATTCTTGCAAATATATTTTCCCATTCAGATGGTTGTATCTTTACCTCATCGACAGTTTCATTTGCTGAGTAGAAGCTTTTTAGTTTGATGTAGTCTCATTCATTTATTTTTGCTTTTACTTCCCTTGCCTTTGAGGTCATATTCATAAAATCCTCTTTAAATCCAAGGTCCTTGAGTTTAGTTCCTATGTTTTCTTCTATGCAGTTTATTGTTTCAGGTCTTATATTCGGGTTCTTAATCTATTTTGACTTAATTTTAGTGTGTGCTGATAGACAACAGTCTAGTTTCATTATTTGCAGGTGGCTTTCCAGTTTTCCCAGCACCACTTATTGAAGAGGCTTTCCTTTCTCCACTGTATGTTTTTGGCTCTTTTGTCAATAATTATTTGCTAATGTAAACATGCGTTTATTTCTGGATTCTCCATTCTGTTTCACTGGTGCATGTGTCTGTTTTTCTGCCAATACCATGCCATTTTGATTATTGTTGCTTTGTAGCATAATTTGAAGTCAGATGGAGTGATGCCTCCAGCCTTGTTCTTTTTTCTCAGGATGGCTTTGGTGATTCTGGGTCTTTTGAGCTTCCATACAAATCTGATGATTTTTTATACTATTTTTTAAAAAAATGCCAATGAGATTTTGATGGGATTGCATTAAATCTGTATAATGCTTTAGAGAATATGGTCATTTTAACTGTGTTGATTCTTCCAATCCAAGAACATAGAATATCTTTCCAATTCTTTGTATCTTCTTCAATTTCTTTTAACAGGGTCTTGTAGTTTTCATTATATAGGTTCTTCACATGTTTCATTAGATAGATATTTTATTCTTTTTGTTGCAGTTGCAAAAGGAATTATTTTTCCCACTTCATTTTCTGACACTTCATTATTAGAGTATAAGAATGCTATGGATTTTTGAACATTGATTTTTGTATCCAGAAACTTTACTGTATTTGCTTATTGTGTCTGTTAGTGTTCTTTTGGAGTCTTTAGGGTTTTCTATATAGAGAATCATGTCATCCACAAATAGTGACAGTTTTACTTCTTCATTTCCTGTATGGATGCCTTTCATATCTTTCTCTTGCCTGACTGCACTCTTCTACGACCTCTAATGTTATATTGAATACAGTGGCGATAGTGGACAGCTTTGTCTTGTTCCTGATCTTACAGGGAAGGATTTTAGTTTTTCACTATTAAGTATAATGTTGGCTGAGGGTTTGTCATAAATGGCCTTTATTATGTTAAGGTACTTTCATTCTATACCAGTTTTGTTAAGTGTTTTGATCATAAATGGCTGCTATATCTTGTCAAAGGCTTTTTCTGCATCTATGGATATGAGCATCTATTGATATGAGCATTTGCGTCTTATTTTTTAATTTGTTTTATGTAGTGTATCACATTAATCGATTTATGTATGTTGAACCATCCCTGTGCCCCTGGAATGAAACCCACTTGATCATGGTGTATAATCATTTTAATATGTTGCTGTATTTGGTTCACTGGTATCTTATTTAGGATTTTTGTATCAGTGTTCATGAGAGATATTGGTCTGTAGTTTTCTTTTTTTGTGTTATCTTTACCAGGTTTTGGTATCAGGGTAATATTGGCCTCATAAAAAGAAATAGGAAATACTGCCTCCTCTTTGGTTTTAAGGAGGAGTGTGAAGAGAATAGGTATTAAATCTTCTTTGAATGTTTGGTAGAATTCACTGCTGAAGCAGTCTGATCCTGAACTTTTACTTTTTGGCAGGTTTTTGGTTGTTTCAATTTCCATACTGCTGATCAGTCTATTTAGATTTTCCAGTTCTTCTTGATTCAATCTAGGAAGGTTATATCTTTCCTAGTATTTGTCCATTTCTTGGTGTTACATACTTTTTCATAGTATTCTTGTATGATCCTTTGTATTTCTGTGGTGTCTGTCATAATTTCTCCTCCTTCTTCCCTGATTTTGTGATCTTTCTTTTTTTTTCTTTAGTGAGTCTAGCCAGGGATTTGTCAATTTTATCAACCTCCTCAAAGAACCAGCTCTTTGTTGCATTTATTTTTTCTATTGTGTTTTTGTTTTCAATTTCATTACTTTCTGCTCTAATTTTGATTATTTCCTTCCTTCAGCTAACTTCAGTTGTTCTTCCTTTTCTAGTTTTTTAAGCATTAGGTTGTTTATTTGGGCTTGTTCTTGTTTTTAGAGATAGTCCTGTAATAATGTGAACCTTCCTCTTATGACAACTTTTACCATGTCCCAAAAGTTTTGACATGTTGTACTATCTTTATCATTTGTTTCTATGTATCTCTTCATCTCTCTCTCTGTTTCTTCTCTGACCCAGTCATTATTCAGTAGTATGTTGTTTAATCTCAATGTATTTGTGGTTCTTCCTGCTTTCTTTTTGCATTTGATCTCTAGCTTCAAAGGATTATGATCAGAGACTATGATTGGTATGATTTTAACCTTCTTATGTTTGTTGAGGCTATCTCTGTGACCCAGTATGTGGTCAATCCTTGAGAATGTTCCATGTGCAGTAGAGAAGAATGTATAAGCAGCTGTTTGGAGATGAAAGGCTCTGTAACTGTCCATTATGTCCAGTTGATCTAATGTGTCATTTAAGGACGTTATTTCCTCATTAACTTTCTGTTTGAATGATCTATTCATATCTGATAGTGGATATTTAGGTCCCCTACTATGATAGTATTTTGGTCTGTTTCTCCCTTTAGTTCTGTAATTAATTACTTTAAATATTTCGGGGCTCCCTCATTGGAAACATAAGTATTAATAAGTGTTATGTCTTATCGGTGCATGATTTCTTTTATCATTATGAAGTGTGCCTCAGCATCTTTCTTTACCTTTTTTATTTTGAAGTATATTTCATTCGATATTAATACCACTACTCCTGCTTTTCTCTGAATGCCATGTGCTTGAAATGTCATTTTCCACTCTTTCACTTTGAGTCTATATTCGTCTTTGGAGCTGAGATGTGTTTCCTGTAGGCAGCATATGGTTGGTTTTTGTTGTTTGATCCATTCTGCAACTCTGCCTTTTTATCAGTGAGTTCAGTCCATTTACATTTAGGGTAATTATTGAAATATGAGGTTTTCCTATAGCCATTTTATCTTCTACTTTCTTGTAGATCGGTGTTTCTATTGCTTTCTTGTCATTGTGTTTCTGTTTTTTTTATTTTGGTTGGGTTTTGTGGATTTTTTCTCTTGTCCTTCTTGTTTTATGTTATGTACCTCAGTTCTGAATCTTTGGTGCGTGGTTACCATTACGAATATATAGAGGATAGTTATGTATATAGTAGTCCATTTTCTTCTGCACGTGCCTTATTTTCATTCCCCTTTGTGAATTTGGATCTTTGAATCCTCCCCTTTTCTGTTACTGTTGTCTAAATTTGTTCCTATGTATGCTGAATGTTTATTACTATCTTGCAATAGCAAATCTCTTCTAATTGTTTAAGCTTATAATGCTTTGTTCTTTATAAGGGGTGCATTCCTTTGCTCCTGTCTGCTAGTTGCCTTACTTATAGTTATGTATTTTTTCGTCATTTCGTTTTAGGAGAGCTTACCTCTTTCAGTATTTCCTGTAATGCAGGCCTCGTAGTGGAAAATGCCCTCAATTTTTGTATGTCTGGAACGGTCTATTTCTCCTTCACATCTAAAGGAGAGCTTTATTGGATACATTATTCTTGGCTGGTAGTTCCTTTCATTTAATAGTTTAAATATCTCATTCTACTCCTTCTGGCTTGTAAAGTTTGTGCTGGAAAGTCCAATGGTAATATAGTAGGTTTTCCTTTATAGGTTACCATCTTTTCCCTGGCTGCCCTGAGAATTCTTTCTTTGTCATTGATTTTTGATAATTTTAAGATAATGTGTCTTGGAGAAGGCCTTTTTGGGTTGAGATAATTGGGTGTTCTGTTCACTTCTTGAATTCCAAGCTCCAGCTCATTCCCTAGATTTGGGAAATTCTTGTCCACTATTTGTCTGAAAATGCTTTCTAATCCCCTGTTCTTTTTCCTCCCATTCTAGAATGCCCATTATTCATGTTTCCTTTCCTGATAGTATCAGCTAGTTCTTATATTTCTCTTTCATTATTTTTCATTTTTTGGTCTCTTTCTTCTTCCTTCTGATTTATTTCTAGATTTATGTCTTTGATATCACTGATCTTTTCCTCCATTCAGTCGACTCTGTTTCCCAAGCTTGTTATTTCATTCTTCGTCTCTTTTAGTATGTTCCTCATCTCCAGAAGTTCTGTTTGGTTCTTTTTTAGGGTTTTCAGCTCCTTGCTAAAAATCTCATTCTGCTGATCAATTCCTCTGGTAGCTCTTATTTGCACATCCTTTGCTCAGATATGTGTGTGTGCAGGTTGGGGTGTTTTTTGTTGAGTTTTGGATGTTTACCTTATTGTTAATTCAAGGGGAGAGATCAGGGGACATCTCTTACTCTGCCATGTTTCTGACATCACTTGTTTGCTTTATTTTAAAGAGATTTCCTGCTAACCTCTGTGAATTATGTTCCTGCATAGTGCTGTGATGAGTGTTGACAAGAGAAAATAAAATATGAAAAATTTCTTACTACTCTATATAAATGTTCCTGAAGCATGTGATTTCTTTAAAAACAACAGATGAATTAGTTTTAAAGTATTTTAAAGTAGCTAACATTTCCTTCGAATTACCATTCATTGTTTCAAGTTCTCAGTTTGCTGAAATTTTTTTTCATCATGAATAGGTATTGGATTTTGTCTAACACTCTTTCTGCATCTGTTGATAAAATCTTGATTATTTTTATTCTTTTAATGTTACAGATTACATCAGTTGCTTTAGGAATGTTGAACCTTGCATACTTGGAATAAATTCCACTTGGTTTTGTGTCTAATTATTCTTACACATTGTACAATTCAATTCGTTAGTAGTTTGATTAGAATTTTTGCATCTGTATTCATTAGAGATATTAGTCTAGTTTTCTTGTAATGTTTTTCTTATTTTGGTATTAGAATAATGCTGGCCTCACAGAATGACTTAGAACGTATTCCTTCAACTTTTATTTTCTGGAAGCAGTTATAGAGAATTGATATTATTTCTTTCTTAAATGTTTGATAGAGTCCAAAAGTGAACTCATCTGGGCTTGATGTTTTCTGTTTTGGAATGTTATTAATTATTAATTCAATTTCTTTAATAGATATAAACCTGTTTGGATTATTTCTTCTTGGATGAATTTTGTTAGATTGTGTCTTTGTAAGAATTGGTCCATTTCCTCTAGATATCAAATTTGGGGGCATAGAGTTTATAATTTTCCTTTTTCATCATCTTAATGTTCATGGGATCAGAAGTGATGGTCTTACTTTCGTTTCTGATATTAGTCGTTTCCATTATTAGCCATTCATATTTTCTTTTTTAATTTTTTGTTCTCAGTTAGCCTTACTAGAAGTTTAGCAGTTTTACATTTAAACTAATCTGTTTTCTCATGATCAAATTTTACAATTGATTTCTTGTTTTCAGTTTTATTCATTTCTGCTCTAATTTTTATTCTTCTTACTTTAGGTTTAATTTGCTTTTCTTATTCTAGTTGCCTAAGAAAGAAACTTGAATTATTGATTTACAATAATAAATTAGAAAGCATGCTTTTTTTCTGTTCTAATATATGCAATCAGTACTATAAATTTTCCTCTAAGAAATGCTTTTCCTGTATCTCATACATTTGACACATTCTATATTCATTTTTATTTTATTCACAATTCTTTATTTTTCTTGTTTTTTTTTGTTGTTGTTGTTGACCCACGTGTTATTTAGAGGTGTGTTATTTTATCTCTTTCATGGGATTTTCCAGCTGTCTATTATTTCTATTTTCATTCCATCATGGTGTTAGAAAACACTTTATATGATTTTTATTCTTTTAAATATAAAGTGCGATTTATGGCTCAGAATGTGGTCTACCTTGGTGAAGATGCCATGTGAGCTTGAGAAGACTGTGTATACTGCTCTTGTTGGATGCAGTATTCTGTAAATATCATTTAGATCCGTTTGACTGATGCTCCTGTCCAGTTCAAGTGTGTCTTTACTGATTTTCTGTCAATTATTGAAAGAGGGATATTGATGTCTCCAAGAGTAAAGTGGATTCATCAGTTTCTTCTTGCAGTTCTATCAGTTTTTGTCTTACGTATTTTGACATTCTATCGTTAGGCACTCACACATTAAGGTTTGTTATGTTAGAGAATTAACTCCTTTATTATTATGTGATACCCTCTTTATTCCTAATACTTCTTGCTCTGAAATTTCCTCTATCTAAAATTATGTATCACTACTTCAGCTTTCTTTTATGAGTGTATAACTATCTTTATCTCTCTACTTTAATCTGTGTCATATTTAAAGTTGGTGTCTTGTAGACTGCATATAGTTGGGGGGAGGGTCTTGTTTTTATAACCACTCTGACAGTCTCTGTATTTTAATTGGTGAATATATTTAGACTGTTGATGTTTAAAGTCATTATTGACATAGTGGGGTTAATATCCATCATATTTATTGCTGTTTTCATTGCCCTTGGGTGTTTTTTTTTCTTTTTTTTTTTCTTTTTTCTGTGTTCCACTCTTTTTTTGCATTCTCTGATTTTAATTGATCATTTTATATTATTCAGTTTTTTACTCTCCCTGGCTATAATTATACTTTAAAAAAATAAATTTTTAGTGGTTGCTATAGAGTTTTCAGTGTACATTTATAAGCAATCCAATTCTACTTTCAAACAGCATGCCATTTAATAAGTAGTAGAAGTGTTATATAACCGAATAGTCCCAATTCCTTGCTTCTATCCCTTTAAATAGTATTTCCTTGATAATTTCTAAACTGTTAAGCATATAAAGGCATTCATTATTTCTACTTTATTGTTTTAATTCCTGGTATTTCCTTTTGATTCATTCTTAAGAGTTTCCATCTCTGCTTCCATTGTGCATCTATAATTGCAGATTGTCTGCTTTTTTCATTAGAGCCCTTACCATATTAGTCATAGTTGTTTTAAATTTCCCGTTTTAATTCCAAAATTGCTGCCATATCTGAGACTCATTCTGTGTCTTCAATTTCATCAAGATTATTTTTTATTTCCTTTTAGTATGCCCTGTAATTTTTTTGTTGAAAGTCACACGACATAATGTACATAAAAGGGATTGAGGTAAATAGCTCTTTAATGTAAGATTTTTCTGTTCATTCAGCTCAAAGTTAGACTGTTTATTGTTTACTGTATCTATAGGTATCAGATGCTAAAATTTCTCGTGTCCTTGCCTTTGTTTATTCTTTTCTTTGGATTTCCCTAGAGATTTCTTAAATAGGGTCTGAGAGTTGTTCTTTCAGTTATAATTTCCTATTATAATGTAGGTGCCCTATCGATGTGGTGGTAAAGTGTGGGAGGGAAAAGAGGCAGTCTATGTTTCTGTTATTAGGTCTCAATTTTGTTTTTCTGTGTGTGTGTGTGAGAGAGAGAGAGCCTATGTCTATAGGCTAATATAATCTGTGATTATTTCTTTTGAGTAAATTTGTGGAAGTGTAATGCCTGTGTAAAATTGAGGCTTCTAGTAATAAGTGAATCATTATTGTGTGTTCCATTATCCACAACCTTACCAGCCCTATTGTCTTAACTGAAACAAACATTTTACTTTTTTAAGCCAAAATGGTATCTCATCTTTTAAAAATTTAGCTTTAATAAGGAAGATCTGCATTTTAAAAATGAGATTTATTTTCTCATTTTCCTAAGTTATTTTGTATTAATAACATATCACTTAATTTGCTATTTATTAGTTATAGTTAACAAGGCAGAAAAACATTAAACAATCGAACTTTATAGTTTACTACATTAACACAGTAGTAGAGCTTCATCTATCAAGATTTTTTTTACCCTTTGTCCAGTTTTATTAACAACGGTTATATCTTGTACACAGAATAAAGTCAAAAGGCCTGCATCGTTTACTAGAATTATTTAAATAACACCTTTGAACATTTTTTGAATATTTGGTTAAACATTTAATTCCAAAACTACCTGGGGCTCTAGCCACTGTGCATAGTTTTGAGCATCCTTTCCATTTCTTTTGGGATGACCGATTTGTTCAGGTTTCTGCCTCTCCATTTCGCTCATTGTTTATCTTATTATTGATTTAATCAATTTTGTGCTTTGATTTGTATTCTTTGTTATGCATTCATAAGTTACTTCATTCCTTTTCTAGCTTTATAAGTTACATGTTGCAAATTGCATGTTTATTTGCTTTAATAAGTCTGTAAGTTTATTCAATACTAAATAGTTCTGCATTCAGTTCCAACGTGGAGGTGGGGGCTGGTTCCCCAAACCACCAAGCAATTCTTGAGCACTAGCCAAGTGTCTTAAATTCAGCTTAATTCTGACATTGTATACCTGAAGATAGCATGAGATTCCACAGGCTAAGGATTCAGTTCTACATTACTGTCCCACCACAACTCTTCAGATACTAATTGCAAGTCAAGGTTGTTACCTGTGCTTCTGACCAACCCTCTATATAGATCAGAAGTTCCAACAACCCACTCCTTGGGTTTGATTAATTTTATGGAGTAGCTCACAGAACTCAGAGGATCATTTTACTTACTAGATCACCAGTTTTTTAAATAAAAGGGTATAACTCAGGAACAACCAGATAGAAGAGATATGTAGCTTAGGATATGGTAGAGGGGGTGTAGAGCTTCCATACCTTCTCAAATCATGCTACTTTCTCGATATTTCCCCTTGCTCTCCAACCCAAAAGTTTTTCGATCCCTGTATTTTGGGGATTTTAATTTAATTAATTAATTAATCAATTTATTTTTATTTTTTAGGCGAGGAAACCCTTTGTTGACCTCATAGATTGCAAAGACCTTCTCATCTTACAATCCTTTATTTTTTATTTTTTACACCTACACAACCTGGTCTTCCTAGGTGGTCACCCATCCAAGTTCTAACCAGGCCAAACCCTGCTTAGCTTCTGAGATCAGCCAGAATTGATTTGGCTTGTTTAGGGCGACATGGCCATAGACTATTTTGGGGATTTTTATGGAGATTTCACACATGATTAGTCATTAACTCTTATTTTTAGCCCTTCTGCCTTCTCAGGAGAATGTGGGACAGGGTTTAAAAATTCCAAGCTTCTAATCTTGGCTTGGTTTTACCAATAACCAGCCCTCATCCAGGATCTATCCACAAGCCCTTTGAGAATCACCTTGTTAGAACAAAGGACACTCCTATCACTTAAGAAATATAAGAATTTCAGGAGCTCTGTGTCAGGAACCCTGGGAAGAAACCAATATCTCACATACAGTCATATGTGTTTAATGATGGGAATACACTCTGAGAAATGCCTCATTAGGTGGTAGCATTATTGTGCTAACGTCATAGGATGCACTTACGCAAAGCTAGATGATATAGCCTGCTACACACCTAGGCTGTATGGTATAGCCTGTTGCTCCTAGGTTACAGACCTACACAGCATATTACTATACTGAATACTATAGGCAATTATAATACAAAGGTAAGTATTTGTGGATCTAAACATATCTAAATATAGAAAAAGTACAGAAAAATGTGGTATAAAAGATAAAAATTGATATATCTCTGTAAGGCACTGAACCATACATGGAACGTGCAGGACTGGATTTTGTTCTGGGTGAGTGAGTGAATAATGAGTGTATATGAAGGCCTAGGACATTACTGCACACTACTGTAGACTTTATAAACACTGTACACTTGGACACTAAATTTGTAAAACAACAATCAAATCAAGGCACAAGAGAAAACAATGCAATCAAGAGACTTGGTAAACATGAGATGTTTGAAACACCTAGTGTAACATATCATGCTGTTTTCAGCAAACTCTTTTTATAAATAGAAGAATACATTCTAAAATAACTAAAAATTATAGTATAGTATATACATAACCAGCACCTTAATTTGTTTATTGTTATTCTCAAGTATTACGAACTATACATAATTGTATATGCCATACTTTTGTACTCCTGCTAGCACAGTAGCTTTGTTTACATCAACATCGCCACAAACATTTGAGCGATGTGTTATGCTATGACATTAACACGACTATGGTGGCACTAGGCAATAGGAATTTTCCATCTCCGTTATAATTTAATGGGACCACTGTCATATATGTGGTCTGGTATTGACCAAAACATTGTAATTCAGCACATGACTGTATTAAAAGTTTTTCTCTAAATTTTACCTCTTGATTTCGTATGTGTTTGGGTTTTTTTTTCTTTTTTTTTAGAGGACATTTACAGTATTCCTGATTGATGCTATCAGTAATTGGATTATTGATACTTTTAGTGTTTTTCACAAATTCTAAAGAAAACTGTATTATTTATCCATTGCTGTGTAGCATACTACTCTGAAACAGTTGTAACCAGCAGTGACCTAAACTAGAAACATTTATTTTATGATGGTTCCTCTGAGTCAGGAATTCAGGAGCAGCTTAAATGGATGGTTGTGGTTCCTGGTCTCTCTTGAGGTTATAGTCAAGATATTAACCAGGGTTGTAGTCACCTGAAGGCTTGAAAGCTGGAGAATCTGCATCTAAGCTGGTTCCTCCTGTGGTTGGCAAGTTACTACTAACTCTTGCCAGCAGTTTCATGCCAAATGGACCTCATAGAGTTTCCTGACTGTCCTCACTGCATGGAAGGTAGTTTCTTTCAGAACACATGGTCCAAGAGAAGTCAAGGCCTCTCCTCAGAAATTACATTCTGTTTTATCTACAGTATCCTGTTGTTTATACCGGCCAGCTCTATAGAGTGATAGGAGATTACGCAAAAAGACCTGAACACTAGATGAGAACCATCAGGGCCATCTGGGAGGCTAGTTAAAATAAAATGGAAATATGAAATTTTCTTGTAGATTGTTAGAAATCCTTGTATTTTGAGTATGAGACTTCCTTTCTTATGACAACCAGAAAGTTATGTGGACACCACCTCTTCTTTTCAGGCCTCCGTACTTACTCCAGATATCTTTTGAAGCAGCTCTCGCTTTATGTGGAGAACTATAGTTGTGGTTTTCAGTTGGGATAAATGGAGCTGTTGAGTATTCAGAATTAGAGATTGGTAAGCCCCCTTACCATTCATTTTCCTCTTTTCCTCTTATGATCTTCCTACTACTTTAGATCTTATGGTTGTTCTGGAGTTCTGCTGGGAATTTTTTTTTTTTTTTGCAGATGCGTTCTTTTACAAATATTGGTTTGTAAATGCTCCCCTGCCCCCCATTCTAGTTATTTGTAGCCCATGTGCTCTATATCTTCCAGAAACTTTTTAGCATTCTGGTCATCTCCACTTTTTATCTTTTCTGATGGTGTAGCTTTATCTCTTGTTTCTTCTGTAACATCAGTGATATTTCTGAAGACAGTCGTGATAAACTTGTGTGCTCAACCTTCGTAAACTGTAAGCTTCTGCTTCTGAAACTACCTTCTGTCAGGTTTGACTCACTATTATGCAGTCTGGTTTGCATCTAAAAAGGGAAAAGACTGTTCTCCCATGAGCTTTCTTGTATGTTTACTTAGAAAAGGCCTTATTTTGTTAACAAGTAGATTGCACTACAGATCCAAAGTTGGAGATCCTATGTTATCTGTTGCCTTTTCAAAGGAATAATCTGGACATCATGAGCTAGCTCTGTTTCATTTAAGAATTAGAAAATTGATTGGTCAGAATGCATTTGAATTTTTTTTTCACTTAGAGTAGGGGTCATCAACCCCTGGGTCATGGACCAGTACTTGTCCATGGCCTGTTAGGATCCAGGCGTCACAGCAGGAGGTGCACAGTGGGCAAACAAGTGAAGTTTCATCTATATTTGTAACCGCTCCCCAGCACTAGCATCACCACTTCAGCTCCACCTCAGATCATCAGGCATAATTCTCATAGGAGCACTGGTCCCTGGTGCCAAAATAGTTGGGGACCACTGACTTAGAGAACTAAATTCTCTCTGTCACCCGTTAATGATACTACTACTTTTGTTCGTTGTTGGGGGATTTTGTTTCAATGAGAGTAGGTTTTATTGTTGTTTTTCTTACCTCAATGTTTAAGGAATAGCATTTTCTCAGGACAGAGAATGGTGTTTACGTGAGAAAAGGTACATAAAGAATGACATCAGTATAGAAAACATTGAACCTATCTATTCATAACTGATCATCAGTTAGTTGTCTCATTACAGCCCTTTAACCATGGGGCAGGGGAAAGATTTACAAAACAGGATGGATATATTGCACCCAAGCTCTTAACCTGGATTTGTCTGCAACTGGATCTGTGAGTAAATTTGTATATTGGGTTTTTTCATATGTAAAAATGAAGGAGTAATGTTTAGTGATCTTGCTAAAAGTAACCGAGTCTCTAACTTTTATGAAGACACTTTGGAAATTTTATTGCCTGAAAGTCATGATGAAAAGTTATTTTGCAATACAAGGAATAACAAGATTTTTGAGCATTCTTCTGGTTTGGATTCTGAAGAGGATAAAGCTTTCCTCTATTGTGTGACATTATATAAGAAAAAATTCTAAGCTGTCTTTTAAAAGCAGAAAAAAATTTTTTAGTACTTTCTCCCCTAAAATGTATCCAACTATGTTAAGATTCTATTATAGTATAAATGTTTAAACTCAGTTTTCATTTGTCATGGCAAAGTTACCTAAGCATGCTTATTGGGGTGGTGGTATATGTGCATTAGTAAATATAATTAGAGAACATAATTTCTTTGACTCAAGTATTCAAATTGTAGAAGATTTGGCCTCATGTTTCTTGCACAAGCTGAAAAGTCTCATTTGAAATGGCATATTATCCTTAAAAGTTTTTAGGAAAAATTCTAAGATTTTGCATTTGCATGGGTAATTTCTCTAGAAATTCTCAAATGGTTTCTCTCTAAGTCAATGTTATTTTCAATTTTTTCCTTCCAAAAATAGTTGAATTAACATTTGCTAATTAATTCACTGGGATTGTAGCATATCATATTTACATTTACATAAATTTAACTATGTAAGCTTGTCAAAGAGAAAATTATTTAAACAGTAGTAAGGATTCTATTCATTATTCTTCTCAAATGAACATATGCCATGGAGTAATTGCTCTTGCAAGAAAGTATAATACTGTACTTTTAGTTAAGAGATTTTCAAAGAAAATTTGCCTATATGTGCTCTTTCTTCACTGACTTTAGTTCCCAGGACTTAAATCTTGGGCCCCATACAGGATACCCTCCTTCCAAAGTGTTTTTGTTGGTAAGTTTTTATTGCCTTTATACTGTTTATCTATTCAAGTAAATCTATTAGTTTTGATTCACAAGCTTAACTTCCTCTTCCTATTCAGCATGTTTCTAATCAGATTCCATATGCTCAGAGAATGTAATCTACTATTAGTATAATATTTAAAATGTAGTTATAAATGAATTAGTACCAATAAAATGATATAATGCATCTCAAAACTGAAAGGATTTCTAGATTGTTTGCAAATTTGTGTTGTTTTTTTCATCAGAAATAATTATATTTTATCTTTAGACATGTATTTTAAAGATGCCCTCCCAATATTATTTCTTTTTATCTATTCTTTAGTACAAAATTGATACTTCATTAATATTCATATTCATTAATATCAGGATTCTAATAGGAACTTTACGAAGTATAGTTATGTCCTGCATAACAACATTTCAGTCAATAGCAGGCTGCATATACAACGGTGGTCACATAAGTTTATAATGGAGCTAAAAAATTCATGTCACGTAGTGACATCTTAGCCGTCATAACATCATACTTAGGTGTTTATGGTGATGCTTGTGTAAACTTACTGCACTGCCACTCATATAAAAGCATAGTGCATACCATTATGTACACTACTTGATAATTATAATAAACAACTGCGTTATTGGTTTATGTACTTACTATACTGTAGTTTTTAATTTAGAGTATACTTTCTACTTATAAAAATAAGTTTTCTGTCAAATAGTATGTCATGTAACTCTAGTAGCAAGCCTCATAATCTTGTGTTCATTGCATCTCTTGATCGCATCCTTTTTGCCTATGCTTGATTTGATTTGATCTTGTGTTGTTTTGTTCATTATGGCTCCTAAGTATACAAAATACACTGCTAATGTTGCCAGCAAGACGCCATGTCGAGTGATTGACCTGGAAATGAAATTGAAAGTGATAAAGGACTGAAGGTAGAAAATCATTGATGGTTATTGCTCACCAGTCAGGCATGTCCCATTCCACTGTAGCTACAATCTTAAAGAACAAGAGTGGAAGCTGTTAAAGTATCTGCTTCACTGAAGGCAACGAGACTAACAAAAATTCAATAAGGGCCTATGTCAGACATGGAGAGAAACTACTCAGGACCTGGTTTGAAGACCAGAACCAGAAGCATATCCCTCTGAACACTGTGACAATCAAGGCCTAAGCAAAAGTTTGTAGTGTTCAAAGAAAAGGCTGGACCCAACTACAGTGTTGAATTTACTGCTAGTTCCAAGTGGTTTAAACGACACAATCGTTATTCATTATATAATATGAAAATGAGTAGTGACTCAGGGAATGCTGATGTGAATGCAGCTGAAGAATTTTTGGAAATTGGATAAGCTGATTATGGAGGAAAATTACTTGCTAAAGTAAATACTCAATATGAACAAAACCTCCCCGTTCCAGAAATGGGTGCCTGAAAGGACTTTGATAGATTAGGAGGCCAAGTCACTGCTGAGTTTCAAGGCTTTCAAGGACAGGATAACAATCTTGCTTGGGGGCAGTGTCACAGGCCAAAAATTCAAACCCTCTATGGTCTGGTACAGTGAGGACTTCAAGCATATCAGTATGCACACACTGCCAGAGTACTATGGAAGCGATAACATGTCATGAATGACATTGCTCCTCTTCCAAGATGCCCTCCTAAATTGCTATGCCAGTGAAATACCTTTCAAGATTTTGCTTATTGGTTGATAATGCTTCCAGACACCCTCATTTTATTGGTGATATTTATCATAGTGGTGTTTTTCACTACAAATACCATTTCCTTGATCCAACTAATGAATCAAATAAGTATAGAAGTTTTTAAGATTTACTGTTTTGGGAGGACCTTTGCTCAGGCTATTGCTAAAACTAAGGAAAACAATGAGGAGACACTGCTGCAATTCTGGGAGGATTTTACATCTATGACTGCATCAAGAACCTTGCTTCGGCTTGGGGTATTGTCACCAAGGAGTGTATAGATGGCATCTAGAAGAAGACACTCAAGAGGCTTCTCTCTGACTTAATTGGATTTGCCAAAGATGAGGAGATTGCAAAAATCAGCAAGGCTGTGGTTGAAATGGCAAACAATTTTTCCTTAGCGTGGAACAGGATTACACTGAAGAGCTCCTAGATGTTGCTCCTGAGGAACTGACTAATGAGTTGTTAGAACTGCAACAGGAACGCATAGCTGAAGAGACAAAAGAAAAGGAATCTAAAAGAGAAGATAAGGAAGAACCCCAATATCTGCTTACAAGCAAATCTGTGATGAAAAACGGAAATCAAGCAAACCACTTTGGAGAAATTTCTGATGAGTGACACCTCCTCAAGAGCCTCAGGCAGGTCCTTCAAGAGATATTCCAGAAGAAAGCATTGTTATCATAGAACATAGAGGTCTAGCCTGTTATTGCTTCTGAAGACCTTCCAGTGGGACAGGATGTGGAAGTGGAAGATATAATATTGATCCTTACCCTGTGAAGCCTAAACTAAGGGGTGTGTGTCTTTTACTTTTTAACAACAACAAAAAAGTTTAAAAAGCAAAAAAAATAATTAAAAATATTTTTGTACAGCTGCAAAATATGTGTGTGTTAAATGGTTATTACAAAAGAGTTGAAAAGTTAAAAAATTGTTAAGTTTAGAAAGAAAAAAGATTACAGAAAACTAAGGTTAATATATTGAAGAAAGGAAAATATAATTTTTATAAACTTAGTGTATCTTAAGTGTACAATGTTTATAAAGCCTGCAGTAGTATACAGTAATGTCCTAGATTTTCACATGTACTTACCACTCACTCACTCAGTCACTCACCCAAAGGAACTTCCAGTCCTGCAAACTCCATTCATGGTAATGCCCTATATAAGTGTACTATTTTTTTTTATATTTCATGCTATGTTTTTCTGTGTTTGGATATACAAATACCATTGTTTTAATAATTGTGTACATAATTCAGTATTGCCTACAGAATTTAGTACAGAAACAGGCTCTACAGGTTTGTAGCCAAGAGCAATAGGCTGTATCATATAGCTTAGGTGTTTAGTAGGCTCTACCATTTAGGTTTGTGTAAGTACACTCTATGATGTTTGCACAATGACAAAATCGCCTAACAATGCATGTCTCAGAACATATCTTCATCCTTAAGCAACACATGACTATATATACATTTCACTAAAAAATATGTACATAATTGTGGTCCCAGGCACACTGCTGTGCAGTTTTGAAAACTCAAGTGATAGAGAGCATGGCTTTTCTGGAGAATTACAAACCTTTCAGTATAAATTATTTAGTCAGTTTTGAGTATTAGACATTATGAAATATTTTTCTTCATTTTAATATCAATAAAGAAAATAGCATGTCCTCATATTAAACTGAAGGTATTAAACCTCGGAATAATTAGTTCTGAGTGAGTTCCTAAGTAAATTGTGCCTTTTGGTATATGAGAACAAATGAGGAGGGGGAAAAAACGGTTCTGTAAAATTGTTAGCAATTACCATGGTTATCCCATTGTGGACAAGTTTATCTAGAAATCACAAAAAGCAGTAATTTTATTTGGAATTACTCTTCAGCTCTGGAGAGCTCAGGGAAGTATCTTGCCAAAGACGATGCCCTAACTAGACTTATTAAATCTGCATAATTTCATAGCCAACATTTTCAACCTGTCTATTTAGGAAGTACTAACAATACTGTTTGCTTGTCCATTAATTTGAAATTTATACCTATTTTGCCCCTATTTACCTTCAACCTGTGTTTTAACTCTACTTTTATCTTTACCTTGCTACAAACACTTCTTAATTCTAGTGGGCTGAAAAGAAAATTAAGTATATTCTTTCCTCAGTTTTATCTAAAAATAAATAAAACATGGAAACCACCCACAGATTCCTCCTAAAATACCTTTTTATAAATATTATTTGACTGTTTCTCTAATCAAAAATATTTTTCTAACATTATAGAGAGAATATTCTAATTTTTTGTGCATATTAACATACAGAGTTAGACACCAGGTAATTAGTAGTAGTATTTGTATTTTCACTTTTACTTAGAGGCTGATAGTAATAGTATTTTCAATACTTATTTACTCATCATCATCAGAAAGAGAGTAATGTTACACCATTTAAAAAATTTACCAAGAATTCTTGTCACAAAGTAATAATTCCCTCTGCTGAAACTTTGCGTTTTTGCCCCCAAAAGGTATTGAAGAAAATGTTCATTTGTATGCTTTTTATGCTTTCAGTCCACCCCACCAATTTTGAAAAGTTTTTGTAGATACTCTGTTAAAAAATTTCATCTTGTTCATCATTTCTAGCTATTAGGGAAATGCAAATCAAAACCACAATGAGATACCATCTCACACCTGTTAGAATAGCTGTTATCAACAGGACAAGTAATAACAAGTGTTGGAGAGGATATGAAGTATAAGGAACCCTCATACACTGCTGTGGGACTGCAAATTGGTACAGCCACTATGGAAAACAGTACGGAGTTTCCTCACAATAACTAAGAATTGATCTACCATATGATCCAGCAGTCCCTCTACTGTATATTTACCCAAAGACTTGAAAACTCTTTGTCTGAAAAGATATTTGCACACTGATGTTCATAGCAGCAGCATTCTTGGCAGCCAGGACATGGAAGCAACCAAAGTGTCCTCTGACAGATGACTGGCTAAAGAAGCTGTGGTACATATATACAATGGAATATTACTCAGCCATAAGATGAAATACTGCCATTTGTGGCAACATGAATGGACCTTGAGAGTCATGCTAAGCAAAATAAGCCCAACAGATAAAATGAAAACTACCTGATATCACTGATATAAACCTAAAAGCAACAAATAAACAAGACAAACAAGCAGAGACTCATAGACAGTAGACTAGTGGTTACTAGAGGGAAGGAGGCAGGGGATAGGTAGGTGGAGTAAAAGGGGCCAAATATGTAAAATTGGAAGTTATGTAAATTACATCAAGTGAATAAAATTTATCTTTCCTCATGTAAGTTGTTTTTGAAAACTGATTGGAAAGTGGTGTGCTTTAGTGTTTTTAACAAATGGATCTAAAACTCACTCATATGCTACGAATATCTGTTAATAGATTAGAATGTCCTATTTATAAATATTTTTAAGTGTATATGTATGAGAATTTTTATAGGAAATCATTTTTAGCCACAAAATCAGAGATGAAAACTTTTACAAAATGCTATTCATCGCACAAGCTTCTTTCAAAGAGCAGGTTTTTTTCCTGCTTATATGTTAAAGTTCTACATAAAGTATTTTTTGTTTTTCTTTTTATTTAGTAAGCAATATACTTTGACAGGCAGCCACTTCTTATTTCAGGAAAGATTCACAATTTATTGAAACACCCAAATTATTTCACTTTATTTGAAACAGTAAGTATAACAATACCTACAAATTCAGCAAATCAACTGGATTTATAAGTAAAGTTTTTTACCTTAGAGTATTCTTTTGCACATCTTGGAGCCCATTGATCTGCAAGAATAGGAAAAAAATTGACTTACTTGAACAACTTTGAAACTAAGTAAATGGGATATTTTCACCTGTTTTCTCTTGTAGATACTTTGGTATACAGTTCTATAACTCTTGCTCACCTTATTACTTAGGCTTCATCTGATTATCCGTTTTCCTTACATTGTCACTTCACTGACTCCATTCACTTGAAGTAGAAGCCTTGGGGCTTGCCTGAGGTGGTTCACTGAACCTAGTTTGCATTAACCCAAAACAAATTAGACTAGCCAGTCTTTTTGCAAAGCTTTATTATTCAAAAGGCAGATTATTTGATAGTACTTCAAGAGATTTTAATAAAACTTAAAAATTCTATTCTATGGAGAGTATTTTTTATTATTTAAGTTGAAGCACTTGGTTCATTTTCTCAGTTTAATGCACTGATTTTGTTTTCGATTTTTTGCTTAAAGTAGAAGTAGGAAAAATAATCTATATGTAAATATACTGTATGTGGGTGTCAGCGTACTAATATATGTATATGTAAATATGGCAAGTTGTTTATGCTCTTTTAAGTGATAAATACTATGAAGCAATTTGTAGAGGATCCATTTCGGTAAAAATATTGTGTTGTATGTGCATGCACGCATAACTCATACCAATAATGATATTGTTTGCATTCTGTTTTCCTAAATTTAACCAAATAAAAATTGTAGGAATTTCTGAACTTGGAATATTTATTAAACCTGAAATAATTTTATACAATATTCCAATCTAAGGTTTAAAAAGAGTTTCTTTTTAATACTGCATATTTTCATTTTAAACAATATTGTCCTCCTACTATGAAAAATGAAGAAATTAGCACTCTTAGTCATTGACTGCAGTTTTTTATATAATTATTTTACATTATCAAGATTGTTTATCATCTGTTCTGTAACTATAGTTTTTATAGTTCTTTTAGTTTTAATTCTTTGTTTTACTGTATTCGAAGCTCACTATCATGCCATGTTTGTGTGTATGTATCTTTGTCCCTGTCCATATGTTTCTTTAATTGGCTGGATTTTCATGGTCAGGTTCCCCATTCCCCACACTAAAGCTTTATTTACTCTATTTACTGAATCTATTCTAGTTTGAGAAGGCTGTTATCTTTATATGTGAATGAAATCTTTACCAAGTAGTGTTTAAACTGTCTCAAAACTTTGCAAATATTATTTCATTGTCTTTCTGCATTTATTTTTTTTTCCTTTTACATGTTTTTATCCCTGGAAGTCTGGTGAATTCTTCCTTTAGATTTGAAGTTTAACAATTGAATTAGGATTTTTACAGTTTGCTTCTCCTTATTTGGTGCATTTGTGAGATTTTCTGGGCTTTTGAGTGAGATTGAAGTTGAAAATTCTCTTCTACAATTTTCTAGCCTTTTGTTTGTAGTTATTAACTTTGGCCTCTTCAGTTATTGCTATGACATTATTTTTTTCAAAGTTTTTTTCATTGTGGCAAAATATACATAACAAAATTTATCATCTTATCCATTTTTAAATGTATAGTTCAGTCATATTAAATACATTCAAAGTGTTGTGCTATCATCATCAACCTTCATCTCCAGAGCTCTTTATTTGAAAACTGAAACACTGTGCCCATTAAAAAATAACTCCTGATACTTCCCTGGCTACTGCCATTCTACTTTTTGTCTTTATGATTTTTGATTATTCTTAGTGGAATGATATAGTATTTGTCTCATAATGATTGGCTTTAATTCACTTAGAATGATGTTATTAAGCTTCAGCAATGTTGTGGCATATGTTGGAATTTCCATCGTTTTTGAAGTTGAAAATTTTGTTGCATGTATATACCATATTTTGATTATCCATTCATCTGTCAATGAACTCTTGTGCTGCTTCCATGTTTTATCAGTTGTAAACAGTACTGCTGTGAAGAGCAATGTACACATATCTCTTGGAGATCCTGATTTCAATTCTTTTTGGTATATACCTAGAAGGGTAATGACTGGATCACATTGTAATTCTATTTTTAAGTTTTTGAAGAACTGCCATATTGTTTTCTACAACTGCTATACCATTACATGTTCCCACCAGCAGTGTAAAAGGGTTCCAGTATCTCCATATTGTCTCCAATGCTTATTTTGTGTGTGTGTGTGTGTTTTTAATAATAGCCATCTTAATGAGTGTGAGGTGGTATCTCATAGTCCTTATTTGAATTTCTCTAATGATTAATTAGTGTTTTTGAGCATCTTTTCATGTGCTTACTTATATATCTTCTTTGGAGAAATGTCTGGAAATCCTTTGCCCATTTTTGAATTGGGTTGTTTGCTTTTTCTTTTGTGCAGATTTAGAAGTTCTTTGTATACTCTGGATTTTAATCGTTTATCAGAGAAATGATTTGCAAATATTTTCTCCCATTCTATGGGTTGGCTTTTTATTCTATTGTCTTTTAATGCAAAGATTTTAAAATTTTTATGAAGTCAAATTTATTTTTTTCAAAATAGGCAATACCTTTGGTGTCATATTCAGGAAATTATTGTGTAACTAAATGTTTTGAAGCTTTTGCCCAATGTTTTCTTCTAAGCGATTTATAGTTTTGGATCATTCATTTAGGGCTTTGATGTATTTTTGAGTTGATTTTTATGTGATGTAAGGTAAGGGTCAACTTTAGCCCTTTGCACATGCATATCCAGTTTGCCCAGCATCATTTGTTGAGAATATTGTCCTTGCCCCACTGAACGATCTTGGCACCCTTGTCAAAATCATGTAACCATATACATAGAGGGTGTGTGTGTGTGTGTGTGTGTGTGTGTGTGTGTCTGTGTGTCTGTGTGTCTGTATGTCTGTATTTCTGGGCTTTTCCTTCTATTCCATTGGTTTATATATCGTCTTTATGACAGTACCAAATTGATTTTGATTGCTGTAGCTTTGTAGTAGATTTTGAAACCAGAAAGTGTTAATACACCAGCTTTGTTTTTTTTCTTTCAAGGTTGTTTTGGCTAGTCAGTCTCTTGAGATTCCATATGACTTTTAGGGTGGATTTTTATCTTATAGCAAAAACATTGAGATTTTGATAGAGATTGCATTGAATCTGTAGATCATGCTGGGCAATACTGACTTCTTAACAATATTTTAAGTCTTCCAATCTACAAAAATGGGATGTATTTCTACTTATGTTTTCTTTAGTTTCTTTCAGAAGTGTTTTGTAGTTTTTTTTTACAGGTCTTTTATCTCCTTGGTTAGATTAATTCTTAAGTATTCTATTTGATGCTATTGTAAATGAATTGTTTTATTTCCTTTCAGATTGTTTTAGAAATGCAATTGAATTGTTTGGTTGATTTTGTATCCTACTACTTTGCTGAATTAATTTAGTCTAATATATATATATATATATATATATGTATGTGTGTATATATATACATATATATATGTATGTGTGTATATATATGTGTATATATATACATATATATATATATATATATATATATTTGGTAGAATCTTTAGATTTTTGTACATAAACGATTATATTTTCTGTGAACAGAGACAACTTCACTTCTTTTCCAGTTTAGATATCTCTAATTCTTTTTCTTTCCTAATTGCTCGAACTAGAACTTCCAAGTACTATGTTGAATATAAGTTGTGAGAGAGGACATCCTTGCCTTGTTTTTGATTGTGGAGGAAAACCTTTCGGTCTTCCACCATGATGATCACTGCAGGTTTTTCATATTTAGCTTTTATTATATTGAAATAGTTTCCATATATTTCTAATTTGTATAATGGTTTTTTATCGTGAAAGTGTTGAATTTTTTAATGCTTATTTTGCATCAGCTGAGATGATTATGTGCTTTTCCCATTCATTCCGTTAATGTAGTGAATTACATTGATCAATTTTTGTATGTTCAACCATCCTTGCATTCCAGGAATAAATCTCACTTGGTCATGTTGTATAATTTTTAATATGCTGTTTAATTCAGTTTGCAGGTGTTTTATTAAGGATTTTTATGTCAATGTTCATAAGAAATATTGGTCTGTAATTTTCTTGTTATCTCTGGCTTTGGTTTGAGGGTAATGCTGGCCTCAAAGAATGAATTGGAATCTGTTCTCTTCAATTTTTAGAGAAGTTCGAAAAGAGTTGATGTTATTTCTTCTTTAAATGTTTGGTAGAATTTTGAGGACTTTTCTTTGTTAGGAGATTTTTTAATTTTGATTGACTCTCATTACTAGTTGTAGATAAGTTAGATTTTCTATTTCCTTGTGATTTAGTCCTGGCATTTTTGAGTTTCTGTGAATTTTTAAAATTTTACTAGGTTATCTAATTTGTTGGCCTACAGTTCATAGCACTCTTTTATAGTTTTATACACACACACACACACACACACACACACACACACACATTTGTAGAATTGCTGGTAGTGTTCCTTCTTTTAGTTCTGATTTTATTAATTTGAATTTCCCCTCATTTTTCTTAAGCTATATAGCTAAATGTTAGTTTCGTTGATCTTGTCAACAATCCAACTTTTGATTTATCGTCTGTTGTTTTTGTTTTCTTTGTTTATCTCTGCTCTGATTTTTATGATTTCCTTTCCACTGCTAGCTTTAGCTTTAATTTTTTCTTCTTTTTTTAATTCCTTAAGTTGTAAAAGTAGGTTGTTGATTCATTGAGATCTTTCTTGTTTTTAAGAGTTGATAGCTCTGAATTTCTCCCTTAGCACTGTTTTAGCTATGTGCCATGAGTTTTAGTATGTCATTTTTGTTTTCATTTGTTGCCTAGGTATTTTCTAATTTCTCATGTGATTTCTTCTTTGGTCTATTGATTGTTTAAGAGTGTGTTGTTTAATTTCCACACATTTATCAATTGTCTATTTTGCCTTATTTATAACTTCCCAATTGTTGTTGGAAAAGATACTTTTTATGATGCCTATCTTTTAAAATCTATTGAGATTTAATTTGTATTCCAATATGTATGTCAATCAGGAAAATAAAAGGATAAAAGTTTAGGCTATAATCAAGAATAAGAAACATTTGAGCAGAATATTGTAATCCAGAAGCAGATTCAGATAGCAGCCTAAAATGTGCTCTGGGGAAAACAAAGCCAGAATTATAAGGGCTAAAACCACAAATTATAACAAAAGAAACTTTTCCTGTTGGCTATCTTGCATGGTGTGATGACTAGTGTCACTTCTTTTCTAGTTATGTTTTTAGAAGTTAAAAGATTTTCCTAGATAATTATTTTTATTTTTGGCCAAACAGTTAAATCTAAAATATGCTATGTAGAGACAGTGAAGTTGAGATAGAGGCTCTAAGTGTTTTGAGATGAGGAAGGCACCATGAGAAAGAAGAGCTGTAATTACTCATGAAATCTCAGGAGTAGTTAAGGACATGCTTCATAGTTCTCAGGAATTTATCAACATGTAGTTTTTGGAAAGTATAGGAATGGACAGTTATTATGATAAATAAGCCATGTCACTACCATGTCAGTTGATAAGTGGAGACTGCAAAGGTACACATGATTGAGTCTTGAACTTACTCATTTAGTCATCGTGCTTTGGTTAACATGTTTTTAAAAGTCTAAAATTTGAAATATAGTTATGGTAGGTAGCAGTCGATGAACATATTTGAGTATTTCACTTTTTAACATCAATTATAAAAGTGTAAACTATAGGGATCTTAGTGTCATGGGCAATGTAAGTAGGCTATTCTAATCAGGCAGTGACAGATGACCTATTTTTATAATTCTTGTCATTTTTGTCATTTGTCCATATAGGAGTAAATTTTAAATGGTGAGTAGCTTTCTGATTTATAATATAGAAGTGCTCTGAAATTGGCGTAGCGAGAATATTCTCTGCCATACTTATATATCCACCTTTATGTGTGCCAGAACTGAGTAGAATAAAACGGTAGAAAACTCAGCTACATTGCCACTCACTTATCTGAACCAATAGTGTACAGCAGTGGTTCCTAGATTTGGTGGTACAGCAGTGAATAAGGGAATGGAACATTCTATAGATTTTCAGATTTATGACTGAGACCCAGAAATCATATTTTAAGAGTTTTTCCAAGTGATTATGATGATATTTGGGAAACTGTTATAAAGCAAATACTTAATTCTTTATGTATGTTTCTAATTATAGTTTAATGTTACCCTTGTGTCCAAAATTTTCAGTAATGCCAGTAGACTTTCCTTTTCCTTTTAAAAATAAAAAATGTAATAATTTGTGAGTTTGTGCTCTTATGAAGAAGAATGCTTTCATTGGACATACCACATTAAATGTACCTTGCTAGATGCACTGGGATATAAGGAAGTATAATAGTGGAATCCCATGATAGATGAATTAGCTATAACCTAACTTCTCTACAGTTTGTACTATGTACTACATGATCTCTTAGAATGTTACAGTGTAATTAGAGAAGTGAAAAGAATTATTAGAAATTTTAAAATTACCTGTTAGTTTATTCTGTAGCTTTTTGGCTTTTTCTCTGTTGATAGCTTCCAGATAAGAATAAAATATTTGGGTAGCATAGCCAGGAAGCCTTTCAGTTTAGTGCTTTAGATCTGGACATTTGAGAACATCTAGGAAAAAGACCATTCATGAAAAACAAATTGTATCTATCGTTTGTATATGTGTGTGAATATTCAGTGAATGGGTGCTTTATTTGGCTGTTATATGAATGAATATACGGGCGTGGATAATTTTACATGTGCATATTTATACATGGGTAAAATGCCGTTGTTTATTTTTAGTTATATGATTAAGAGTTTTTAATATCTTCAAATTTAATGTTTTGTTTGTTTTTTTTTTTTTGAAAATACATAACTTGTCACTGCCATGTCTGTATTCTGAAATATGTAGTCTGCTGGAAATATATAAAGATCACATAACATACAGTCAACATTAACTTTCACGTAAACACATAAAATTAATAAAAGCAGGTAATTTGGTTGTTTAAATATATTAACCAAGACCAGTGCATAAAAACAATAAAGGGGAAGAAAAGGTACGCTTTTTGTTTTATTTTTTTCCTTCTCTTAACAGGATATCTGTGGTGGTTTAGTGCAGTATGGTTTTTCAGTGCAGTCATCCCATTTGTGTAGTGTTTGAAGCATCCTGGCCTGTGACAAAGAAAAGTATCTTACTTATGTGGATCTTAGCAGTAATTTTCTTCATTCTGTTTTCACCACAGCTGTAAAGGTCTCATGTGTGTGACACTTATGCTCAAGAGATCAGTATCCAGAGGAAGTGGACGAACTAAGGCCAACCTGAGTTGGTCATGTTTTATAAAAAAGATTCCTTGACATTTACCAAGAACTCTGCACACATGCTCTGTAATGTTAATCCAGTTTTTAAAAAACTATATCAGAATAATAACTCATACTTAAAAAAGGAAAGAGGAGTTCCTATCCTTAAAGAGTCAGATGTATTGCCATGGAGTTTTATGTTTCTGAATGTTCATCCATTTTGCTCATGTTTTCTTGAGTATTACTTGTTCTTTGCTATTGCCTACCTACTTGGCATCATAGTAACTGTCACAGTTTGTCTAACAGTTGTACAGTATTAGTGCTTAACCAGTTCTTCATTCATCTTGTAATTGAGACTGTAATCTTTGGTTTTAGCTCCATTAATTAGCTGGCTTCATCAGAGCAAATCTGCCCTCACCTTCTGAATCAGGCTTATCTTTTTTTGGCCTTTTTATATTAGGAGTGTTTCATGTTGTTAATACCAGTCTTAGCCTGGTAGTAGGTTGATAACTTTTTTTTTTAAGTATTTTACTTTTTTAGATACTAATTTTTAACTTTCATTTAATATTTTTTAGTCTAATCATTTTAATTTGTCCCAGGAAATATTGATGGATCAAAAACTATTATCAAACCATTGTTAAAACATACATGTCAAAATAATTTAAAAATTCACTGCAGGAAAGAAAGGTTTTATTTTTATTTCTTTAATTAGACAATGACGTATAGATATAAAACATCCAGGCAGATGTTTGTTTCTATATTTTTACCCTTTCGTTTAAAGAGTTTATATGAATATCCAGGCAACCAAAAGAATCTCTCAAATAGATTATAGAGCTAATTATATACTTTTTTTTGAATATCCTTAGAAAGTTGTCTGAATTATCAGATGATAGGACAAAAACCATTTGTCACTTTTCAGTAATGGGGAAAAGAGAAGCTCTGCTAACTGTTTCCCCTTGTGGCTTTATGATCTGTGATCTCTTTTTCTATCTAATAAGAAGCTTTCCAGGGTTCCAAAGCTTATTTGTTCATTTACCAGGATGAAATTCCTTGACCTCCTGTTGTTTTTCCTATGTCACATTCTCCTGTTTTCTCCTCATGGTCCTTTTTACCTTAGTAAAACTTAACTTGCTTTGCAGAGATGCTGTCTATGTCCATGGATTCCTTTATCTTCTGTGGCCTTTTACCAGTTTTATCAACATTGGTGTGTAGTGCACAATAATCAATTCAGTTTTCTCAGTAGCTCACAAAGTGTGGTTCTGGGACTAGCAGTAGGAGCATCAATTGGGAGCTTATCAGAAATGCAAATTCTCAGACTCTACCACAGACCCATTAAATCGGAAACTGTCAGGATGGTGCAGAGCAATTATAATCCTTTCCAGGTGTTGCCTAGCTTCTTGGAATTTGTGATTTGGGGGTCTTTGATGGTCCATATAACTCTATATAGACTGATCTACCCATAATTTCTTTTTGTTACCAGTATTTAAAACTATTATTTTATATTGAGGAAAACTCAGTGAATGTATGCCATTGAAGTCTGCTTTTATAGCTTCGGGGTACTTTAGTTGAAGTTGCACTTGATACTTTATTGCACTGTCAAAGAAATTGTTTAGAACAAGAATCTGATTCTGTGCTTCACCCTCCCTCCCCCACCTCTAATTCTGCCTCATCTTGTTCTTCTCTCCAATATAATATAATTTATAAAGGGTACTCTATCACTGTGCTTGGTGTTTGACACCATGACATATCAGGTTAAACCATTTAATTTAATCCCCACAATAACCCTGTGAAACAGAATACTTTTATCTCAAATTTTATAGAGGAGAATACTGGGATTTAGGAGAGTTAATTTTCAAAGGTCACAGTGCAGAACAAGGAACTCAAATCTAGGCCCAGGTGATGACAAAGCTCTTAAGGGCACTTGCTGTCGGTCTCACTTTTCTAGTTCTTTTTGGCTTTGTCTGAATTTGTATTTTAAATTTATTATACAAATGATCTTTTTCTGGACTTCTTGCTTACAGTTCTGATTTGAGTAATGTTCTTAAATATTTCTTTTTTTTTCATCACTTGTGACTTTCTAAGAAAAATTTAAAATTTCTAGAAAACTTCCAGTGTCTTCATTTTCACTCCCTTTGCCTTTGCTTTTTCTGGTTTAATTTTAAAAATGTATACCTTTGAACCCTATTTTTTCATATCTTCAGTAATAGATTTAAAATCTGTGTTGCCACATTTTTCAGACATGCTAAAACTGGCATCCAGTGACTAAGTTTGAAATGAGTAGGGAAAGTATTCCAAATCACTGAAAAATTACAAGCCAAGAAATGGAGGATTATTGGAGTACTTATGTATCTTAATATAAATGAAAGTATCAACTTTGACTAGTAACTTTTATCTTCAGTGGAAATATTCCTCTCAGTCCTCCAAGTCTTAATTGAAAGCAGTATAAATAAAATGTTAAATATGCTAGCTTAATTCCAAAAAGGAAAGTATATTAGTAATCCGTTTTTTTTTTTAATGTATTACTACCGAGCTGTCAGTTTAGGATTATAAAAAGATAGAAATAATTGATGTTCTTTTATTAAAGATAATTGTGATTTGACTCTATCTTCAATCACCAGATTTATAACTTTATAAAATTTGCAACTTGATTTTAAAATTACCCATTAAAAAATATTTGTATATTTTATCTTTTATTCATCTTGTGACTTCTGTTAAAATACGTAAATTTTAAAAATTAACTATATTTTAACATTTTGAAATTTTGTTGCTGTGACAGTACCATAATAATATACTGCATATATTTTACTCGAATTATAAAATACTCTATATATTTCTGTAACTTATTCTTTTATACTTGGCATTTTTTGAGGATCATGGTGTGTAATTATTCAGAAATTTAAAATTTAGCTGAACAGTTGATTTAACCTAACCTTGGGTCTTTTTTGGCAGCTAGTTTGCCTCTGGATGTTTTCCACTGCCTAGCATTTATTCATTTATCAGAAATTTTTTTTTGAAAACCAACTGTGCGCCAATATTGCACTAGTTTATTTGGATACAAGGGTAGCCTAATTTCTGAACCCCCCCCTTTTTTTTTTCTTTCCCAAGGAGCCTATGGTTCAGTGTAGCAAATAGATAAACACAGAGTTAGTTACATCACTGTGTGCTCATTAAGTCTGTGAAAAAAAGAGGAAGATAGCAGATATCCTGAAAACACTTGAGAGACACAGCCCTCAGACTTTTCTTAGAGTAGGAATGAACAGGGGTGTTACAGAAAGTATTGCAGAGGAAATAATGTCTCAGCTAAAATCTGAGGTTGCAATGAGGCAGAGTACAGAGAATGATTCATTGTGTAGAATAATAAGAGGAGGAGCTAGTGAGTCAAACTGGGAAACTAGTTATTCAGAAGTTTCCTTTTAAATGATATTGGGAAATTTAGAATTTAAAATTTTGGGGGTTGAGATTGGAATTGAAGAGTTTTTATGTGAAAATGGTATCACAAATGGGGTAGGACTTGGAGACCAATAAAGAAGTTGTCATAGAATTCCAGTTAAGAAATAATGGTGATCAAAAGTGGGATAGAGGCAGCTAGTGAGAAAAAGATTGTGTGAAATTTTTGAGAAAGTAGAATCGACTGATTGTTATTTGAAACACTGAGAGTAAAAATTAGACTTATTCACTCTAGCAAAACATAATTTGAGAGAAGGATCTGGAAACCTATAATATAGCAAGTGTAGAAGCTAAAGATGTAATATGGTAAATCTTTGCTTGGGGATACCATTTCAGTGCTCCTTGTAATAGTGTGAATAAGTAATTATTGGTTCTACCAAAATTTCTACAACTTTATAATTGTAGTCACTTAGGTTTACATTTGATACCAACATGAGTAATCCTTAATCATGCATAGACAGCTCTTCTTACACTTTATGTCTAGTCCTGCTATTTTAGAATAGTAAGTAAATCATAGTATAGAAAGCACAATGGGAAGTAGAAGGAGTCCAGGATCCATTGGTATAATTTGAGAAGAAATTCAACCAAACTTATTCTAATAATGTATTTGCAGAGAATAAAGATTTAGTTGTACCACTAATATTCACTTTTTTGGTCATTAAGCAGTTTAAGAAAAGTATAAAATTAGAATTGTCTTTTCTCAAACTTTTTATTTTGAAATTATTATAGATTCTTACAGAAGTGGCAAAAATAGTACATAGAGTCTGGTAAACCCTTCACCTAGCTTCTCTTAAGGGTGTAACAGTTTATGTAACTGTTATGCAGTATCAAAACCAAGAAATTCACATCGGTATAACACGTAAACTGCAAACATTATTCAGTTTTCAGCAGTTTTTACTTGAATTCATTTTTGGGAGTGTAATTTTCTGTGATTTGATCCCATGTATAGATTTGTATGACTGGCATCACAAAAAAGATAAAAAACTATTCCATCACTGCAAAGAAAATCCCTCATGCAACCCCTTTATAGTTATACCCACTCCTCAATCCTGTCCCTGTCTCCTTGCTACCATAATTCCCTTCTTCATTTCTAAAAGTTTTGTCATTTCAAGAATGTGATTTAAATGTAAGTTTTTGAGATTTGCCTTTTTTTAAAAAATAAGCTTATACCCTAGAGATCTATCCAAGTTGTTGCATGTATCAGTAATTACTGCTTCTTTTTTTTGCTCAGTTATATTCACTGCATGTATGGATGGATGTTTCAGTTTCTTTAACCCTGCTGGTTTGTTGAAGGACATCTGTATTCTTTTCAAGATTTTGGCTATTATAAAGTAACTCGTTAAGAACATTTGTATTACACACTTTTGTTTGAATATAAGTTTTCATTTTTCTGGGATAAATACTCAAGAGTATAGTTACTGTGTTGCATGTAAGTGTATGTTTAGTTTTCTTTAAGAAACTGCCAGAAAGAAACTGTAGGATGGCCATACCATTTCACAATCTCACTAGTAGTTTGAAAGTATGAAAAATCTTTATTCTAACCAGCATTTGGTGTTATCTCTTTTAGCTGCTCTACTAGCTGTGTATTAATAGCTCATTGTGGTTTTAATTTGCATTTTGGTAATGAATAATGATGAACATCTTTTTGTGTGTTTATTTGTTCTCCATCTACCCTCTTTGGTGAAATGTCTATGTGTTTTGTCCATTTTTTTCTAATTAAATTGTTCCTTTATTGTCGAATTTTGAAGATTTATTTATATATAAGTCCTTTATCAGTTATGTGGTTTGCAAATATTTTCTGTCTGACACTTCTTTACTTCTCTCAAATTAGAATTGTCTTTCAAATTATTGTTATTGAGTGGAAATTTGACTATTACTTGCAGAGGCAAAATGTATTAAAATTAGTCTTTTGACTAAAGCTTAATTTACAGTCAAAATGTATGTAGGTCAGGCATTAAAGTAGTATGTATGTTTCTTTCATGAATGATCTCCAAATGAAGAAAAGTGCATGCTTTTAATGGCTTGCCTGAATTATATTTGATACAGGGAAGCAGATTAGACACATGAGACCTCAGATATTTTACTTAGCTTTTCTGAGTAATGTTTTCTTAATACATGAAATGGGGGAAAATGTTTTTTAATTCAAATAATATTACAAAATAGCAAATAAAGCTCTAAAAGTCATATTACAAAAGCTTTCCCCTACTTTTCAAATATTTGGTCTTCCTTTTCGTTTGGTGGGACAGTTGTTCTTATGGTCACTTGTAATTTCAGAGGTCAACTTGTAGACCTTTTTAACAGTCAAGAGTATCTTAACACCAGAGTAAGGATATCATTTCATGTTTCTAAAAGAATTTGTTTTCTCTACAACTCTCACAATGAGACAATTCTAATTTGAGAGATGTAAAGAAGCTTCAGACAAAATATTTGCAAACCACATATCCGATGAGAGACTTACATATTTAAAAAAATCCCCAAAATTCAACAATAAAGAAAATTGAAGGAAAAAATTAAAATAAGAATAAAATAAAAATAATGTAAAGATTCTCAAGCAAGGTGCCTTATACAAATATAAAAGCCTCCTCGAAGGTATCCTGGGGCAGCTGAGAAGATCTCTTTTCTCCTAAGAAATACTACTCATTAGGGTCAAGACATCAGTTGAGTACTCTGTTCTTGAGTTTGCAGTTTGGGAGCCTGGAGCCAGAAGCCCCTTGGAGTTTAGGCCTTAGATACCTGGCTTATCCAGTGAGAAGACAGATTTTCTTGCTATCTGTCTTTCAAGGCCTTGCTCAGCTGCTGTCCTGTTAACATTTCCAGGGAAGAAGAAAACAGCATTCCAAGGCTTGGCATCTATTGAAATTAATAAATATGAATATAAAATATCACAGTGGCTGATCTTCCTTTAAGTTAGTGAAATTTCTATCTTCTAGAACAGTTAGCTCAGTAACATAAACATAAACACAACTATATTCATATAATAATTATATTATGTAAAACCAAATATAACTTTGTTGGGTTCAAATCCCAGTTCTATAACTTAAATACTGTTTGATTTTGGTCAAGTTGCTTAACCTTTTATGTCTTCTAATCTTAAAGGGATATTGTAATGGTACTTATTTCTTAAGGTTATTTTGAGGAATAAGTGAGTTAATAAATGCAAAGCACTTGTAACAATTCCTAGTATATAAGTAAATGCTGCTTAAGCTATTTACCTGACTGGTAAAGTACTCCTGTAAAAAATCAGTGCTAAGAAAATTAGATATATTTTTTTCTTTTTTATGCTAAAGAAGTAGATGTTTTATTTAACAATTCAAGTTCCAAAAATGATCAACAATATAACAGTAGCATGACTTTTTAAATTCTATCCTGTGGCTGATTTTTATAAATTTATCATTTTCTGGGGACCTATAGTATCATTGGAGAGCCAAATGACTTACTTGGCTTTGGTGAAACTAACGTTAATATGAGGCTTGCAAAGGTAGGAAAGTGTTTGGAAACAAATTCTTTCCTAATTAACTTGAATTTAAGCAATAAGGCTGCACAGACCTGTTGATTGAGATACTGTTCTATTGAAATGAAGGAGTGATGGTTAGTTATCATTTGTAATTGAGCATTCATTCATTTAGCAAATATTTATTGAGTCCTACTCTGCCCGATGCTGTATAAAGCATGGGGATATAACAGTAAAACAGTTTTAACCTCGTAGTGCTTGAAGTCTAATGGGAAGGCAGGCATTAGTCAAAATATCTTATAAATATGTAATGCTAGATTGAAGTAAGTGCAATAAAGGCCCTTCTCTTGCACAGGAGATGCAATGAGAGTATGTCATAGGCAGACCTTATGTAATATGGGGGTCATAAATGGTGGCTGGAAAACATCAGACTTTGGTAGCAATAGTAGAATAGAATAAGAAGAAAAGAGTCTTCTCTTTTTAGAAAATTAGATCTTTTAACCAAAGGTATTTATTTGTGAGTGTGGTATACTCAAGGAGAATTTTATTAGTTATTTTTTATTAATGTATATATTTTTCATTCCAGTTATCATTGCCAACTTTATTTTGGACATTATGCTAAAATGCTTGGAATTTAAATGCTACCAATCAAATGGACATTTTTGTTTAATATAATTTGATTATGAATAAAGCAAAATACAAACAGTTATGGATATTCACAGAAGTGTCATTTTATTGAGAAAATTGACATACATCACTGTATAAGTTTAAGGGAACAGCGTGATGGTTTGATTTACATGTATTGTGAAATGATTACTATAGTAGGTTCAGCTGAGAATTTAATTTTTGAGAAATTTGAACAATTTCAATGTTTTAAAACTTGTGTTTGTTTAAGAATTTATAATATAAATTCTTAAATTAATATAAATTTCTTTAATAGTCTATTATATTCATGCTAAATTTTTTTTTTAAAGGATTTCGGTTTGTTGAAATGAACAGTCGTAAATCAAAGAGTAACAGTTTAATACATGCAGAGTACCTTTCACAGGTTAGTATATATTTTCATTAATATCAAAGTCTGTTACCTTGTAAAAGTCATCAAAGAAATAGTCAGCTCCTTAACTTGAATTCTTCCCTTGGCACTTATAAAGAATCACTCTTACCATTCTCAAGGGGAGATTGTCTTATGCTGCTTCTTAATTTCATCCTTTGGTAAGTCTTTGGATAGTTGGAATCTAAACTTTTCCTCATGTCTTCTTAAGTGTGTTCTGATTTCAATTTAGTTTAACATTATCTTTAGCATTTTGTACTTCTTCAGTTAAATTTATTCCTAACTTTTTTATTCCTTTTAATGCTATTATAAATGAAATTGTTTATTCATTTAATTTTTTATTCATTGCTAATGTATCTAAATGCAATTGATTTTTGTGTATTAATCTTGTTTCCTACAACCTTGCTGGCCTCATTTACTAGTTCTAATAGTTTTAGTTTATTCCTTAGGACTTGCTATATGTAAGATTATATCATCTGCAAATAGAATAATTTTACTTCCTCCTTTACAATCTGGACGTGTTTCTTTTCTTTTTTCTTGTCTAATTGCTCTGGTAGAACGTTTAGTACAGTATTGAATAAAAGTGGCAAGAGCAGACATTCTTGTTTTGTTTTTTATATAGGGAAATGCATTCAGTCTTTCACCATTTAATATGATATTAGCTATAGGTTTTTTGTAGATTCCTTTTATCAGACTGAGGAAGTTTCCTTATATTCCTAGAATGTTGAGCGTTTTTATCATGAACATTTAATGTTAAGTGCATACTGTATTTTAAGTGCAAAGCATATATAGTATCTCTCTCTCTTAAGGAATCTAGTAGAGAATGGGCATGATATTTCTACCCTGGCATTTTTATTAGTTTGACTTAATCAGAACTACATTTTTTTTTTCAAAAAATTAAAACAATATTATTGGCATCCCTTTGTAAGACATTTCTTTATTTTTGAAGGAAAATGTTTAACTGTTTTAAAAATTTTTTTAACTGAAGTATACTTTACATATCTTTGTAAAGAGCATAAATCTTGCATGTATAGCTTAATTAATTTCTATACATATATACACCTGTGTAACCTCCATCTCAGGTCACTTGGGGATTTTTTAACCTGACTGTTCACAACAACTTCACTTTGTTTCATTTCTGTCTTATATTTTTTACATAGTTGTTCCCTCTCTAATAGACTTTAATGAAGTTTCTTTAAAAAAGGATTGAGGTTTGTCTTTTGAGTTCTAATGATCTTTCCTAAGTAGAGGAATAAATATTATGATAAGTCGAGTTTCCATATATGCTCATTTAAGTGTTTTACAGTTATTAGCTATTACTTATACAATACCTGTATTGTATTGGAGATAGCTGCCTTATTTAATCTGAAAAGCAAGCTGGCCAGAAAAGTGTTATTGTCTCCATTTTATAGATTAAAAAAAAAAAAAGATTTAAAAAAGGCTAACTTTAAAATGCTCTCCTTATACCAATCCTTTTATTCTTTCCACTTCCTCTATGATAAGTATGGACTGTTTTATCACCAGTGAATAGTTTACTTTGCTTAGTCTCTGGTGCATGTAAAGAGAACTGATATTTATCTCTTTGGTACATGAAGGATCATTCTCATGCTCTCAGTCTAGGAGAAGTAAATAATCTTGGAGGCTTCTTGTTTCTGCGGATGGTACCAGATCTTAAAAGAGTCTCCTAAGATTTCGTCCCTGGAGGACCTCTGTATTAGCAGCAGATGCAGAAAAGAAGTGATTTTAATGGTCTATCTTTTTAAGGAATGTGCTGAATTGTCTGACATATTTTTTTACAACTAAGCATAAGCCCTTTATTTTATCGTGAACTCGAAATTTAGCTCTTTACAAGAATTTTTTCTTAATTTATTCCAATGATTATTTTATAGCCTAGATATGAATGTCATTTCTTCCATGTAATTGAGAATTTCCATATATTTTGTTACTACTTTTTTTTGCAGGTTGTTTCTTGAATGTGTCATTTCTTTTCAATATATTCATAGTGTTTATTTTTTAGACATGGATCAATCATGTTCTTTTAGTAGTATTGTACTCTGCATCTAATAGGTCCTTAATAACTACATGGACTTTTAAACTTCTTTATTTCTTCAGAATCCTAACCTTGATAGCAGGTGCAAATTAAGTCACTTTAGATGTATTGGTCTCTAGAAATTGAGGTGTGGTACATGAGCATTATTAGATTAAATTACATTATTAGATTCTCTCCTGTCTTTGTTCCTTGGCTGCTATGTTGAACAGAGTGAGGTATTCATTCATTCACTTGCATTAACACAGTCCTCAAATTGCTGATGTAGCTAAAGTAAGTAATTCTCTTGTTGAAACATTCACAACTCAATTCTCATCCTTTCTCTGGGACTTGAGATTGGTAAAAAGAGCTGTTAACTTTATAACTTATGAAAATGGTGCCAGAGCTCTTGAAGAGAAGTTATTTAGGGAGGGTTGATTTATTAGTATTTAATTTTAACTGCTGTAAATGTATATTCTCATTCATTTTTGATTGCATATATAACATTTTCATTTATATTTATTCACTTTATTTTCATTAGGTACAGAGAATTTTACGAGAAAGATTTTGTCATCAGAGTCCACATAATAACCTGTTTGGAGTACAAGTACAATATAAGTAAGTTTAGCTATTCATTTGTCTGTTATGAACCTACTTACAGATGTACTTTAGGTTTTGCAAAAATTACCATACACATATTTTGTCTTAAATAAGGCTAGTGAAGATTTTTATAGAGGTAAAAAATTTTGGTTTGTGTAGAAACACTGGATATCATGAATCAAGAGAGAGATAAATATTTCCATAATAAGAAAGCCTTTTTACTTTCAATCTTGTGTTGTTTCTGTTACACAGTAGTGAGATAATTCTGACCTTCTTGCACGTAATATTTGGCAGCTAGCTGTGGAGTGAAAGGTCCTAAAAGTTGCCACTGTTGTCTCTTATCCCATACTATCATAAAGACCAAGGTATTTCAGGCTTACTTGGTTTCCAGAGAATCGGTATTGGCCAACCATCTCTTCTTTTTTCTGTGTAGAACTATTTAGAACAGTCAAGTGCCCAGAGTGGGGAAAAAAAGGAATGCCTGTTTCTTGTGCATATTTAGATTTTAAAAAGTAATACATAGCAAATTACTCCAGCTTTTCAAATTTTGGCCTGTTTATGTGATTTCAGACACTTAATTGAACTGCTAAAAAGAACTGCTATCTATGGAGAAGGTAACTCTGTTCTCATTGTTGGACCCCGAGGATCAGGAAAGACCATGGTAAAGCTGTTGATTTTTGGTGTTTTACTTTGGTAGGCATGTGATGATTCTTCTAGACAACACTGAAATGCTTTTCATTATTTATTACACATTTTGCTTTTTTTCTTTATAAAGTTAGAATGGTATGTTTGAGTTGAGTATTTTTTACCTGATTTTCCCCCACAGTAACAAATTTTAATTGTTGTTTGTTCCATCATGGTCTTTTGTCTTTGAAGAATTAGTGATAGCCAGTGGAAAAAGGAAACTGGCACTTACTGAGCATGTTCCTTGTGTCTTATCTGTGTGCTATTACTTGTTCTTTACAGTAACCGGGTAAGGTAGATATTGTTTGTCCCTGTTTATAGATTAGGTAACTAGCCCACCACACATTCTTTTTCTTATTTTATTGTTTATTGTGTAGCCCTAATACAAACAATTTTTCACATGTGTGCTCACACATATCTTCTGGAATCTTATTATTTTCTCTTGTTACCATATTTGCTTAGGTACCTCAAAAAGATACTCTTGCTTTTTTCCCTTATTTTCTCTTTTCACGTTCTTTATTCAGTATATGAAACAAATTATGTCTGTTACATAAATAGTATTACTATTTACTTTTAAGTAGTTGGGCTAGGTAAAATCATGTTTTCTACTATATTCCATACAATAAATTTAGATTTATTACATATATTTTTATTGCATAGGAATAAAATTTTAACTATAATTGTATAGTAAGTAAAACTATGTAAAACAAATAAAATTGTTTTTATTTTTTAAATGATGTGTGTTGATTCTATATTATGGAAGATAAAGAAATTAGAGTTTTAGGATTTTACTCTTATCACCCATTTTCAGTATTGTTTGAAATAATATAAATTGTGAATATACATTTAGATAATTTCTTTAACCTTTTAAGAATTTTTCACATTATATTGTGATCATATTTACAGTGATTTTTTTTTAGTTTTAGATTTAATATTTAATTTGGTTCCGTCCTTATGTCAGTCCTTCCACAATCATCGTTTCTTTCTTTTGAGTTCTTTATTATAAATAGATTTTCTTTGTGTTTGACTTTAGTTCTATTTTGGGTAGTTTTTATAAGAAAACTGTGTGGCTAACATGGTTTTGACCTATTAGAATATTTTAAATTATTAACAATAGTTCTACTGATGATAGAAAAACTGCACAAAGGATTGCACAGGTCACTGAAAATTAATTATGAATTGGTTTTAAACTTATAAAGACGTTCAGTTTTACTCGCAATTAAGTAAATTAAATAAGAACTAAAGTAGTTTTCTCTATCAGGTCGACAGAAATCCCATAAGATTGATAACACACTGAATTTGTGAACTTATGAAAAAGCAGACATGCATGTTCCTGCTGGTAGTATATTTGACACAACTAGAATTAGACAAAATCTAACCACATAAAAAAATGCATATACTCTTTGACTCAGCAACAACATTTCTAGAAGTCTACACTTATGAAATGATATATGTGCAGACTTAATCATTGCAGCACTGTTTGTTAAATGAAAAATGAGAAATGGCATAAATGCCCTTCAGTAAGGGTATTGGTTAATATATCATATTACATTCATCCATATAATAGACTGTTACGCATCAGTTAAAAAGAATCTGGTTAACAGAAACAAATTGCTCAAGCCATCTAGACCACTGAAATATAAAAGAGAAAGGAAGTTTAGGAATACTCGGTAATTTTTAAAAATAAATATTTTAAGTACAACAAAAATTATTTTGCATGTAACTTACAACATGGCTGGGGTTGAACTCTTGGGTCACAGTTTTTTCCCTTTTGGAATTTATATAGCTTTTATTCACTTTTTGTTTTACGGGAAAACTTCAAGGGCAGACTTTTATTTTTTGCCTTCATAAACTGCTGTACATATCATTCTGGATAGTCTAGATTGTGCAGTCATAACAACTTCAAATCTCAGTATCTTGACACAACAGAATTTTATTGTTTCTTTTGCTGTGTGGCCAATGTAGATCAGCAAGGGGGCACTGCTCTGTGCAGTCAAGAGGAGTGATGGTGTGAGTTATCTCAGCATGTCCTTCCACTGCACCCCAGTGGAGGGAAAGGGAGTGTGATGAATCATAGATACACTCTTAAAAGTTTCTATCCACAGGTCATAGAGAGCACATCTCACAGTTCACTAGCCAGAGTGATTTACTTGGTCACACCAAGTAATTCCAGGAGAACAAGGAAGTGTGTTACCTAGAAGGGAGGTACCTAGAAGGTACCTAGAAGGGAGGATAACCAGAAGTATTTGGTGAACATTGTTGATGAGCACCACAGCTAACTTGTTTTGAGTTTGTGTGTGATTTTTCCCTGTCTGAATTCTTGCAGAATTTCTTTATTTTAGCAATATAAAAATTTCACAAGCTGTATCTAGTGTTGGTCATAAAAACCGATACTCTGTAAATCCTTTTAATATGAATTTAGATCTTCAGTAAAGGAAAAAGGAATGCCTGTTTCTTATGCATATGCAAAGGATAATCGCCCCTCCGTTTTTATTATTATTTCAGAAAAACATTCATTATATGAATGTTTGAAGAACATTTTTAGATAATACTTTAATTCTTCAAGAAACTTCATAATGTTACTCTTGTATCAATGATGACGTGTAGGAAATAAGTGCATCACAGTACATTTTGAACAAAATGGTATTACAACAGGAAAGTTGAATCTCAGTGATTTGTACATTAAAGTATTAAGCTCAAAAGTAAACCTGAGCAGCTGACTGAATTTATTCTAAACTTCATCTTGGAAGTTTGTCCCTAAAGGCATGGAGAAAGTTTGAAAAAAAAAGAAATAAGAGATAGTAAACACTTATAAAAATGTTTAAGTAAATACAAATGAAAATTGTACTCCTTTTCACTAGTAAACTGGCTAAAATATATTTTTTACCAGAAAAATTAAACAGATAGTAGAGTTTACATATTATCCCCCCCCCACACACACACACAGTTTCCCTTATTCTTAACATCTTAGTGTGGTACATTTGACACAATTAATAAACCAGTATTGATATATTATTATTAACTAAAATCTATAGTCTACATTAAGGTTCACTCTTTGTGTTGTACAGTTTTATGGATTTTAACAAATATATGTCATCTATGCACCATTACAGTGTGATACAAAATAGTTTCACCATTCTAAAAATCCCCTGTGCTTTACCTGTTCATCTTCTCATCCCCAACAACCACTGATTATTTTTATTGTCTCCATAGTTGCCTTTGTAGAGTATCATTTGGAATCATACATTATATAACCTTTTCAGATAAGCTTCTTTCACTTAACAATGTGCACTTAAGGTTCCTCCATGTCATTTCATAGCTAGACAAGTCATTTCTTTTAATTGCTGAATAATAATCTGTTGTATGAATGTACCACTCTTTAACCATTTGCCTAGTGAAAGACATGTTGATTGTTTCTAAGTTTTGACAGTTTTGAATAAAACTACTATAAACATTTATGTACAGGATTTTATGTGGATGTGAAGTCTTCAACTCACTGAGTAAATACTTAGCACTAATTGCCGGACCATGGTAATACTGTTTAGTGCTGTGAGAAGCTGCCAAACTGTCTTCCAAAGTGGTGCTACCATTTTGCTTTCTTAACCAGCTGTGAATGAATTTCTGTTGCTGTGTTATCTTTACCAGCATTTGGCATTATCTGGGTTTGTTTTTTTTTTTTTTTTTTTTTCAAATTTTAACCATTCTAATAGAAATGTAGTGATAGCTCATTGCTATTTTTATTTGCCATTCTCTAATGGTATATTATATTGAGCATCTTTCTGTATGCTTACTTTTCATCTTTATATCTTTGGCGAAGACTCTATGACCATAATTAAATTGAATTGTTTCTCTTATCGATATTTTTTAAAAGTTCTTTATATTTTGGATATATCAGGTATGTGTTTTGCAAATATTTTCTCCCAGTGTTGTTTGTCTTTTAATTCTGTTAACAATATTCTTGTCAGAGCAGAGTTTTTAATTTTAAAAAAGTCCAACTCATCTCTTTCTTTCATGGATCATGCTTTTGGTGTTGCATGTACAATTTTATCACCAAAACCCAAGCCCTCTATGTTTATTTTTAAGAAGTTTTATAGTTATTTATATCTTGCATCTATGATTCATTTTAATTTTTGTGAGAGGTATAAGGTCTCTGTGTATAGATTATTATTATTTTTTTTGCATATGAATATCCAGTTCTAGCACCATTTATTGAAAACACTTATCTTTTCTTCATTGAATTACCTTTGTTTCTTTATCAAAGATCTGTTGACTGTATTTATATATGTCTGTTTCTGGGCTGTCTGTTCTGTTCCCTTGATCTGTTTGTTCTTTCACCAGCACCACACTGTCTTGATAATTGTAGCTTTATAGCAAGTCTTGAAGTTCAGGAGTGTCAGTCTTCCGACTTTTTGCTTCTTCAATATTGTTTTGGCTATTCTGGGTACTTTGTGTTTTCATATTAACTTTAGAATCAATTTATCAATATCCACAAAATACTGGGAATTTTTCTGTTCAGTTGTGGGATTTTATGTTGAATCTATAAATCACATTGGGATGAATTGGTTTCTTAACTGTATTGAATCTTCGCATTCATGAATATAGAGATGGAATATCTCTCCATTTATCTCCATTTATTTAGTTTTTTCATCAGCATTTTATAGTTTTGCTCAAATAATTCTTATATTTTGTTAAATTTATACCTAAGTATTCAAATTTTTTTGGTGCCAATTTGAATAGTATGTTTTTAATTTCATATTTCAAGTGTTTGTTGCTGATATATAGGGAAGCAGATGACTTCTGTGTATTACCTTGTATCCTGTAACCTTGCTCTAATTATCATTTCCAGGAATTTGTCAATTCTTGGGGATTTTCTGCATGTACAGTCATGTCATTTGCAAACAAAGACAGTTTTATTTCTTCCTTCCTTACCTCTATACTTTTTATTTCCTTTTCTTGTCTCATTGCATTAGTTATTCACAGGCTATGTTTAAGCATTGATCATAAAATTAACTGATAGTATACAAACTTTCTTACTACAAATTTAGTTCTTCACTAAAGAATATTTTTTTTATCTTTGAGTATTCTCTTTCATTTCTTCTCATCCATTCTTAGGATTAGAGTATCCAATTATGAAGCTTTTATTCTCATTTCTTTGTGTCATTTCTCCATGTTTCTCTTCTTGTATCTTTTTCTTCCTCTCCCTCAGCATTCCACCATATAACCAACCTGTTTTTCTTCATGGTCATTTCTGTTGTTTGCTTCTTCTCATGTGATATTTCATTTTAATTTTCTAATGATCCTTCTTGTCTAGCTCCTTATCATGAACCTTCTTAGGTTATTGTTTTATGTTTGTCTAGATATGGCTTAAATAGCCTAAACCATTTATTGTCAAAAATATACATTTTCAATAGTAATTAATCTTTTTCATCAGTTTGCAGTTCCTTTTCTTTCATAGCACATCATCTTTTCATGAATTCCTTGTTGACTTTTTCTGTTTATTCAGGTTTAAAGAACAAGACAGCCATTATAGCATAGTATTTATTAGTTATTAAAACTGATAGATTATTCTTGGCATACTAACAATTATCTAATTGTTACTTCTTAAACCAGAGCCTTGTTCTGGTTCTTTAAAGTCATTTATCTAGTGTGATTTCACTGGAATATGGAAGAATCTCCTACTTGGTATTCAATTTTGGTTTAATTTAATTTCTTCCTGCTGCACTCCAATATTGAGAGGTCAAAACGCTGAGGAGCATTGTTTAACTATGCCAATTTTATAATTTGTTTTGTGTGGGAATATGCTAAGATATAAAATAGGTTATTCTTAGACAAGAACTCTCATTAATACAATTATGTAAATTCTGATTTAAAAATAAGATTACAGTATATTTAAGACACCATCCTTGGCCCAACTATTTTGAAATACAAAAATTCAAACTCTGTAGTTAATTGATAAAGATAACTGTAGTTTGTTGTATTTCAAACATTTTACTTTGAAAAAATAGATATGGTTTCAAATGACAGGACCCTGGAAAATACTCTTCTTCATAGAAATTATTGTCGACACACTTGCTAGATGGATGTTCTTATTGATGTTTCTTCTAGTTGTGTATTGCTGAATCTTGTGTTCAAATCAAATCAAAGTATTCAGGAATAGTAATAGTAAGCTAAAAATTCCTGGTTTCTGACAAGTCTAAGCAAGCTCTGCTGGTACGTTTATAAAATTAATTTTTAACTACAGAGAATGTGGAAATGAGGTAGCCAAATTGGTTATGTTGGTTGGTATAACATTAATAACAAACTAATTTTTTTTTAGTATATAATATAGTTTAAAATATTTGAAAAGATGACATTGTATCCATGAAAAAACTGACAAATTATATGATTGGTTACCTAACTAATTACACAGTAAATTTTAGTAATATTCAGATTGGAACTGAAATTATTTGAAGACATACTTGCTAGTACATTTAAATTATCATTTCAGAACACACATACACCCCATAAAAAACCTGTGAGCTGATCCAGGTAAAATCATAGTAACTGGTGCTTAAAGTAAATTCAGTAGAAAAGGTGCTATAAACCTGTTATAACTCTCTTATGCGTATGTAAAATGAAGGTACTATTTATTAACCTCATTTTGTTCTACAAAAATTTTAAATTTTTTTTTAATTCATCAAACAAAATGATTTAAAACAAAATCAGAGTCAGGGATGTATAAATAATATGTAAATATCACGAAATAGGGGCAAGAACATAGCAGATTACTAAGAAATATGTCAGAGGCCATATTTTGAGAGTCCAAGTTTGTATCACCTAGGGACAAACTCTTGTAATAAGGACTGACTTGTTCCAAAGGTAGAGAAGTACCACCTCATCTTCTGACAGTTTTCTGTAAAGAATGTTACCTCTCAGTTGGGCTATTCTACATAGAATTGATAGCTGATATTTTGAAATTGTCGCTTTTAAAGAGGACATAGACTATCTATCTATTTTCTGAGGTAGAATTCCATATGCTATCAAAACTATACAAATAAACCAGGAATAGCTAGTATGTTTGATATCCTGTTGTGAAACCTAATAATTTAAAATGAGGATATGTGCTTCTTCCTATTGCACAAAGATGTTACAAAGATGTTACAGTGCCACAGGTAAAGTATGGCAAATACAAATAAATTTTGTTTTTTGAAATAGTTTACCAGCTGTCTTAGTGTCTTTGTTGAATAATTTTATTCTCACTAAATTTTGATGCCATCTTAACTATATATATATATATAGTTAACTATATCTTAACTGTATATATATGTATGTGTATATATATATATATACACACACATATAGTTAACTATATATACACACACACACACACACACACACACACACACACACATATACATACATACACATACATATTTTTTTTTTGGTATATACAGCTTGTTTTCCTGGATCATTTGTTTTGAGATAGTGCCCATCTATTTTAATAATTGAAAAAATAGTTTTTCATTATTACTCTTTAAAAGACCTTTTTTCTTTTCTTAATTCTGTTCATTTTCAAATTTTAAAAAGTGTATGCAATATTAATAAAAAGAGATATGATACTGCAATGAATGATAAGATGTCACAAATCAAAAATATTAAGAATGTAAGTATGTGGAATAGGAACCTATAATTATAAAAATTATAGGTTTATAATTATAGCTTTATAATTGAACAGTTTAAGGTGATATAATACTTTGTTTTTTAACATAATACTACAACTGTATTAGTAGTTGTAATTGTTTTCATTGCAAGTGCTAAGTTTCTGTAATAAGGACTTTCTCTGTATACCTAGCAACTAACAAAAAGAACATCTCTTTTTCGACTTAATCTCTTGGTATTTTTTGACTTTCATTTCATATGCTTCATTGAAATTAATGTGTTGGATGTGGACTTTTTGTAGTTATTTAGCCATTTTTTTGATATACATTTTCAGTAGCTTTTAATGGATTTTAATGAGATTTAATAGACTAAATGTTAGAGACATATAATGAATGAGACATGAAGTTCTTTAGTGGCCATAGTTTTATGAGAAATAGTTCTATGAAAACTTGAAGTTGTTTCTAAACATTTATTAGAAGTTTGGGTAGATGATTGAGAGATGTGGTGTCCGTCCTGGCCCTGCATCTTAAGAGCAAGACCCTAGATGCTCTAGTTAAACCTTTTATTTGTAAAGAGTCTTCAGATTTATTTGTTAATTTAAAGTGGCCCCTGAAAAAATATGGCAAAACATTAAAATGAAATCTAAAAAATATATTAAAAAATAAAATGACAATCTGTATGTAGCTGTTTATATTCTGTTCTCATTATTCATAGTTTAAAAAATATGAGTTTATCTTTATTATTAAATATTTTATAAACTTTTTAATGTTGTTTAGTTAATAAACCATGCTTTGAAAGAACTGATGGAAATAAAAGAAGTGAGTGAAAATGTATTACAAGTTCACCTAAATGGTAAGTATGCCACTATGCCACTGGAAATTATATAAGCTATGTGAGCTTTTTAACTTATGAAACTAAATTTACTTATATATTTTAGAGCTGGATTAATAATTTTTTTAAAAAAACTAGATTCAGTGTTTAACAGTTTTTACTTTAGCACACCATACACAATAGTTTTAGAAACTAAAAGAAATAAATAAATGAAGGAAGGAAGGAAGCACATAAGGACTTTTGGTTTTGTCTTCTCTGTTTAAAATGATACTAACCCTAAGGAAGATTCTTCTTTGAATCTACCAATGTCTTCATTGCTGAGTTTTAAAAAGGAAACAATATAAAGAAACAGACTTTGACTTTTCTCTCTCTACCTAAATTTAAAAAGCATTAGAAAATTTTGACTGGAAAATGATTTGTACTGTGTCAAATACATATTTCGTTTAAATTAAATACTTTTAAATGGGCTTTATTTCAGGACTGCTGCAGATCAATGATAAAATTGCCCTGAAGGAAATCACAAGGCAGTTAAATCTAGAAAATGTAGTTGGAGATAAAGTTTTTGTAAGTATTATTTTCATTCTTTTATTAAATAAGTTTCAAACTAAGTCAGTATAGCATAGTTTTGTATTTTGGAAAGCTAGAGAGGGTTCAGAAATTGAAATATGCAAGATTCTTGTCATAAAAACATATAATTACTAGCATGCATTTGTTCATCAAACTTTTATGTTTAGATTTTTTTTTTGAAATAAGTTATACTAGTTATAAAATAACTTAAAAATCCAGGTTTGTGTAGATATTACCTGAGTTTGTTTATTTGTAACATAAATATTTTGATTCACTGTCCTTGGAGATAGGTTTAATCTGTTCTTAAAAATACTACACTCTAATGGTCTCTTTCTAGTCTCTGAGACTTCAGTAGCATTGGAATAGTGGAAAATGTGCTGAATTTGAAACTACAGAAGGTGGGTTTTGATCCTGCCCTATAAGCAGTGATTACCTGATTACCATGATTAATGAATACCTCCAAATTTCAGATTCTTCATCTGTTAAATGGGCATTATCTTATACTTCACACACTTATTCTACAGAGGAAAAGAAGCATTAAACATCATTTATGTTTTGAGAACAAATACTCAATGGTAATATACATACTACACAGATGTCAGTTATCTCTTACTATTAAAATGTTTTCAGAAACTTACCCATACCTCATGAAATCTAGGACAGTGAAATCAGTAACTTAAAAGAAATTGATTTCGAATTTTTTTTGGAACTTTTAAAAACTCTTTACCTATCACTTGGTTCATAGGGCTCAAGGGAAGAATGATTAACATAATTTTAAGCTGCTTTAATTTTCATGATGAAATGACTAATCTTCATGCTGTTTACGCAATGAATTGGGTTATATACCTTTCAAGTTCATTTTCTAGTCACTGGTGATTATACAGTGCTGTCACTCTAATCTCTAAAACTGTATACTCTCTAATGCAGTCACACAGCCACAGTTGTGTAAACCTCCTATCATTTAATAATTTCATTCTTTAATAATTACCTACAAAAAGTTGAGCTGACCATGTGTTACTCTTTCACTGTCTGCATGTCTTTGAAGTGTAAGTTCAAAATGCCCCTTTTGTAAATCTGGTGTTCCACCTTCTGTTAGAATTTAATGTTGAAGATAGTTGCCTACTTGGTCAAGGACAGTTACTATTATGTAGGCTCAGTTTGGCTTTGGGTTTCTAACTGATGTAGATTGGTGTTTTCAACTTTCATAACTAGAGCTATCTTATTGGATTCACATGAAACAATAAAAGGCACAGTTGGTTATCATCAAAGCCATTACTATTGTTACTGTAATCATCATAGCCATTACTATTGTTCCTGTAATCATCATCACACATAATGATTATTAGTTTAACTTCTATATTACATAGATTAGGCATCTGAGGCTCAGAAAGTATAAATAGCTTGTCTAAAGTCACAAGATGACAAAGGCTGGACATTAAGAACCTGACATGTAACCCAGAGCCTTTCTGTTTTGATATACTTATGGCAAACTGGTATATTCTTATACACATATACATACACATATATTTATATAAATACATACATACTTATGACAAACGTATATTTTTATATATACACATATATAAATACATACTTACAATATGTACATATGTATTTATATAAGTATATATTTAATGTCAGATACAATCGTCTTTTAAAAAACACCCAAAAGACAAGCAGCCTTTGAATAACTTTGACCACTGATTTCCTAGTAGATTGTCTCTGAGATTTTGTTTATGTTATGGTAAAAATCTCTAGCTCTGTCTACCTTGGAAATAGTATTGACTTGACAGTATGCAATTATCACAAAGTATGTGGAAGCTCTTAAAAATTTATGCTGTTTTATATCATTTCTCTCAATTGGGAAACAAACGTGGGTTGCTTTTCTCCTTTACATCTCCTTAAATTTGAAGTTGGTTGTTTCTTAAAAAATCTGAAGTAAAAATTAATGACATTAATGAAAAAATAATTTAATGGGGCGTTTATCCACAAGCTGGAACATTTGAATAATGCATCTGCTACTCTGTTAATTTCCATCTAGAATATTTAAGTTGTATCCAAAATGTTTTGGCTGTGTTCCAAGTAAACATAGCCAAATTTGATATGATGTATACAAAATCTATAGCATGTTCTTGAATAGAGACTCACTATTATAGTATCTAATATTTGAGACAAATTTCTTATCTGTTCCTTTTGGATCTCATTTAAATTTAAATTCATGGTCATTTTTTTACTGGTACAAATTAAAATTTGAGACTTGCAAAAGCCTGATGTGTTTGAAAATACAGAGTGCAATGGATTTCTAGTTCTCTGACTATATTTATAACATGGCAACTCTTAAAAACTACCTATAAATAAAGTTAACAATTTTATAGATTTTACCTAGAAAATATAAAATGCTGAACATGACATATAATGCCACTTTTAGTGCTATGCCATCTTTGCTTTTATATTTAGTTTAAATTTCAGATTGTAAACATGGAGATAGTCAGCTGAGAATCTAGCCAGTGACTATCATCTACTAGAAAAAAATAGATACAGAGTGTCTATATAATAAGGTCTAAGAGTCAAATAGCTCTTTTATTCTTTATTTCACTGAACTACTAGTCATGATACCTCTTTTTGTTACACAGGGAAGCTTTGCTGAAAACCTTTCATTTATTCTGGAAGCTTTAAAAAAAGGTAAATAGTAACATAGTGAACAGTATCAACAGTATTTGGTTAGCTTTATTTTTCCCCTGATTATAAAGGTAACACGTACTTTTACAGAAACTCTTATAAAGAAATATAAAAAAGAATAAAATAATGATCACTGTAATTCCACCACTGTAATAGTGATTATCCCAACTAACTTTGGTTCCATATCTTTATTCACCTGCAGTATATCATTGAATAAATAGATAAATAAATTTTTACAAGAATAAATTACTTTCTGTATTGTATAATCTGCATCTTTTCACTTAGGAACAGTATATTGTGAGCATCTTGTCATATCAGTAAATATTGAACTGCATCACCATTTTTATAGTTCTCATATATTTTATATTGTAAATACAAATTATAATTAAAAGTGTAAATTTTATTTTATTATATTAACCACCAGTTATGTACTTTTATTTCTTATTTTGTATGTTCAGGAAGAAATGCTTAGATAATTATCCAGATATTTCCTGGGGTAAATTTCAACAAGTAGATTAAAAAGTACCACATTTAAAAGAATAAATAAATATTGCCAAACTACCCTAGAGGTTCCAGTCAATATATTTAAGAGTACCTTTTTCTTAATTATTCTTAAGAAAATTATGAAGAATTAAGAATAAAAGTTCTTCATAGTTTCAAAAACAATTATTTTTTATTTTTGCTCATTTAATAGAAAAAAATTATATCAGTTTAATTTGCATAATTTTGGTAATGATGTTCAGCATTTCCTATTTTTATTGGGCAATGATATTTCCTGGTTTACATTTTTCCTGTTGGTATTTTGCCTTATTTTGATATTTATCTTCTACTTATTTATGAGAACTCTTGCACTTCTCTTTCTCTTTTCTTAAATTTGGTTTGGATTTTCTGAACAGAAGTTTTAAATTTTTTACGTAGTCAAAGTTTTTCTCTCTAGATTTTGAAGATTTTCACTTACGTTTTTATTTAATACACATACTCGTATTCATAATTTGTCTAGAATCTAATTTGATATGGTGTAAAGTGGAGCTCTAACCTTGAATAAATCACTTTCCCCATTGATATGTAATGCTGTATTTTAGCAGTCCTAAATATCTAATTACGTAGGTCTGTTTCTAGACTTTTGAGTAGTCTCTGGTTTTTATGCTATTTAGGTTGGTATATATGTTTGATTGTTGGAGTAAGTGACCTCTTATCAGATATTTCTTTCCACTTGTTTATATAAATATAAAGCCTTAAACCTTAAGGTAATAGTGACTCTCTTGCTGAGGTAATTTCTGTTGTGATGAAAAAATGAATCCACAGTCATGTTGAACTTTTCTCTATTGTTGAAATATTAAAATTATGATTAGAAGGCGTTAAAGTTTTTCGGTTGAACCTCATAGTCTAACCATTGTTCATAAAAATTATTTCTGTGGTAAGATATACTTTGCATTTCTACTAACTAAATAAGTCTCTTATGAAGCAGTAGTTTTGAGTATAAATTAGTGTATAAATTAGAGTATAAATTTGAGTATAAATTAAATCTTTTTATTTAATACCAAAGTGTTTTGGTTATATAGCTAAAAGATCTTTGTCAATTTTCTGATGATAGAAGAAGTATGTGTACATAACTTAAAAAACAATAGTCTGCACTTATTTAAATGATTTTCTTAATTTTTCATCAGTAAACTACTAGCATTTAGTAATTAGATTTAAATACTTAAGACTATCTTGCCCAGTGAATAATTTTTTTTGTATTGAATAAATGTACATGCATTGGTAAATGTCCTACCCAAAGTAGGTTACCAATATATGTTTAAGTTTTAAGAACTGAAATGTAATAAATAGTTTAGAAATGTAAGAAAGGTTGATATAATTGCTTGTTAACATAAAAACTTATTTTATCTTAGGTGACCGAACTAGTAGTTGCCCAGTGATCTTCATATTAGATGAATTTGATCTTTTTGCTCATCATAAAAACCAAACACTCCTCTATAATCTTTTTGACATTTCTCAGTCTGCACAGACTCCAATAGCAGTTATTGGTCTTACATGTAGATTGGTAAGTCTTTTCTTTCTATTAAAAAATTAATTATAATATTTATAAAATTAAAGTTTAATTATGACAAAGTTACTTATGTAGGTCATTACAGTAGATATTTTTTTCAAATGTGTTTCCTAGTGCCTGATACATTTTTCCCATTTTTCAACTCAGATTAAGGAAAATAAGAAAACAGTTATCACTCATGCTTACAGAACTAATACTTCCCATCCTTTTAGTGGAATCACTGAAGGAAAAACGTGAAGTCAGATTATGCTAATAAATATAATTTCTACATTAGCAAGTAAGGAGAAAGTTAAATAATCTTACTACCATTTTATAAAAATCACTAATAGTTTCTGTTTTTGCATTTAAGATTTTTTCCATATTTTGAAAATGCTTGGAATCAACTCAAAATGATACTATTTCAACTTTGTGCATATCTCTGGAATTAAGGCCCATTTACTTATTCTCCTTTCCTACAGCTCTTTCTCTTTTTTAGAGAAATGAAACTCTTTACAAAGTCATCTTTCAGCTGTCCTTCTACTGCTGTTTTTTTACTGGAATGGCTTTCTCTGTCTTCCTTACCCAGTGTCCCAGAGTTTATGACGTATGCCTTCATAATAAGCCTCCCTTATAGAACATCTGGCTGGTTAACCACATATCTTTATTCTTCCTTACCAAAAGCAGCAGTTTATCATGTGTTAAGTAGCTACCTTTCTTGCTAAAAAATCTCTTGGGAACAAGTGTAAGTGCCAAATGTTATTGACTCAGTGAAGGACCAAACAAAAAAGGTCAGGGTCTTTTTTATTCCTTATATGTATAATTCTTCAGGTATGTAGTTTTTCTTGTCTGTATGTGTTTATGTTTATGGGAAAGAGCCAAAGGACAGATGGAGTAGTGACTTTGCCATCAAACAAACCTCTTCCCTGTGGAAGTGATTTCTTTTTTAACTATTTTCTTTATCCCACACTGTCAACTTCTGTCATTAGTCATTACTGTCCACCACTAAAATATCTTTACTTCCATCTCCTTTCCATTCCCAAATTTAGGCTCTTAATTATTGCTTGCATAGAATGCTGTTTGCACTGTCTTTCAGCCGCTTACCTATATTGGGTTATCTAGAACTGATCCTTAATAGAAAAGAAATGTATAATGTTCCTATCTCTGGACATAACTTCCTCTTTTTAAATTCCTTTATACTGGCACTTTATATTTTTTTAGGTAATAAAAGCTTTCCAGGTTTTTTACTCAACATCTCCCTTCCAGCCCGAAACTATTAATATATCCTGTCTTCCTTCCCAAACTAACCATGATCTTATTTCAATCACTTGAATTCTTTTCTTTATATAATCAGTTTTTTAACCTAGCTATTATATAAAAATATTTAGGTAGATTTAAAAATTTTTATTTCTGGGCCTCACTACAGCTTTTTTAAAATCATTTTTATTTAGAAAATTGACAGTAAACTTGATTTTTAATTTCTTAAGGAAAAAAAGCACAAATACAAGTAGTTTCTTAAAATATCACTATAAAAAAGCCAAAAAGCGGAATAACTTTTTAATGTCATTCTATGTTCCTGCCAGCTTCCTCTTCTACTGTTTGTTCCTTTAGTCTAGTATGGCTTCCGCTTAAAATTTGTAGGTAGTTTAGTGAACTAAACTTCTGTCCATTACACATGCTGCTTCTTGAGTCTGTTACATAAAACAAGCTGTTTAAATTTTCATGAATATAGTAAGTCTTACCACATTTTATTATTTTAATTTTATATCTGAATTCTTCATAGAATATTCAGAATTCCTTTTTGAAACTCTCAATGTTACTGTGGCATTTAACTATTCAATAATAGTTATAATTTTTTAAGCAGTTATTATAGATCTTTGAATGTTAACGATAAGCAGAGAATAACATGGTAGGTAAAAGACATAATATCACTAAGCCTACAAATGCTTAGAGGGGGATTGTTTAAAATAGTGTACATAACAACATTTTGTAGAGGCTTGGTTTATTTATAAGCCCCACACTCTTACTTCTGCCGCCTTGTAACTGTAAGGAGATTAAAGAAGTAATTTGAGTTTTTAGAAGCTTGCATAAGTGTTTTTACTGTTTAATTATGTATTATAGGGTAAGCCTTGCCAATTATAGGTGATAGTTCAAATACTTATGCCTCTAACATTGTTTTTTTCTCTTAGCATGTATCTTATAGGAATTTTTTTTTTTTTTAAGGATATTTTGGAACTCTTAGAAAAAAGAGTGAAGTCACGATTTTCTCACCGGCAGATACACTTAATGAATTCATTTGGTTTTCCACAGTATCTTAAAATATTTAAAGAACAATTGTCTCTACCTGCAGAATTTCCAGACAAGCTTTTTGCTGAGAAGTGGAATGAGAATGTTCAGGTAACTTGGCACAGAAGCTATAATGTTAAAGTAATTTTTGTGTCTTGCTATACCATTTGAAAGCAATTAAAACTTAGAGATTTCTAAAATTTGTAAATTAGCACAAAGCTTCTGATGTTACTGTGGCATAAAACTGCATTAATACAAATTACATGCTTTTTATGTGTGTATTTTCTTCTTTTAAAAGATAGTTGAAATGTCATATTTCTTAACTTTTTCCTCAAAAAAACTAATAAAATTTTTTGTTTTAGTTATATGATTTATATATTATTTTGTTAGTGCCCTTGTATCATAAAAAAATTTATTTTCTTTACAAATTTAAAATATATTAATTACTCTAGTGTTTCATACCTACCTATTCAATGTGAATTTTTTTTTCCAGTTCTCATAAATAACTTTAGCTTTTATCTCATTGGGTCTACTAAGAAGCAGTTCAAGCTACAACACTTCTGGTTATATTATCTACTTTGGTGAATCTCATGTAGAGTCCCTAGAGCCCTGAGTTTCTTAGCTACAAAGGCACCTTCGCGTGTTGTTTTAAAGATTTACTAAAGCTTTTGGACTCTGTAAATTTACTTACACTTAGGTCGAATAGCCTAACTTGTACAGGCCATTGTTATACCAAGTCAATATACTAGCGCCCGTTTATCTTATGCCGACAAGAAGTTTCAGTTGACAGGGAGAAGGGGGAGAGAGAGAAAAAACATGACTGAAAAACAGTGTTGCCAAATAAATCCCACATGGTAGAATCTTTCAAAAATATGGATACCAAGAAGGTGGAAAATAATATAAAAAGTCCTTGGTTTTGAAAGAATTGGGAAAAACTGTTCTGAAATATTAAATACTAATGAGCGAGGATAATTAGATATATGGCTAGAGTTACACAGTCTGTATTCACTGGCCCTAAAGAAGATTGTTTTATGTTAAAACAATATTTTACTTTTAAATATCAATACCAAATTAAAAGTGAGAATTTTGCATTTAAGTGATTCTACTCTTAAATGATTTGTTTTTTCCATCTTTGTTGAGGTATAACTGACAAATTAAAAATTATATATATTTATGATGTACAGCTTGACATTTTGATGTACATATCATTGTGAAATACCACAATCAAGCTGTTTAACATATCTATCATCCGACATAGGTATCATTTCTTTTAATGTGTGAGAACACTTAAGATCTATCCTCTAAGCAAATTTCAGGTGTACAATACTGTATTATTAACCATAGTCACATTGCTGTACCTTAGATCTCCAGAACTTAACTCATCTTATATAACTGAAACTTCATTCTTCTTTTGATAATATAAAATCTGTTAATGTGAGCATTATTAATTCTGACACATTTTATTATTTTAATTTAAAGTTGAGTGAATAAAATTTAATCTGGGCATAAGGATACATGGTAAATGGTAGAAGTTTCCCTTCAATCCAAATTTGTTCTTTCTTTGACTACAGAATATTTTTTTGGTTTATAGCATCTCAGACCTTATATACATACTGAACTTGTTTTGTACATAAAGGGTTCAAATTTTACGTATTATTCTTTCTTTTACCTTTTTTACTTTGTTCTGCTTAATTCCATATTATTTTCCCTAATATAACTATATAGAATTGTATATAAAAATGACTTGACTTTTCCTTAAAATTTAGATATTGTGCCATGATATAATTAGATGTGGGTTCTTACTTTCACCCTCCTCCCCAAATTAATCTTGCCCGGGACTCAAATATTTGTTAGTTCAGGCAAGTTTTCTCTGATACTGTATCTAATTATAAGATTCCATTTTTAAAGAACACTTTATAGTTGATGCTCCCACATTGTCTCTTCCCTTACCTAGGTCTGGAGTAGATCAGAGCTCTGGATCTTTGTTTTATGAATCCACTTTTCAGTGCCTCATAGATTTTTACCTTCTACAGCTCTTGAACTTACTGTCTTGTTACAACTGTGTTTTTCTGTCTGCTGTAGAGATTCAAATGCAGTCTTTCATAGCATTTAAATGTCTGCTGTGCTGTCTTAGAGCTTTTATTATTTATATCCTTTCTCACTTTCCTAAGTTAACTAAATAGCCCAGGTTGTACTGTGCCATCATCCATCTTTCTGTCCTTCCCTGATATGTTGCATTCCGATCATCTCAGGGTGGTCATATAAAGGAAGTAGATGGTGAGGGTTACTGGCGAAGCACAACTCTGGATGATTCAGAAAATGGGTAACCATGTTAGTAGTAAAGTGGCTAACTCTTAGGTTTTTGGTCCTTTTTTGCTGATTCACTGAATTTAGAGACAGGCAGTAGGAATGCATGTGAGCATTATCGTTTCATCTTTTTGACAATCTTGCAGGTTTTTTGTAAGATAAAACTAGTACCAATGGACTTTATGTCTCAGTTCTAATATTTTCTTTCCCTTTCCTAATCATCATTTGCCCACTCCCTTTGGCATTCTGATAAATGAACTTCACTTGAAAAATATGTCAGCACCATGGCCAGAGGCTCTGCTCTGTGGGTGGCGGTGGGGTGGGGACTGCATTGAGGGAGCTATCCTGTCACTCAGTGCTGATTATCCAGTAAGTTATTCTAATTCCAAGGTTAAACCAAAAGCAATGGTATAGATAACAAATTGCCAATGGATATCATCCAAGAAATATCTTCAGGACATTGTTGAACCTGGACCTCCTGCCTAACTTGAATGTTTTAGCCCTTACACAAATGGGTCAAATAAGCAGAGTAAACACCGTCTTAGCAATAACAGTATAAGGGAAATCCCTGTATAAAAGAACTTTTAAAAGGAACACAGCTAACTCTCAAAGAAAATTCCCCCAAAGTACTTTAGGTTAAGGACGATTTACCTACTGTCTTAAACCTCCCCTGTTTAGTTAACAGAAGGTGAGAAAGTTTAGCAGCAACTGAGATTAGCAAGGAGATTTAGTACATATACTGCTGCCACGGAGTTATCCCTGGAGCAGCATGAGTCCTGAAGTGCGAGTATAATCCTATAACATTCTGTTTAGAGTCTACCTGTGAAGAGGGCATGGCCAAACACACTGCAGTCGGCACAGTAAGAACAACTGCAACTGCTACTCATGTTCCTCAGTGAAAGGGAAAGGTGTCAGCTTCCTTGAACAATGGGGAGTTGTGCTTTATTTCTGAGGATTTTCCCTGTGTTCCTGTAGGTGATGTCAGTCAGTCTCTGTCTTATTTCCCTTACATCATTTTCTGAGCTGATCATATAGGAGCTTTTAATCCAGAGTGATGAGAAATTCAGTTATACTTCATACCTGAGATCTGATATCTTCAGTGACTACCATAATTAAATATAATAAGCATCCAATAAGTGGTTATTGATAATAGCCTTATCCTCACATAGTTTATAGTGTTTGAATCAAGGTAGAATTAAAAATGTAATGAGTTCTTATTTTTTAATGGCTCATTTATAGGTCTTGTAGACATTTTTTTAAAGTGGAGTAAGTAATTAAGGAAGAAAGGTGTTAGCTTTCAGAAAGAAGAGGAGTTAGATTCAGACATCTAAAGACAGAGATAAACGGAAAGGCAGTGTAGAAGTAATCGTTTGACATGTCATATTAAAAAAGCAAGTCCCTTTTTAAAATGAATTCTTGTGGAAAAAATTATTTCACAACGTATTTATCCCAGGTGATTTTCTTTAGTTTTCCTAAGTGCTCTGATTTTAACATATCAACTTTATAAGTGACTTTATAAGAGTCACCAATTGTAGAAGCCAGGACTACAATTAATTGCCAAAAGTTTTTTATTTGAATTACTTTATTACTTTATGTTCATTTTGTGTACTTCCAAAACATATGTGACCCTGTTTATGATAAAAGATATGTATAGCCTTTAAAATAGAAGAGACTAAAAACAATAACAAAGGAATAGAAACTGTAACTAGGATAATATATTTACTGAGAGCATGAAACTTCATTAGACTAGAACTTATTTCTGAATATGGGTCTTCTTACAGTGGAAGAAGTAGAGATGTGTAGTTTTAGCTTTAGAAAATAAAATATAGAAATACTTAGTACTTAGTTTTCTGGGTTTGGGGCTTTTTTTTAAGGAAAAATAATCTTTATTTCTTGCAGATGATTTTTTAAGAATTATATTAATCTTCCTCAAGCTGTTCTTGGCTCTGCCAATTTTGAATTTACTCTCCTTTCATCTAATCTTTTTTTTTTTATTGCCAACTGTACCTCACCTGTCATTATTCCTAATTCACTGCAGTCACTTAGCACTTTTAGATACTGCTTTTTCAAGGGTCCCTATTGATCTTCAAATTTCCAAAGCCATTAGCTTCGTCTCAAAATATATCTTTATTTAATTATACAAAATACTTTACATTGTTGATCACCACTTCACTGTTAAAGTTTTCTTTTCTTGGTTTCATTAGTCCCTTTTGTATTCTTTTCCAGTTTTCAGTATCTTTCCTCAAGAAAGATACTGATGTTCTGGGATACAGAATGTCACAGGAGGAGTGAAAAGTGAGATATGGTCAGGAAGTGAAACTTAGATCATCCCACCTCTGATTTTTTTTTCCCCATTCAGACCCTTTCTTCTCCACCTCTCACCAGTTGATTCTCTACCATACATATCTTTTATAAATGACTTAATTCTCGTCTTGACACCACTGTATCAGTTCAGACCCTCTTTGACAATTGTAGTTGCCTCCAGTCTGGCTCGCCTACCTTTGTCTTTCCATATAATCCCTTTGCCAATAACTGAAATTGAGGATTACATGACTCCTTAACCTCTGTCAGTATACCACAGTCTTCTTACATTACTCATGCTATTCCCTCTAACTGGAATCTTTCTTCTTTATAACCTATTAACTCATACAGTTTAGCACTCTTTGTAATACTTTAACTTGTTTTCCCAAGCATAGTAACTCATTCTCTGTTGTCTTTTGTGCTGCATTTGGTCATTCCAATATCACAGTATGGATTCCCTTTTTATACAATTTTGGGGTAGCAAAGATTATGCTTTATGTTTGCGTCTATTGAATTAACATAAGGATAAGAAGAAAATCAATAGACTGGGTATTTGATTTTTATTTTTGTGTTCCACAAAAAAGACCAGCACCTATTTAATAATCAATAAATAGAATTAATGAGGTACACCAACTAGTGAGGCACAAGATTATATTTAGGATTTAAAATGTATTATTCCTTACTTCTGTTTTGATTTTTTTCTCTCTAGTGTCTCTCAGAAGATATAAGTGTACGAGAAGTACTACAGAAGCATTTCAATATCAGCAAAAACCTACGGTCATTACACATGCTATTGGTTTGTATTAGTTTTATTTTTAGCATTCATTTTATTTCACCAGGTGATTGTGTTTTGATGGGAATTGATTAAACCTGTAGGTAAATTTGGGGAGAATTAACATGTTTACTACATTGAATCTTCCAGTACCTGAATATGGTACATCTCTCCTTTTCTTTGGTTCTTCTTTGATTTTTTTCATTATCATTTTATAATTTTTACTACACAGATCCTATTTTTACATGTTTAAAGTGTATACATAAGTATTTAATTTTTTTGGAACAGTTGTAAATTATATTTTATTTTTAATTTTGGTTTCAGCATGCTCATTGTTAGAATGTAGAAATGTGATTTTTGTATGTCAGCATTGTACTCTGCAAATAGGGTTTTTTTTCCTTTGCAATCTGATGTATTTTATTTCTTTTTCTTGTCTTATTGCCATGGCTAGAACTTCTGCCACTGTGTTGAATAAGAGTGATAAGGATGCACATCATTGCTTTTTTTTCAATTTTGGGGGGAAAGCAATCTTTTACCATTAGGCATTATATAAGCTGTAGATTTTTTAACTACATGTTTGTTATAAAGTTAAGGTAATTCTTATCTATTTGTAACTTGAGAGTTTATTATGAATAAGTGTTGGATTTTGTCAGATACTTAATCTGTATAAATGGATATAATCTGTGGTTTTTCTTTAGCCTGTTGATATGTTGGATTATATTGCTTGATTTTTGTGTGTGTGTGTGAGGCAACCCTTGGTTGACCTCACAGATTGCAAGGATTTTGTCAGCTTACAAACCCTTTTTTAAAATTGTTAATGCCTACAGCACCTGGTCTTCCTTGGTGGTCTCCCATCCAAGTACTAACCAGGCCCAACTCTGCTTAGCTTCTGAGATCAGACAGGATCGGGTTTGCTCAGGGTAGCATGGCGTAGACAATGCTTGATTTTTTTTAATGTTGAACTAGCTTTGCATACCTGAATAAATCCCACCTAGCTATGATCTTTCATAAAATAATTATATCTTAAGCTTAAATAGTATCACAGAAGGGGTACTTTATTGTTCTGAAAATTAAAGCTCTTCACTAATTTATTTGATATTAGCCTAATATTTCTAGAACATAATCTAATGCAGATATCTTTCAAGGAAAAAATACTTTTGTTTCATGAATTTCTTCTTGGTCATTTTCATTCATAATGATAATGGATATGATTTATTGAATAGCACATGAGCCAGGTAATACAGTTACTTTACCAACTTCATGTTTAACATTTACCAGAATCCTATTTTATATACTTTATTTTTACCCTTATTTTTGAAGAAACTGAGGTTTCTCGTGGACATTACTTTCCCCAAGTCACATAGCAGACAGAGTAGATGGCAAACTCAACTCAAATCCAAGGCTCTCTGGAGTCAAGCTTGTGTTCTTGTTTACTATATGGTTCCACTCTGTTGATTTATAGATTCTCCTTCCCCATTTCTGTTTTTTTTGCTGAGGAAATTTAGGAGTTTTTTTTCTCCATATATACTTTCTTGTTAGCAGTCTCCCTCCCATCCGTAAAAATCGTACTGCCATTTTCACTTGTCTTTATCTCTAAGGAATTTTGGGATTAAGAATTTTTTAGTTATTTATATACCAAAATTAGACTTCACTAACTTATGATACATAGAGGATACACACACACACACACGCATATGCGTACACATACACTTCTCATTATTCTGGGAAAATCTCTGCCATCAAAATGTCAACATGAACAGCCATTATTTTTCCAGTTTTCTGTTACATTTTTAATTCAAAGTAATGGCTTTCTTTTTGTTTTGGGTTGTGTTATTTAAGAAAAGTTTTGGAATTGGTAGGAATTATAAAGAAGAGAGAAAGACTTGACTGAGATTAAATATAGTTTGGATAATTTTCAATAAAATGTCATGAGTTATACACATAGAAAAAAAAAAACACCCTCATTGTATATCCAAAAATGAATTCCAGGTTTATAAACCTAAATGTACATACAGAAATAAAACTTTTAAAAATTTAGAAAAAAAAATAGAAGATATTTATAATCTTGAGATAGGGGAAGAGTTCTTAGAGAAGATACACAAATCATAAGCCATAAAAGAAAAGATGGATAAAGTTAATTACATTAAATTTTTAAATGTCTGGACAAAAGATACCTTAGAAAAAGTGAAGACTGATTGGGAGAGGATATATGCAATGTACGTAATCATCAACTTTTAACTTCTACATTACCCCAATCAACTTAATTTAAAAAAAAAAAAGCGTCTACAGTCATCAATAAAGGAATGAGCTAAGAATTTGAACAAGCAATCCACCAATGTGGAATCCTGCATGACTTATATACAAAGATGTTTAATCTCTCCAGTAACCAGGGAAATGGTACAAAATATTTTTTACTTTACATTATTAAACACTACGTTTTTATTTCTGGCAGTCTGGTGGTTCCAAGTTAATGTTTGATGATATGGTGTCTGTGACTATTAAAATTTATTGCTGCTGATAGTATAAATATGTATAAGTACTTTGGAGAACAATTTGGCAATTTAGGTATCTAGAGACCTCAGATGTACAAGAAGACATGTACTGCATTGTTTATTGCAGCCTTGTTTATAATTGCAAAAAGAAATGAGAGATGTCTATCAATAAAAGAGAATAATTAAAATGTGAGTATATACAAAGGAATTCAACAGGAAAAAAATGAATAAACTAGAATTGACACCTTGACATGGATAAATTCTCTTAATAAATGTTCAGTAAAGAGAGTTGCAGCAGTACAATATGGTACTTATAGAACACTTGAAAATTTGTATTGTCTAAGAATATATATATGTAGTAGAAGTATAAAAACATGATTTTTTTTTTTTCTTTTAGTATGGGGAAGAGTAGAGAGTCCAACTATGGAAGAAACAGGGGTTTCAGCTGTCTAAGATATTTCGTAAACTAAGGAAGTGCTTGTGGATCTTCATTATATTTTTCTCTCACCTTTTTGCATGTCAAAAATATTTTATTATAAAAGGAAAAAGAAAAGGGAAGACCAAGGAAGGAGCTACTGCGTACCCTGTTCTCTCCCAGTTGGGGAATGACAAGGGTCACCAAACTCTTCTGATCAACTAAGGACCCTGGGCCCTGGTTAAAATGGGGGAGAGGCCTGCTAGTATAAAAAATGTCCCAAATATTATATGATACATACTTACACTAAGAAATTATTCATTGTTAATCTGGAATTCAAATTTAACCAGTTATCATTTATTTTTTACCTTCTAAATCTGCTAACCCTATTTAAATGATTAAATTTAAATGTTATGAAACTCACAAATAAAGATATCTTCAGATTTAGGATTTGCATTAGTTGTTGGGAAGACAACAAGCTACATAAAAAGTGGACTCTTTTCAGAATTGTTTCTGGGTGTAATTTTGGTTTTTACCTTTTTCCTTTTTATACAATAGAACATAAGTGAGAAAAGTTAACACTGGACTGGTTGATCGGGTGGTAAGAAGGTTCCTGTAAGTCACGGATCTGCCTTTTTGGTTTGGTTTGATCTGGGGCTTTAAATAGTATTCTTATTTTTGGTCATCTTGCCCTACTCCTTTTTTAAAAAGCTTTTCTGTCCAGGAATTGTAAATAAACAAGATATGCAAGTGAGAAAGGGTAAAGAGAACAGTAAAACTTTTTTTTATGCTTTACATTTATAGAGTTATATGGCATATGAATTGAAATACTAAATTTTAATAGAGCTAAATGTGAAAGAATATTTTTCCCAAGCATTACTCTTCACTCTCATAAGCATAGACTCTCCAAATTATGAAGTTTTGTTCAGTAATTCTCCAAGTTGCCCAAGTAAATATGTAATTGTCTTATCCTCATTTCTCTAGATGCTTGCTTTAAATCGCATAACAACGTCACACCCATTTATGACTGCAGCAGATCTGATGGAGGCAAACCAGCTGTGTAGCATGGACTCTAAAGCAAATATTGTACATGGTAAGAAACCTACTTGATTGTGTTTTATAGATTTGAGTTTATATAATGGAATGCTTTTCAAAATTATAATCGAGTATAGGGTTTTTTATAGACTACTTTTTATCCATACAGCCTTTAACTCAGCCCTTTAAAAGATATTGTCAGTCCCATTTACAGTCAAAGAAAATTGATACTCTGCCTCCCTTGCTACATTGGAAATCCTGCTAATACTGTATTGCAGGTGTTCCTGTTGTACCAAGTGGTACCGAAAAGCATTGGCTTTTAGTCATTTTGGATTCACTGTCCGTGTTAAGAATCTAATGAAACTTCTCTCCGGGAGAAAAATTTTAGATATAATTTACAGGGATTTAGGGAATCTCTGAATAATCAAGGGCCCTATGTAATTTAAAGTTACATAATAATTGCAGCAGCTTCAGTTTACCTTTACTGTGGGCCATATGATCAGTGCTTGATAATATTACCTCTCATCCTTATAACATCTCTGTAAGATTGAAAGACCCTTATTTTGCTGATATGAAAACTAAGCTCAGGGAGATTGAGTAACTAGCCGAAAATTATAAGGCTAATAGTAAATGAAATACATTTGAACCTGGGGGAGGTCTTAACTTCCTCCCACCCTTCAAATCCATGATCTTTCACTTGTTATTCTATATAGAGGACAGTTATTTCAATCTTATGTATCTATATAGAGGACAGTTATTTCAATCTTATGTATTTAAGTAAACTACAATTCAGTTTGTTTCCCTTTTGCTGTAGGTCTATCGGTCTTGGAAATCTGTCTTATTATAGCAATGAAGCATTTAAATGACATTTACGAAGAGGAGCCCTTTAATTTTCAAATGGTCTATAATGGTGAGAGGAGACTTTAGTAGTTTCTTTCTGACTCCATCCACTGCTTATTTGAAGATACTAACTTTGACATTGCCTTCTATCCAGAGTTTCAGAAATTTGTTCAAAGGAAGGCCCATTCTGTTTATAATTTTGAGAAACCTGTTGTTATGAAGGTAAGCTTCGCTGTTATTTTTCTGCAGACAAGTATATTTTTATATCTAATTTGGTTGTCCACTTGACTCTTGAACAACGCATTTGAACTGTGCATATTCACTTACAGATTTTTTTCAATAAATACTGTATTTTCCTTATGATTTTAATAGTATTTTTTTTCTTTAGCTTACTATATTGTAAGAATACAATATATAATACAAAATATGTCAGTCAACTGTTTATGTTATTGGTAAGGCTTCCGTCAGTCAACAGTAAGCTGTTTGCAGTTAAGTTTTGGAGAAGTCAAGTTATATAGGGATTTTTGGGGGTAAAGGGGTTTTGGCATTGCCTAACCCCTGAGTTTTTCAGGGTTACTGTATATTTCATAGTTGCACTTTTATTAATTTTGAAACATTAGGTACTTATAGTTTCTTTTTTCCAAAACAAATCTAAAAACAAAATGTTGAATAATTTTGAAGAAAGCAGCCAGTTTGTTTGTGGAGGTATACTGCCCTCTACTGCCTGTTCCTAGCATTTGCATCCTGAAAAGGAATTACCTATGAAATACATGGATAGAACCCTATCCCTTTAAAACACAAGGTTTGGCTTTATAATCTCAGCAGTAAAAAAGAAATAAAAATGTTGATATTATGCATTAAGAAACTGAAGGACAAAATCTCACTGGCTGATGAGGGCATACGGAGAAAGTTTTATTAGGAGTTGGGTGAGACATGAGTTCTAAAACTTCAACTTCATTCTAGTATATACCATTGTACACTTGAAACACAATGTGAGCCACATAATGTAATTTTAGATTTTCTAGGAACAACAAAAAAGTATAAAGGAAAAAAGGTGAAATTATCTTTAATATTAAATGTTATTTAACCTAATATGTCCAAAATATTTTAATCTATAATCAATATAGAGATTATTAATGAAGTCTTTTCCTTTTTTTGTGTGTCAAGATGTGTGTTTATATCTAAAGCACATCATAATTCACTAAATATTCATTGGAAATACTTGCTCTTTAGATTCTTAAAATTTTTAGCTGAAGTAAATTTATATTCTGCAGTTGCTCCAAACACACTTAAAATTTTCTGATTGACTCAAATATCAGTTTTTAAGTTAAACTTAATGAAAATTAAATAAAATGAAAAGCGAGTCCCACATTTCAAATGCTCAGTAGTCCTGTGTGGCTAGTGGTTACGTTAGTGGACAGAACAACTCTAAAGGACTTTATAAGAACATTTTTTTTTTTTTAAGCAGTGGACCCATATGTCCTTATAGGCCCTAGTAGTAAGAATTTTATTCCTTGTAGCAACCAAAATATATGCGTATGGGGCATTGCCATTTCTTCAAAACAACAGGAAGGGTGTTTAGCACACCAGAGGTTGTCCCCCACCACCACTTCCTAATGTCCTTATCTGTCTGATAGTTTGTGGGAGTTGTATGAATGGAAAGGGTTACCTGAGCATTTAAAATTCTGATGAATTTCTGCATTTTAAATAAAGTATTTTTGCTGCTTAGAAATATTTTAAATCTCAATTTTATTCAAACCAACAGCTTGCAGCCTATTATTTTCTCACTTTCAAAAATGATGTCCGAGCTATATCTCTTTCATCAGAAAAATTTTTATGACATATAAAGAACATATTCCAATTATATTTTTCACAGCGACCTGTAAGAATAGAAAGCCCAGGAATCTATTTCAATGTGTAAATATTTAATGGTTAGTATGTCATGACTTAATGGTTTCTTTTTTTCATACCCTAATAAAATACTTAAAATAATAATCAAGGTTAGAAAAGACATAATTCATGAATAGTAGCAGTAAAGGGAAGCAGACAGTAAAGAGCCCTATTAAGATGGGGAAGATGGAAGAGACTTTTTAATAGGTTATGGTAGTCTCCCTCAGACTTCTTAGGGAAACAGAAGCCTGTCCTCTCTCCTCCATGTCCATAACACCGCTGAGTCATTTATAGGATCAGCTGAATAGGCTTGGTGTACTCCTTGGGGTCTTCCCTGCTTCCCTCTTTTTTTGCACCTGTGTTAAACTTGTACACAGCTAAGTCTTACAAAAGTAGGAGCAAAATACAATTGCAAATTTGAGTAACCTAAGTAATGAGTCAAAAGGTGTACTGGTCTTATCAGATCTTAGGTTTTCATTGCAAACTGGAAACCCTTCATTAACTTAAGTACTAAGAGGAGATACGATAGAGAACAAGATTAGGTACAAAATCTTATTGTGCAGACTAGATTAAAATTTTCCCTGTTTACATTCAACAGTGCAAGGACAGATAACTGTATTTTGACACTATTTTTTCACCTGGGATATTGTTTTTGAACCATATTGATTCCTATTGTTTGTTTTCTAGCATTCTTTTCCACAATTGACTAAAACCCTTAACTGTTCTCTGGGTTAACATTGTTACTTTACTTCCCCTATTGAACTAAACTATTTCTTTCATCTTTCAGGCTTTTGAACACTTACAACAATTAGAATTAATAAGGCCCATGGAAAGGACTTCAGTAAATGCACAGAGAGAGTACCAGCTGATGAAACTACTTCTGGATAATACTCAAATTATGAATGCTTTGCAGAAGTACCCCAACTGTCCTACAGATGTTAGGCAGTGGGCAACATCCTCACTAAGCTGGTTATGAAAATAACCAGTGGCTTCAGTTAGGAGTTTCAGGCGAACTACTATAAATAACTAAAAACTGTTGTCCTTTAATAAGATATGTTATTGCATTTTCTTTTATTTATAAATACATATTTTTGTATTTATGAGGGACTGTTACACATGTAGTATTCTTGGCTGTGTTGTGCCTTTAAATCTTGAGCAGTTACATGATATAAAATTCCAGTAATTTAGACTAGTAGTTCAAAAAAATGTGACTTTTATAGGGATTAAACCATATGCTTGTTTAAAATAGTTGTGAATTATTAGTGTTACATTTAAAGAGTTCATGTTAACCCAGCAGCCAGATGTTTTTACAAACCTTAAACAAAGCAGTAAAAAAATAGTGGTGAGAGCTGAGGTGTAATGAGTAATCTTTTGATCCAGTGGGAAGTGATGCATTTTTTTTCTTCTGTACCCATGGAAATTTTGGATTCTGTTCCAGCCAGACCCAGGTCTTCCAGTTCAAGAGACCAGCCAGTTGGCCAGAAGATGGTTCACATGGAAGGAAAAAAGCCAAGAGTTTTCTTTCAGACTTTTGAAAATGGTACTTGCACCATCTAAAGAATAACCCCTTTAAGCATTTTTTTTTAATGCAGAATTTTGGGCCTATTTTAGGCCAAAAGGATCAGAATTTATCTTTTTAACAGGTACTTTAAGAAATTCCTGGAAAACCACTCCCACAAATAATGGGAAATGTTTGGCAGTGTTAACATGTTATTTGTATCAAAAAGCAAATCCCTAAGAGGAATGTGGAAATGTCAGCCAAAGTATCACTTTATAAATTCAGGAATCCATAAACTAATATAAGTATATGTTTAAAGCGAAATTTAATAAGCATTCATTAAGTGTTAGTGACTTCATTTATTCAAGATTTGAATGCCTGTTGTTTAGTGGAAGGTGGTTTACATAAGACAAAGTCCCTTTGTGCAGTTTATAATCTCTGTAACTGTCAAAGGCCATGATATTTGCATACTGTTATTTACAGATGAGAAAACTAACACAGTGGCAGTGTCCAGAATCACACAGGTAGAAAATGATTGACCTGATTCAACTCAGGTTTGACACCAAAGAGCCTGCTATTAAGACTTAAAGTTCAGTATTGGGTTCCTTACCATGTATTTTGTAAAGTGTGCTCTAGGAAATGATTTATCTTGTTTTTAAGGCATGTCAGATGTAGAATACAAGTTTTTGTGCGCAAAAGGTCTTCAGTAATTACAGCCTATTCTTTTGCATACATTGTCTTCTTTGCATGCCCTCCGAGTCTTCAGATCACTGTCATTTACTTTTCTGCAGTCTCATTAAATCTAAGGCTTACATGCTGGTTCTGTGCAATACTCTACAGATTTTTAGGGGATATTTTGCCAAAATACATGGTAGAATCACTATTACTAGAAGCAAGGATTTTACGCATGAGCTAAAACTGTCCCTTCAAAAAAATTACTAAAATATTTTAAGGCACTGACTATAAAAGCACCTAAAGACCTGACTTGAGGATTACAAATTTGTATTCTGTTAAGATACCAATAGAAGGTTGAGGACCCTTATCTGCCTCCCTGGCTATGTAGGAGCTACAGAAGATCCATCAACATCCAGGTATACAGATTAAAAAACTAGCAAGGTGGGTTTTCATAAAGCAAATTAGAAAAAATAGGTTAGCAAAAGGCATACAAATGAGTATGTCTACATTCCAATGGCATTTTTTGAGGGGAGGAGGTATGCTGATGTACCCCTTTCCATACTCACTAATAAAAGCTAAAATGTATTTACAAAATTTTTAAACTAATTTCATTTCTTAAATTGCTCAAACCATCAACAAAATGCAAACCAAAATCTGAAAAGCCCTAGTAAAAAGCTTTAGAGAATAATAGAAACAAATATGACGAAGATATTTTTCTCATTAACTAGAGGAGGATTATAGCCTTTGAACAGCATAGTCAAAAACCTCTGACCTGCTTGGGTCATCAGACTGAAAAGGTAAGTGTTAGAGGCTTCAGTGCAGTTTTTACTCATGTCCCTCCAGGAGCCCTACCAAAAACAAGATTTTATTATGAAATTTAGCAAAACCTTTCCAATTCACATGCACATGTGAATAGCTCTGAGGAATTAAAACCTGTTGGTCCAAATGTACTATATCATAATGCTCTATATGTTGAGCATGTACATTATTTACTGCCTGAAGAATCAGTGTTTTGTAGAACACACTGTGGAAAATGATTCCAGTCTTTCCATAGATTTCCATGGTTTTTATTTTTATTTGGTTTATAAGGCAATGCAGATTCTCTCAAACCACCATATTGTAAAGTGTTGTCCCTTTCTTCACCTTTACCCTAGAAAAATTAAAAATCCATTGGTATGAACTATGACACTACATGTGACAATGTGGGGCTTGTCCAGCCCTGCCCCCAGCACCCATTTTCTTTGAAAGCCACAGGACAGACAAAACCTTTGCAACATTAAAAATGTAAATAGAAGCTAGCTTTCTTGATTACTCTGATTACCCTAAGTGTAGGTACCAGAATTCTACCAGTTAGTAAAGAATTACAAAATTGGAAATACAATTTATATCTTTGATGACCATTTTCTAAGCCACATTTTTCTATTTCCATGTGGAAAATCAAGGTAACTAATGTTCAGCTAGCTTCTCTAAAGCTGGCAGGACCAATATACCTACTTTAGTAGGAATATAATTGGTTTAAAGAAAGGAGAGAAATGCCACAGTTGACAAACCTCTCTTCTTTCACCATTATTCTCACAGATCTCAAGGTGTAAGCCTTACTACAAATTATAAAGCTACTATTCCCCTCTTTAAGAACATAGAGCTAAAAGAAAAACTGCATATGCAAATCATACCATATTCATTTTTTTATTTAACTTGGGGATGGAATGGGGATAGCATACATTTTATTTGTACAGTATTTAACAATCACTTATCCAAGGTGGGGTTTGGGGGATTTTTTTTTTTTTTTAATTTTTTGTTAAATACTTGCAGAAAAAAATAGCAAGTACAATTTGACAGTAGTACAACAACCTGTGCCCAAAACACTGACAAGAAATACAGAGTAAAGCTAAAATAATTGCTTTCCAATATTTTGAGAGGTAACAAATAGGATATGGGTTGAGACTGCATAAAAAATGTACTGCTGGTTGAATATCTGAGGTAAATGATGTTCAAGATGCTACTTGTATCATTTTGCCCATAAATCAGTAATTTTATGCACATTATACCAAATGTACCTAAAAAGTAATTTTTTTAAAAAAGGTAAAAAAGAGAAACTGGAAAATATCTGTGGTGAAGCAATTTTTTTAAAACAGTATCAGTTTATTCCACCAAACTATCATCTGGCCAGGGTTTTTTTCTCCCCACCACCTGCATTCTACTTAAATGTAGCTGTTATGTAGGGGTAAGGAAAGGGGGAAGAAGAGATTCTTTTTAATTTCATGATATATGATTTTATTTTAAATCCTAAACGTAGGGGGTTTTCCTGATTGTATTTTCAAAAAAACATCACCATGAAAGAGAGTTCATGGTACCAACAATTGTGGGGCACAGTCTCTCTTCTAGAAGTCACAAGGTACCTGTAATAAACATTCAAACAAGAATCACACATCACATGCTAAAAACTTCCTAGAATCTAAAATACATACAAGAGCTGTGCAGGGCATAGACTTCGAATAAAGCCAAACACTGGTTAATCCATCAGTCCTATGGCAGTTGATCATAAAGCATTCCTTAGACGAAGATCTGGGCAAGGTAAAGAGTATAAGTTAGAGCAGCAGTTCTGATGGGTATCAGAAAGGCAAAATACAAGACGAAATCATAAGGAGCACCATACACGTGAGGAAAAAATTATTGGAGTCTCAGTTTACCCCAAAACAAAATCACTTTTCTCATTCTTTGATCTTTTTTCAGTATCTCTAGCTTAAACTTTTTATTAACTTGCCCACTCTGCACTGACTGTAAACCAAACATGAAAATGCCCTGCAAAAGAAAGTTTTAACAAGACTATCAGGACAGGTAGTCACTGGAACATTCTTAACTGCTTATAAAAAGAGTTTTTCTATTAGTATAGTTCTCAAAAGGATACAAGTTTTAAAATTGGTTAGCTAGAATTACGTACAATACCCGGATTTCTAAAACTGTTTTCTAACGTGAAGAGAAAAATTTGTCTTGTGAATAAATGGTTTTACGAAACTTATCTCTAGTGTTCACATAAGCCAAATGCAATATTCCTTGTTTTTGTTTTGATTTTTTTTAACTTTAAAAAACAGGATTAAATATTTAGAACGAATAGAAATTAGTCTTCAGATGAACAATTTTCATGTATGAACATTCTCATTATTTTCCCTTCTTGATTAGTTTCAAAGTTGAAGCAAAACCAAGAAATTGAGAGGCCAAGTACTTTTTGAAATAGAGGTGAACTCAACATTGAAATGGGAATTCTTAGGAATACAGTGACAACTTGAGCACATAATGTGACCAAGAGCACATTCTGTTTGGTGTGTGGCACACAGACAACAATGCTATTACTCTTCTTTCCCTCCCTGCTTAGAGTCTGTTGACCTATGTATTACTTATAAATAATATAACTTATTATTCCCAGAGATTAAGTGCGTATTATATGTAAAATGTAGTGTACTGTGTGGTTAAATAGCCATTTGAAGATAACACATTCACAGTAAGATTCTGATAGTGACGTAAAAAATTATTTTATAAAATTAATGTATGGATTTTAAAATGACCTGACAAAAGTATATAGCATAATACTGGCTATTTGTTGGTCAGTAATCTAGAAATTCAGGAAATTAATGTTTTTACTTTGGCCTGTATAAATTTAAGGATGAATCCAATTATATTCTAATATACTTTTGTTTTGAAAAGCACTTTGGTGCCTACCTAGCATCAATTCCATTTCTTATCAAGGATAAAGCATGAGCTATCCTAAATTAATATCAGAGTTAGTTGTTAAAGCAATTTGCAGGAAGAGGCCAGACTGTTACCTATATCAACATTGGTTACCTCTAAATGTCATTGCATATTTTAAGTTATAAGTTTAACTTGTTATCCCTGATTTGTTTTAAAGCAGTAACATCTGAAATCTGTGCTTAAAATTTACAATCTCTATCCTCAGATAATCTTTACATACCACAGACATCAAATATTACTCTGACAAGATGGCACCAAGCAGAAATATGGTGATAAAGTTGTAAGTCTCAAAGCAGAGTGAGGAATTCTGGATAATGACACTTCCTGAGGTGATCCTAAAACAGTGATAAAGAATGTCCCACACACTGTTTGGTGAAAAGAAATACACTACAATTTTACATATATAAATAGAAAAAAAAATCTATTTAAAAAGAATAAAAATGAAGAGCTTTCCAGTGTCACAGCTCACTTAAAAAATTTTAAATCATGCTTTAAATGTTCAAATATTCCCCAAACACAGCACACCTAATAAAAAATACCTGGTAAGTATGCAATATTTTGGGAACTGGATATAAGATGAAGCTTTGAAACATGGGAAGGGGAAAATGACACCATTTTTCATTTCAAAGGAACAACACTTTTTTCCCTTAAATTACAAACTAGCACAAGAAAAGCTAAAACACTGCTTTACGAATGGCCATTTACTGTTGGCACTAAGCATAGCTTACCTTTTTTTCTTAAATAACACAGTGAATTTGTAATACCTTGTTATAAAACATGGATTGATTTATTATTCAAATTTTGTTAGTGTTTTCAATTCTATAATTTAGCAACCATGGAACTGAGGTATACCTTGTTGAGGGAGGTTAAAGTAATGCTTGGAAGCCTCTTCACTGTACCCCACTATGATGACTTTGTTTATGTACACAGAACAGCAGCACACTAAACATTCACAAGCTGTGTCATATTGGCATTACAATAGTCATTTATAGAAACACAACAGCAAATGCAATAAAAACAAGTTACCCTTTTTAAAATCTGAAATGAAAAGATTTTGATTTAAAAAAAAATAGCAGTAGTTCATTTAAGGAATTAGTGTCTTCTGACAGACATTAAGAAATCTGAAGTCAGTTTTCAAATACTTGATTAGCCAAGTTCCAAAAGACCCTTGATTTGGAGAGGGCCACATTCTTCATGTATACTTTTTCAAAAGTTCCTTTACAGAGCTTGCAATGTTTCTCTTAGTCTCATGTCCTTCACGTCTCTGCTATAGGCCATGCCATAAGTCTCCCAGAGCCACAGTTTTAAACGAGGGTCTTCTTTCCAACATGTCCTGGAGACATCCTACTCATTTCACACAGAAAATAAACTGTAAGCAGTTTCATTAGCTTAGCAGCTCCAGTTCAGAGTCCTGTTTCTCAGTGTGTACAAATGGTGCAACCATCATAGACTAGATTCTTTGGGAGGAAAGTCAACATTTGTCACCATTGTGACCACTGTTACAATGTCCTCTGTGGTAATGATATTTGTTAGTCTTTGCATCTGAGTAATTCTTTCACCTACACATCCAGCTGATAACCTGGCTTCTGCATCGTGATCCCAACATTCTTCTATCGTTTCACAGAGCATTGCCATTCCCTACAAAGGAAACACATATTCAAACACCACAGCAACTTTTGTTTTCTATTAGGAAATAGAATAAAATGTCCATAAAAATTGGAACTTTTGTAGGTCAAAGAAAGTTTCAAGATTAGCCAAGTATGGTATTAGTCAATGTACACATCTGGGTAACTGCTGTATGCAGGAACATTAAGAAAAGCACTGAGAGAAATCCAGGGTTTTTTTTTGTTTGTTTGTTTGTTTGTTTTTTTAGCGCTGAAGACTTAACAGCAGGTGATTAATCTCTTTAATTACAAAATTCCCTATCCATTGTTCAGGAACCAGGTCATCTCAGTGCTCTACCCTGAAATGGATTTAAAACCAATGCTAAAGGAGGTCTACCAATTTTTTTCTTAGTTAACAGCATTTCTATCTTGCAATTAAATAGAAAGGTTAGATTCTCTACATGGTTTTATCCATGCTTCTATTTATACCTAGACCAAAATACTAGGACTGTACTGTTGCATTCTTCACCAACCTGGTCTCTAGTTCTAGAGCATCCTTAAGAACTTCCAACCCCAAATCAAAAGGCTAAAATAAACTCTGGAGAGGAAAAAAATGGTTGTTTTACTTTTTAAAATGGCATCACATGGGAAGGGTGGTGATGGGCAAGGTTACTCAACTATAACATGCTCAGAGCCAGGCACTCTTTTTCCCAGGGAAGCTTTCCAAATAGGAGACATCCTTACAGGGCTGTGGAGATCAGAGCTCCCCTGTAGGTTCTATGATTTTATCAACTCCCTCATGAGCATACAAACACCCTAATTCTGTTTCCAGAATTCCAGTACAAAATATCCCATATGAGGATCACCTCCCCTGAAAATCTCCCAGAGATAAATTAGTCCTCTGAAAAGCATTTTATTGGAATTTTAAGTGAAAAGCTAACTGTATAACTTACAGCATGTTTCTGCCAATAATCTCTTAAAACAGGCCTCTTTTTTTTATGCACAACAACTTCCTGCATGTCTTCAAGAGATGGATGCTGGCCAATTTCCTCTTCAAATGGCAACATGTACTCATCTACAGGTCCTGAAATGTAAAAAAAAGAAAAAAAAAAAAAAAATATATATATATATATATATATATATATATATTTTTTACTTCAACTCTTTCTGACTTCCAAACTGGAACAAACTTCCTAAAACACTCTGGGTATCTATCACCTTTTCCCAGTTGTTATAAGCTATACTGATGGACTTATACCACACTGACACAAACTCTAATTTAGGAGAAATAAAAGTCTGTGATTTGGCATGTAACCCTACTAAGAATTGTGTAAGGACCTTTCTTATCTACTGTATGAGGAATGGCTATCTCCATTTGTATATAGGACAAGGTCAACCATCAACACTTGCAAATCTAGTGTCTCTTTAGCGTCTCAACTCTTGCAATTCAGACTGTAAACGGTGGTGCTTCCATCTCTGAAGGCTTTGGGTTCAATCTGTTATAACCATCTTTATCCCAGGAAACACTCAAACCCTCAGCATTCTCCACATGAGGAATTATTTGCCTCAGAGTTACACCTCTTTTCTGCCCTCACCAGGACTAACAAAAATATTTAGTTTTTGTTTTTGTTTTTGTTTTTTTTTTTTTAAATCACAAACAGGGTTCCCAAGAAGTCAGAATGTGCCTTCAAGAGACAAGGAAAATTTATTCAACAACATAAATGATTCCTTTTTTCTTGGGCCTACTAAAACAGGAAAATGCAGTTAGGAGTTAATAACTAATATTTGATGAACATTTCTCCTGACTAGGAACTTTATATTATTTACTTCCATTTTATCTTCACAGATTGAAGGTGCCATTACCTCTAATTTTACATATAAGAAAAAAAAAAGTTCCATGACTTGCACAACTGTTAAGTGGTTGAGTTGGAATTTGAATCCATCTCTGAATAACTCAGAAGTCTGTGCTATCAATTACTAAACTGTCTTCTCTTGACAGAAACCTGTCACTAATCAGCAATTTCAGTGACGGATGTGTTTGTATATAGACCGAAACCTTGTACAAGCTCTTGAAATGTACCATATACTCCTGGATAGAATATAAGTTATAAACGATGAAACATAGTGGCCATCTAACTTGACCCTCTCTAAATGGAAGAATCCTTGATCCCTAGATAGTCTCTGCCTGAGCACTTCCAGTGACAGAGTGCTGACAGTCTATCGCATCTATTTAACCCTTGCTACTCAAGAGTGTGGCCCACAGGTCAGCAGCACTGGCACTGACTGGTAGCTGGTAAGAAATGTAAATATCAGGCCTCAACCCAGACCTGAGTCAGAATCTGAAGTTTAACAAGATTCCCAGGAGTTTGGCATGCATATTAAAGTTTGAGAATCACTGAATTGAACCATCAACAATTAGCCATCAACAAATTTTAAAGTATTCACTTCAGCAATGTTTCTTTCTTCCCCAATTTCTGACCTGATTCAGAAATGCCTGAGTCTACAATTAAGTATTTCACAGTTCATTCCAGGTATTTAAGAAATAGCAGCATCCATCCTTTTCTTTTTCCATAAAAACTTCCTTGAAAACCCCTCCTTCCCATTAATAGTGCAATATCTCACTCATCTGAACTCCCATAGCATTCCCTTCCATTTCTCAGGTATTACATTCATCCAAAAACATTTACTGAATTCCTATGTACCAAGCACTGGGCTAGACAATTCATACTTAACTTACTCTAGAGTCAACAGTCCAGGAAAAAATGTTACCACCTTAATAAAGCACAAGGGAGGGCCTTGTGTATTCTGCATAACACTATCCAATGGTTTGCTTTAGAGTTCACGTTAATAAAGTTCTTATGAAATATATTTTCCTATGACATCTGCCATCTGACCTACTTCTGCTTCTACAAATTCACATAATAAATGTACTTCCTCTTCCACTTTGAACCAAAATATACTAAACAGCTTACTCTTCTTCCTATAGATTTCTAAGCTTAAATTATATCCAAATTGCTTCAGTCTTATGTCCTGAATCCACTCCCATGCCAAACCCCCAATCTTGGAAAAATGAATGGTTGTCCATTTCTGAGTGCACACTACTAAATTCCTTCAAAAGCATAGCACCCCACATCAAATTTCATACCAAAGGTAGTCTGTCCTACACTAAGAAACTATTACAATACTAAGAAAAGAAAGTATTCTTATAGGTGAAGTTGGTTATACCTTTTTAAATAGTCAATGTAATTTCTTCTATGGTCTTTCACAATACACAGTAAGTTTTTAGGAAATCATAAATTAAAATTTAAAAAAACAGATGAAGCTAATATACATTTTGGGGGGAGTTTAACAGGAAGTTTGCCTTAGTCTCACATCCAAAAAAAGTGCTGTGACATATCTGAACATATCTGAAGAAAGTGGAGACTTATGAAAAGCACTAAAGACAGAGTATCTAGAACACTATAATTCTGTCGCACCATGAGTATAGTATGCAGGTTTATTGTCAATCAATCAATCAATGCAAACATTTAGATCAGCGATTCTCAACCTTTTTGGCACAAGAAACCAGTGCTCTTATGAGAATCTAATGCCTGATGATCTGAGGTGGAGCTGAGGCAGTGATGCTAGCACTGGGGAGCAGTTGCTCCCCTGCTGTGCAACCCAGTTCCCAACAGGCCTCGGACTGGTACCAGTCATGGCCCTGATTTAGAGGACTTGAACAAGGACTTCGATAACAAGAACAAAGAATAGGAATCCTTTAGAACCAAGGTGCTGTGCTACTGAACATTCACAATAATGTCTACATCAGATCAGACTTTTAAAGCTTTAAGGATCTTTAACCTGTGGCATATCCAACTGCATGCTCAGTCTGTCTGTTGGAGGATAGACTGTTAAATTCAGTCTGGTTAGTTAGGTATTGGCTGGCATCACGGAAGCGCGAACAGAGTCAGCCTGAGTGTCCTGGGAGGCCAAGTCCCCTATCTCTATACATACCTCCTCTCACCCACCTGGGAGCAAGACCCACAAGACCTAACCAAAACAGTAGCCCTCTCCCTACATCTAGATCAGAGTTCCAAATCTAGGTTTCACCATTTACCACCTTGAGGCTAAAACAGGCAAGCTACTTAATTTCTACTTAAAATTTGAGCCTCAAATTGCTCATCTATAAAACAGAAAATTACTACCTCCAAAGATGTTTTAGGAAATAAGCTAAAGGTACGTAAAGTGCCCAGCAAAACATCTGATAATGGTAAAGGATCAATACATATTGATACCTTTCCTCTCTGGCCTGCCCTCTATCCCCTGCCTCCTGAATTCCCTTTAAACAATTAGAGTCTATTTAAAAAAGAAAAAGAAAAATTTGTACTTTAAAATATTACCTTTGAGTGTAATCATCCCTTTTCATACATATATATCTTTTTTAAAAAATATTTTTTCCCTTACCATCTGCAGCAGTACAGCGAGAAGCCAGTTCCCACAGGACTAATCCCATGGCGTACATATCTATCCTCAAAAATGCATCCCTTTGGAAGTTTATAGCACCCTCTAATACCTCTGGAGCCATATACCTCCGGGTACCAACCTGAAAAAGATATTGAAAGCAAACAGTATTCATACATTAATTTTATGAACTAACATTTTATGATTTTGTAAAAAAAAAAAAAAAAACAAATATGGTCTATTATTAGGTAATGTAACTAAATTATGACTACTAGACTACGGAGTCAAGCAAAATTTTATTCCATTTCAAGTAATAAAACAGCCAAGACAATGGGAAGAGAGGAAGCATCAATCAGTAGGGACCAATTAAACAAATAGAGTAGTATACAGCTCTTAAAAAAAAAATGAGATAACTCTATAATGACTGATACAGAAATATTTCCAAAAATACTGTAGGATGAAACAAAGGTTATATATGCTAATATTTTTCTGCATACACTTAAATACATCAACAAACATAATGCTGGCATAGGCTTAAAATTATTTCCCCCTTCCGGAAGTAATCACAAGAAACTGAACAAGAATAGTGGGGAGAAGAATGGAATAGAGAAAAAAGCTATGTACTTTTCAGTTATACCTTTGCATACTGTCTGAAATGTTTTTGTTTTTTTTTAATGGCGACATTGGTTAACGAAATCCAGTAAGGTTCGGGTGCCCAGCCAAGAGGTATTTTTTTAAAAAATACTTTAAGTGTTTCTCTTTCTCTGTTTTTTAAAAAAACAAACAAACTAATAAACAATACAAGATGTAAAAAGAATTACCCAAAAAAGGATAAACTTTAAAATTTTATTTGTACAAAATCTATGTGTTTACTTATTGTCTTGGTGTTCTTTATTTATATCTGTCCCTAACAATTTTGTATTTCTTAGTAACAATGGTTACTAAGCTAGTACAGCTTGGTTGGTTGGTACTTGACAACATTCATATATGGATACTTAAAAAACTTGTAAGATAGCTGGGTAGATTGCAGTCTACTAGAGTATTAATAGATCTAGGGAGTGGCCCAGATACTGGTTTTTCTAAAAAGCTCCATCCTATACTCTCTAGACTAGAAATTGGGCAATTAACTGCAAATATACAGATAACAGAGATGCTTTAAAAAAAATTAGATTACTAAGATCCCAAAGTTGAAGTTTTAATTCATTTAATATGGAGAATAAAGAAAAAAAAGTAGCTCTACTCTTTTTTGCTACTCTTATTTTAATTGTGCAATATATAAAATGTGTAATAACAAGCATTTTTATATTTTCTGGTCTATGAAATCTAAAGTCAAGGAACCAATGATGCAAGCACTTAGTTATTTTTACCTCATCATGTAACCCAGTTGTGAAGGTGTTAAAAGATATAAATGAGTCCCAAAATTTTTTCTTAAAAAAACAGGGGGGAGGGTTATGAGGTACCAAAGGATTAAACTATTCCCAAAATTTGGTCTTATGATAATCAATCATACAATAAGCTCAAAAGTTTGTCCCTAGGCTTTCTAAACAGTCTCCCTCGGTAATATTCTCCACAAAACTGCCTTCATTCCCAAATATGTTTGCGTCAACCTTTCTAGAGCTACAACTGCTGACCATTGCACCAAACTAAATTCTTAAATCATTAGTCAATATTGCCAAAATGTGTTGTGCTATGACTATTTGATAACTGCATTCTTGGAAGTCAATAGGATATACTGGGGGGGAGGGGGAAGCTGAGAATTAGATGAACAAATAATTTCCACAATTTGAAAGATGGAGAAATGATCATACCACAGCCTAAGTCATTTGGCTTAGTAAGAAAACGTCACCTTTCAGGACAAACTTTCTGATTAAAAGGTGACCTTGTAGGAGTGAAAACACCTTTCCTAGCCTCACAGTTTCTGAGAATAAAATGTATGGATAATGTTTTTTACCCTCTTCGGCCTTAAAGGTTCCCATTACTGAGATCTCTTTGTGTAGACCTTTGACTAGAGTCTCCTCACTCAGGGCTTTACAAGTACTCTGAACCTTGCAGAGAATTCAGAGAAAAGCTATAAAGTTGATTATAGAGTTAATGAAGCAATAAAGACCAATAAGCAAGAAACTATAATTGCTGTCTGGTAAAACGGGCAGTAGATCTAAATATGCTATAACATGAATAGTGACTGATTAGTCTTCCATTCCTGTTAAGAAAGAAGGTTAAGATAGAATTAACAAGTTAAAATGTGGATTCTTCTTCAATTAGTTTTAAAAATACAATCCCAGGACAGCTATCTTGGTTGTTTCTTTTTTTCAATTAATTAATTATTTTAATTGAAGAAATGATTTAAATTTTCCCCCCCATCTACCTTCCCCCCTCTCCCCTACCTTCTGGTAACCACTAGTTGTCTAGGTTGTTTTATGAACTGCTTGATCTAAGCCACTTGAGGTCCTAAAAGTCCTTCACCATCATATGAAAATGTCTTCCTCAGCAAATTTAACATTATACTCTTAAGAAAGTCATTTTATATTAAATGTTAATTTAATAACCACATTAATTTTAGATCAATTCAATCCAAATATGCCACGCTAAGAAAACCTAGGACAAGATTATTTTTTCTTACAGTTTATAGTTATCATCCTTACCTGTCCATGGGTATCACCTGCAGACTTGCCAGCCTCAAACTTTAACGCCAACCCAAAGTCAGCAATGCAAGCTGTTAGATTGTTTTTCAACAGTACATTTTTACTTTTGATGTCCCTTGCAAATAGAAAGATAGACAAAGTATTCAAATTAAGTTTAAACAAGTTACGCCTTCTAAATTTTTTACTGAAAGTGGGAAAGAGGGAGACTATGCTATAAAACAATAATTATTGGAAAGTATGAAATACAGAAAAAGGGAGAGGGGGAAAAAGCTTAAGCAAAGTCTCCATATAGCTTGAAGGACAAGAGTACAGTGATAAACTCCAATTCATAACATGGATAGTAAGGAGGCATTCTTTCCATAACATAGTTATTATCAGTATTATAAAGAGGTGCCATTCCAAAAATATCAATCATAAAATTACTGTTTTCTAAGATAATAAGAATATACAGAGCTTACAGCCAGAAACTCTCTTGAAATAGAACTTAAAAAAAAAATTTAGAATTTTCAAATAATCGACGAATTGAGGCCTTCTACCTATTGGTACAGATTTACATTTTAGAATGGTCCCTTAATTTAATGGTTCTTATTTATAGTCATCAGTCTATATATAAAAAAGCATTTCTAGGAAAATGTAACAGAAACTTTCACCATAAATATACACTGCTCCAGTTAGGTTCTGGTGTCCTGAAAGAGTGACCGTTTTAAGGCATTCACATAGCCTCCTCTACACACTAACCTCAACAGATTCATCCTAGAGATCATTATACTCAAGCTAAATACATCTGTGCCATGAGCAATGGTTAAATTTATAAGTATAGAAACAGAGACAAAGGGTGGGACAGAGGAAGCACAAGAGACACCAACAAATGCTACCAAAACCAATTACTTTTAGGCTCAAAAAATTTTTAGGGACCCTACTCCTAAACTTTGATGTCTCCAAAGGATTAGTTCCCTAAAGAACTGGGTAAGGTCCAGAAGGAGGCAGTTAGACCGTATGTAGCAGGTGAGAAGAAAGAGGAGCTATTTCTGAGGCGAAGGTCATTAAAGGTCTGCAAAATCAGAATTTATATTAGACCTGGACTAAAAGTAATGCTTCCTAGGAATCGGAAACACGACTAGGGGCACTCAACTAAGTATCTGTTATGAATTGGTTTGAACCTACTTTTAAAACAACATATTTAAATTGACTACTACAAGATTAAAAACTGGTTCCAGGTTCAAGGAAGTTAAATATGCAGTGTCAAAATGAATCCCATGTTTAAGGGAACTAACATTTCCCTTTTTGAGGGTATGACAATTGTTAGGTCCAAGTACTATTTCTTCACTGAAAAAAGGCAATTAAGTAATAAACCCAATTGTTCAAATAATGTCTCCTTCCACCTCAGCTCAAGTAATGTTCTTGTGGTCATTCAAAACACAAGCAAAAAAGATATTCTAAGTCTCTCCTTAATTACACTCCCTCATGCCTATTTATAATCATCTTTGAAGTAAGTCATGTTTTGAAGTACAACAAATTCTTTCTCTTTCGATTGAGAGAAAATACACTTTCATTCTTAACCATGCTTTCAGAAATGAGACTAATTAAAACATAAGTCGATAATTAAACTAATGATGACTAACAATTAAGCTAATGATGTTAATATATACATTATCCAAAATACTTCCTGGCCAATCTCTCAAAACTAATTTGAAAAACAAATGAAAATCATTCTACCTCCTATAGCATGATTGATAACTAGGGGAAAAATAAATTTGTTCAGGGGATTAAAAGTTTAAATAATAAACAAATATTAAGTTATGTGGGAAAATAATATAAATTTAGCTCTACCTGTGAGATATGGCGGGTTTGTGGCCATCTTTTAGGCCAGGTATATCCTCATGTAAATATGCCAATCCTCTAGCCATGGTTTCTGCAATATGACACAATTCATTCCAAGAGACCACATTAGCCTTAAGAAAGTCTGACAGTGAACCCTAAAGAAAGGGGGAAAAAAAAACAACTTATGCTCTTGACAAAAGCCATATATGTATATGGAGACTTTCCTTTTTACTTTTAAGGGGTTATGGAAGGCAACATATCTTTCCTTCTGGTGAATAATTATATCCAAAAAGCAATCTTTCTGGAATGGTTCAAGTTTCATATTAATAAATATTTGACTAAAAAGGAATACCACTATTCTTTAAAGGTTTACTACAAGCACAGTTGGTCAATTTCCCTTTATTTAAAAGGCAAAAGTTTATTTAAAAAAAAAAAAAGACTAGTTGAAAATCTAAAGTTCCAGAAAATATTTAAAAAGTTAAAATATACTGACAAAAGAGATGTTATATCATAAGACTAGGAGAACATAAAATTAAGACCTAGAAATAACAACTTAAAGAATCTTCCACTAGATATTAACTGCCATCCTTTTGGTCAAGAATAAAGAGAAGTAAAAGAGACACTTATATCTGACAATGATGAACCTGTCAAGGAGAACATAATTTAAATTTCCTACTTCATTAAACTCAAACTAATTCTAAAAGTAGAAAACTTGAGGGAAAATCGCAACTGTGTTTGGTAATAATTACCCTACAAATGAGTGACAGATCAAAGATCAGATAAATTTCCTGACTCTAGTTTTACCACTAACCCACACTGATTACTGAGTTTTAACAAACAAAATTTAAGCTGAAAAAAAGGGCTCATGTAATCAAATGTATGGTAAATGGTAAATGAAAATTACTAAGCATTGGTTATACCAAAATAATTATTGGTAAAAGGTAATTGCAGCGTAAGAAATCAGGACTAAAAACTAGTTTTATATAAATAGAAGACTAGGTGAAAAAGTTGCCATGTTTGCTCTTTCAACAAAATAAATTATTTTATTATTATTATTTTTTAATTTATTTTTGTTTTTTATAAACGCCTACAGCACCTGGTATTCCTAGGTGGTCTACCATCCAAGTACTAACCAGGCTGGACCCTGCTTAGCTTCCAAAATCAGACGAGATCGGGCACATTAAGAGTGGCATGGCCGTAGACTAAATTATTTTTTTAAATAGATTTTATTTATAAATATTAACCAACTATAATAACATACTGTTCCCAAAAAATTAAGTCTGAGGGATTAGTAACCAACATTAGGTAGGCAAACCAACCCAGACTCTACTGAATTAAAATGGAAAGTAGTTCTACCTTTTCATGAAATGCTGTGATTAGCCAAAGATCCACATCAACACTAGTGCCTCGTTTTTCTGCACCAATGAACTGTAATATGTTCTCATGCTTCATTCCAGGCAAACTGTAAACTTCATATTCATTTTGCCATGACTGTTTGTCCTAGAATCAAAAAAGAGAATAGTAAGAATACAAAGAATACAGACAATAAACCCTATTTAAGCTATTACTCAATAAGTTCTAAGGCAAAAAAAAAAAAAAAAAAAGAAGAGCTAATATTAAAGACTCTTTAGTTACGCCTTTTAATAAAAGAAAATCCTGACAGTAGTTAACAGTTACATACCAAATGCCCTTCCCTGTTCCCTCAAAACATACTTTTGTGTTTCTAGTTTGTAAATACAGGAGTTATCAAAAATGTTGCACGTCTGTATCTAATAACGGCAACACATTGTGTTCACAAGTTAGTACTACAGTGTAATTTCATCATGGTTTGAAGTTACTCGTATTACTGTTCAGAATAATCTCCCTGAGAGATGAAATTCAATAGAATGACTTCATCTAATTAGAAAACATTTGTTTTTAAAATACTAACATTATATCAAAACACTCTTAATAAAGTGTTTAGAATACCCTGCAAAGTCAACAGAGAGCAATGGAGTGTAAATATACGATACAATAATTTAAAAACCATACACTCATTTGTCCCTGCTACTGATCCATGCCTACTACATATCGACTTATAAAGGGCTGAGTTGCTTTTCACAATGAAAGGATAATGAAAGTGGAAGGCATGATTGCATAACAATTAGGAACCCTCCAAATCCAAACTATCTAAGAACCTTTGGCAAGTTACATAATCATTCGGTTACCTCATTAGCAACCTTAGGCCTACTAATAGCATCTGCTGCACAGGACTGTTGTATCATATATATCTATATCTATATATATAGATATATAGATATATAGATATAGATATAGACACATATTAGTGAGTACTCATATGTAAAGCAGCTCTATCAGACACAATAGAGGCATTCAATAAAATGTTAGCTACTGTTATTTTATTACTTATGTCAATATCATCCAAATATTTGTGATTCTTGGCACAACAAAATAGACTCTTCCCCTGAGGACTAAACTATATAGCATCTGCACTTTTTCCAAAAAAAAATGAGCAATAAACCTCATCACAGATTCTAAGAAACTGGCTCTAGAAGTGGCTAAAAGGCTAAAATCTAGGTATATTAAGACATTAAGACAAAGAAAGTGATTATAGAACTTTGGAATAAGGAAGATCCACTGTCTAGGTGCAGTAGTGGAGCCTAACCCAGCCAGGATCACAATACCATGCATGGTATCAGCCACAGAAGTGTATAAGCAAGGGACAAGGAAGAGGAATCATCACAGATCTATACCACCAATGGAGCAAAGCACAACATAAGACACCTCAGAGGTGCACTAGACCAGGGTTTTATGAGGTCAGCTCCCTTGAAAAATAATAAAAATAATAAACTAATCAACAGTAAACCAATCATTTAGAGTCCTGGTTTTACTGCCTCTGAAAATACACCAAACAAAATCTGAAGTGATACATAAACACTCAAAGTAGAACAAAAATGAATCAGTTTGGTAATACACCTCCAAATGGCAATTCTAAAACAAAGCACACTACTCTGTCACTCTTCTGTTTGTTTTTGTCTGGTAATAAAGTATTAAAAATTAACTACTCAATGAATTATATTTTTTATTAGAATCCTCATCTTTGCTTTGCATTTCTTTAGAATCTTTATTGGCAAAGACCTCCTGTATGTTCATTTATTGTAATTCCACCACTCCAAGCAAATATAATGACTATTGTACCATTAATTATAGATTAAAAAGCTAATAAAATACCTGTATTGGAAATATTTTCACAGCCACATATTCATTGAGCAACTGGGCTTTCCAGACACAACCAAATCTTCCCCTTGCTTTCACTTCTAATAACTGCAGTGGCTTCAAACCTAGTAATGGAGAAGGTGGGGGTGGTCCTGGGTCCTACAGATAAATAGTGATAATATTATTAAAAAGCAGAACTTGATATGTACCATTCTAAATATGAGGGGGAAAAGTGAGTATACTGAGGAATAAATTGATAGAAACAGTAAACACATACAAATGAATTAACTTCAATCTTACCAAAACTGAGTTCTCAAGCATTACTAATTATCTATAGTGATCACAAGGCAAGTAACTTGAATTAAGAGTTTTCACAGTAACATTCAGCACTAATGCTATATATGTGTAGCAGGAGAAAAGATCTAAAATCTTTTTGATTCAGTCTAATTTTCTCAACTAAGATTTTCTGTGACCTGTAGGATACTACTAACAGTATTCCCATGGTTTCGTCCAATTGACACTTCCTTACAGGATGAGGATTTGAAAAGTGCCAGAAATAGCAAATATGACTGTGTCTCAAATCCTCTCCTCGAAATCCACTACTTTCCCCAATAACTGTTTAATTTTAAATCTTTCCTTCATTAATCTCAGAAATACCCAGTCATTTTCAAACACATTGCAGATAGATATATCAAATATAAGCACATAAAAAAAATGTCAGTTAACACTGCAATAGCCAAACTGTTCTGTTCATTTTAATTTTTCAACCTATTAACAATTCATCTCTTTGCATATAATTATTTCTCAAAATTGATCTGAGACAAAAATTATCAGTGTTCTGGGTCTGACTGGCAAAGAAAGCACAAATAATAATCCAGAAAGTAAGGGGTCATCATAGATGATAAGGTATAGTAAATGAAAGAGAAGTGTACTGCTATAGTTACTTTTTAATGGAGCAAATACAGCATACAACCAGGAGTACAACATTAATAAAGCACAAGGAAATCCTCCCTATACAAAGCAGTGTGGCAACCCTTCATGAAAGCAGTGTTACCAGTTTAATATCTGCAACAAAAAAGGAGATGCAGGAAGCCTTTTGGAAAGCTTCTACAAAACAGTAATAAAAATGTTTGAAGGGCTGCAAAATGAGTATTGTAAGGAGCAACTAAAATTTCTGTGGCTACAGCAACAGACATTATGACACCGGGTGGCACCTAAGACACTGGAAATAGTATGTCACTCCTATATCAATGCATCTTTCTCTGACTTTTCTCTCTTCTCTTAAAAACAAAACAACAGTAAAAAACCTCTTCTAAGCTTCAAGGCTGTTAGTTTTCCCCCTTTAAGCATTACTGGTGCCACTCAAGATTTTTAAAAGCTGACATCTACGTTAGAAGGATCCTGAACAATAGAAACATTATAAGGTATTAAAGAGGAAAAATATGCAATTTTTCCTGAACTGAAGTAGATAATCTCTCACAAAATGGTTTCGGAATTCCCATTTTAAAACACTAAGATAAACTACAAGACTTCCTGTGACTAATATCAACCTCAGATATTTATTTTTAAAATGTCTGCAAAAGTTACTTCTCCTTCACACATTCAAAACATGAAAGGTTAGTGGTGCTAAAGAGTGTTTTAACAGAGTGATGAATCAAGGAAGTCAGATATAAATCTCATAGAAGTACGGTCCCTGAAGTTATAATCCTCAGTGGGAGGGACACAAGAATCTCTAGAAAGGTTTTATCAAAACTAAACCCTCCCTGCCTCAGTCCTTGACTGATCATTTACTTGTGGTTATTAGGAGAGTCTACTGAAAAGAGTATGTTACGTAAGTGGATGTAGAGATGGGAGGAAAAAAGGTTGAAAACTACTCTACTAAAGGCAAAGGAAACTACTCAGTGCTCCAACTCAGTCCAAGAATTACTGGGTAACTGTATGAAAGAATAGTTATGCTAACTAAACTGAAAAAGTTCAACTTGAAAAACTAAATAACTCTAAAGTTAAAGTCAATGATTCCCCTTCCTTTAGAAATAATTTTACTAAAAAGTCACGTTTTCAAAGTAGGGATGCCAAAAACTAAAGTGTACAGATTAAGGGCTGAAAGCTGAAGAGGAAAAAATAACCAGGTAAAGGGTAATGTGGTTCTAAATTTAACACTAAAATTTCTAATAACTTTTATATAAACTGACTGATAATGTCTTTTAGATAACAAACACATTGTGTATTCTCTGTTCTAAAGAGTACCAACCACCTGGATATGATTGAGTCTGTATAAAATAGGATTTTGATAACTTAATTCACATGTCAAATTAAGAATATGTCAGCAGTTCAAAATATGACTTAATATGATATTGACCCTAACTTTAGGAAACATACAATAATTTTCAATGTCTATGCTTAGAAAAAAAACCACTGAATGTCTTGCAAACGTAGAGATAAACTTCAAAGTCCTCATGTTTCCACGGATCTGTTCAGCAAGTTTCTAGCTATCATCATTTCAGTGAGAAATCTTAAGGTTGCTCCCCTGATGGTATTACCATTGTACAATAACAGCCTGAAAACACACTGTTGTCAAAATTATTCATAAGTAAAAAGCATAAATTAAGAAGGGCCAGTTTTCAAAGGGTGAGAAAAAGGTCTACAAAAGCATATTCCTATAAAGTGTTAAAACTTTTAGAAATGGTATGTATTTTTAAATAATATTCTATAATATTTAAAAGGCTAGATTCAAAAATGAGTAGCTTTGTAAGAGATAACTGTAGAAAATCTGTAATACCAATCAACTAAACTTTTTGCTATTTCAATGAAAAAATAACTAGAATATTCTTATTTTATACTTCTCAACTCTTCATTAAATTGTAGGAAGCTTTAACTGAACCTCTAATATCTCGTTTTGACTTATTCCATAATCTAAGATTAGAAATGATTTTCAGTTTATTAACATCTTTATACTAATTTACCATAAAAATACTTGATTCTAGAAATAAAGATTTATACCTTTAAAATATATAAACACCTGGGGAGACAAATTCAGACCTGAACTTCACAATGACAACATCATTCTGATATTATCCATAAAACATGGCGTTGCCCCTCCTACACAGAAAAACCACCAGGGCTGGGGTGAGGGGGAAGGGGGGGGGTGTGTGTGGCAAAACTATAAGCACTACAGAATTCCTGAAAATTTTCCCTAAGTCTCCAGTTCTCTTGCAGTATCCATGCTATTTGTGCACAGTTAAAAATATATTCATTAGAACATGGTTCTGATTACATCTCTTCTTTACCCTTTTCCATGTGAAAATTATAGCACTAGAAGGTATGGTGTTTTGAAGCAACAAATAACAATAGCTGGAAAAAGTGCCCCTCACCTTGACACCACTACCCAATATCATTATTATAAATGATATTGGAATAAATTATTAGAAGTGAAGAGCTGCAAAGTAATCTGTGATCATTTTACTTATCCTGAGTTCTCCATATGAAGGGTGAACTCGAATCTAAATAAAGCCTTAAACCCCCACACAGCAAAAGATCAAGTTATACTTCTCTAGCCTGCTCATCTGTTAAAGATATTAAAGATGAAAGAAACTACCTGAAAATAGAGATTTCAATTAAAAGATAATGGATTTGACCAGAAAGTCAGTCCCAGTCAAAAATGGGCACATGCTATCTTTTAAACTAATGACAATGTAAAAATTAACCAGTATAAGGTTTTCAGGCTAAAAATGTAGCCATTCAGTGTTAACATCTAATCAACTAAGTGTTGCTTCCACATTCCAGCTTAGATAAGTATATATACTATTAACAATCCTTTAAAACCAAAAACTGTTACCATGGCAAGTCAATCATGTTTTCAATACTAAAAATGGAAAAAAATTCATAACATAAATGTATAAACTTATAAAGGATGCACAATAAAGCAACAAAAAAAATCTAAGAACAAAATGTTTAGTATGCATCCACAAAAAGTTCCACAACCATTAAACAAACATCAATGCATCTTACCTCTATCATTATATGAAAGGCGTGCTTGTGAAGAAAAAACACAGGCAAAAGAAATTACGATTTATATCCAGAATGAAAAGAAAAATGACACATCAGTTACAAAAGTGAAGGAAGGAAAATAATGATTTAGCTTTTTAAAGACTGACAATGATCTAATGTATCATATTTCTAAAATGGGGACTGGGAACACTTTCCTTATAAATGAAGGAAAGTCATATAAAAGAAGTGGACATTACCTATCGGATAAGGGATATGATATGGATAACTCCAGTATGACCCAAGTTACCTGATCCAAAGGACTTCGAGCCAGAAAATAAACTAAACCAAGTCTTAAATCACTGTTACTTATTTTTCTAAGAAGGTCTAGAGTCTAAACTACAAGAGTTAAGGTAATTTAATTGAAAAGATATACACTGGAATTGGCTTATGGACACCAGAGGGCAGTATTGCCTTTAACAAAAACTGTAGGAGCAACATTGAAGACATTTTTATATAGCTAGAATAAGTTTCTCAGACTGCTTCTCTGATAGTTGTTTTAAGAATCTCTAGCATCTCCTACTTCCTGAACTGCTTCAATCCCCTTTAATGGAATACAGCAGAATCATATTAATGAGACAGAAAAATGTGAATGTGTGCAACAATACGTTACACTGATATACTAGGGCAACAATACAACTAGGGTAATAAAAGACAAGGGAATGAGATCGGAATTAAAAGTAGAATGGAGTAAGAGACCAGGCCTATTGATAATCTACTTCCCTAGCCACAGCAAGAGTGAAGAAGTCAAGCAATGATGGCCCTGGGAACAAGTGTCCATGCATATTTTTCAATCTGAGGACATAGAGAACAAGATTTTCATTTTCCCAGTCATTTAAAATAGGTAAGGGCTCAAATTTAAAATTAAGAGAAATACTGTCACCAATGTAAAGGAAGGCTATGAATCCTTTCAACTGCTGATTATATTCCCCAACTTCCAATATTTCTACAGTATTTCTACAGAGAACAATAGCACTGACAAAAAAAGATTTGACAACTCATTTATCTGTACCAGTTGCTTAACTAGTTTTTCTTCCTTCTTGATTTTTTCCAATGATAATAATTCCGGATTATTTATAATTCATCTAAAAGGATTAGCTAATCCTACTATGAAAACATCAGTACTCTAGAGTAAAATTCATCCGTTGAAAGAAATATATGCCACGTGAATAACTAGACTATTGCTTCCCAAGGCTTAAGCATCTCTCAGGTTTTGTTTTTATACAGGTGCTTTCAGAGATAAAGATCCCACTGTAATAACACTATGCAAGTAGGTGTTATCCATGCATCTTATCAAAAAGTATAACTTTGCTCAGTAATACTTCTCAACAAATGAATATTAAAATAAACTGTAGAATGATCAGAACTAAACAAGAGACACTATAAACATGCCTCAATGTATAAATTATGCTACAATATAAAAGGGTCACAACAGAATCCAAAAAACTGAATTCACCGAAATACAGAAAAAGTAACCAAACAAAACAATTTGCATTACAACATGGAAAATATAATTTGAATGTCAGGCACTATAACTGGAAGTAACACTGAAAAACCAAATCAGCACATTAATATCAATTAATTAATTAGCTGAATGAGAGACTACTTATTCCTTAAGGGGAAAAGAAACGAACCACCGAACTGAAAAAAAAAAATGAATAGTACTTCTCTATTCACTCAACAAATCTTTGAGTGCCTAGTTTGTGCCAGGCATTAACTATCCAGGCTCTCATGATGCTTAGTGTCGTGTGGGGAAGAAACACTAATTGAAGATTATATTAATGAAAGCATAATTATGAAATAAGAGCAATAAAAAAAGAATAAGTCAAGCAAAACCTGACTTACACTGGCAAGTTAAATAAGAGATTTTCCCGAGGAGAGGATCCTTGAGAAACAGAGTATTACAGGGAGGAAGATAAGGTACAAAAACAGTACTGGGACACATCCTAGATTTCTCACTAGTGTAACCAAATGGTTACTGGTTCCATTTACAGAGAATCAGGTTTGAGAGAGAAGATCATGATCCCTGAATGTTAAGTGCTTGGAGACATCTAAGTGGAGATATTTAGTAGGCAGTTAGATATACGAAACTGGAATACAAAGAAATCTTTCTAGAAATATGGATTTTGGTTCATTTATATAATATAAATAAATATAGATATGTACTAAAATTTTTCTATTTACTATTTAAATCATTCTAAAATTTTTATATATTTTGAGAGGGGAAGGGATAACTTAGTCAATAACTTATTAGAACTATCAAGGAAAATTAAGGACCCACCACCCAAAGTATTTTAAAACTGACGAATTCTAAATTTGTCTCTTCTTAGTCATCAAATTATCTTGCATTCTAAGAAATTTTACAATCAATAATTATAAAAAGACTATTGCCAAGCAGATAGAAATAGAATCTATAAAGAAATAACTGTTCATATTAGGACAAATGTTTCTGAGCTAGAGAAAGCAAGACATTATACATGAATAGATTCAATAATATTGATACTGTCAAACGCACAGCCATTATTCTATCCAATTATATCTTCAAAATTCCTTTGTGATATCAACTCCTACTTCCTGCAGTTTCTCTCATCTAACACCTCCTGAAAGCAAAGACAGACCAAAGTGGATGAAATTAGCATTCTGAATACATTCCCTAAGAAGTGGTTAGCTCCTCAGGGATTAAAAGTCTAAAAGAGATGTAGGCAAGATCATTCTCCTTTTGGTTGCCACTCAGAAGCATGGGTTGATTACTGGTATAAAAAAGTTTTATTTTTATTTATTTTAGCATTTATATTCTGCAAGTAAGGCTGAAAAAAAGAAAAAGTACCATATCATACATTAATAAATTGTGATGTGGTAGAGTGGTTATGTTAATCTATAAATCTATATATATTCACTATAAAAATTATTTTAAATGTAATGTATGCACTCCAACTTCTCCCTTTATCCAACTTTAGTTTATTATGGACCCCACCTTATTATCTACCAAAATAAGCCATCCAATTAAAATTAGTTCAATGGATAATAATCCTTGGATGTAAATGCTCAAGCATTGCTACTCAGCAGGACTGACTCTAGGCCAAGTCACTTCACCTACCTGTGCTTCAATTTTCTGATCCTATAAAGTGGAATTAATAAAACAGAATTTATACCAGGGGGTGCTAAAGAATAAATGAGTTAATACGTATAAAGTACTCTGTGTAATGCTTGATAGAGTGCTCAAAATGAAATCTTTTATTAAACTAAATTAATTTCAGAATATGGGCATATATCTACAATGGTTTCACCAAAAATGATACCTTTTGAGTACAATTTTGAAGTTGTTACTCTGTTAGTAATAACAGTTAACACTCATTAACAACTTAACATTAGCTAAGCGCCCCAGATATGGCTCTTTTCCTAATTACTACAGAACTGGAATCAGATATTTCTCCTCCTTTCTTCCATCTCTGCCCAAAATTACTGAAGAAACTCCCTTCTTACTCTCATTATCCCTCATTTCCAAGCTGCAAAGTCAAACCACCAATTAACCAACATACTTTTTGTTCACCCACATATTAACTGTGGGCTACTAAAGGGCCAGCAAGGACTGTATGGATGCCACTTACCACTATACATCCAGCATGGTGTCTGGCACACATAGGCACTCAAGTATTCAGTGAGTGATTAAGCAAAAGCAAACAAAACAAACCAACAATGAGACTTGAGAACCTCCAAGCCTGATACAAGCAGCTTTCAATAACAAATGGACTTTTTCATTTTTATAATTTCAAATTAACAGAAAAAGATTTGACAGTGATAAAGTAGCTGGGAATGAAGGAACAGATCTAGGACGAGATCCAGGAAATAAAGAACAGAGAGAAAAGCAAACCCACTTCTTCCTCTCTATCATCTTGCCAGACAAGAAAAAGGAGAAACAAGGTACTCTGGTCTATATGAATTGGTCCTATTTGTAAATTGGCAGACTAGGCTCTCCATAGGTCAAAGGAGAACTGAACTCAAAATTTTTCAATTTAAATGAAAGTAAGTTTTAGAAATGAGGTGCTTTGATTAATTTAAATGTGTATCTTTAACTTGTTTTAAGCTTTTAATAAAGTACTTTTATTCTTTCTTTCCTTTTTGCTTTTGAACACAAAATTTCAGCCAATCTCCAAGTGGGCCTGTCTGTGCATTTGTAAGTGAAACAATTTATATACACCTAAGGAAAGTAATTTTTTGTCAAGCTGAATGTTTATGGGTAATTTATGACACTACTCTCACCATTAGTTTAGAAGTATATATAAAAGTAAGTTGTAATTTAGTTTACCAATACAAAAACAATCATACACAAAGGTGGAACACAGAAGAAAGACATTTGCAGTAGTCCTGCACTATTTCTTAGTCATATGCACACACAAAAAAATGCTCAAGTATAAGACAATAGCATTATCATATTTTAAGTGTGGTAAAACAACTTAAAAATATTTGTGAAATGTAGGTTCCAGCTCTTAGCAGAAACATAACACAACCTTAAGCTAATAAAACAACAAATCCTGGTATTTTTTTAGCATACATTAAAGTTCCACTAAATTTTACTTAAAATAACATCATCTAATCAGAATGAGATCAATTTTAAGTACTGAGCTGAAAAACTGTCCTCAGAATACACTGTGGAATAGCATTTTATAGTTTATAAATGAGAAGGAAAAGCATATACTCAGACAAATGAGATTAGAGAAAGGTGTCAAAGGATACACACCAACCTGTTAAAATTGGTTATTTCAGGAAAGTGATAAAGGAAAAAAAGGAAGAACAAATTATTTTCTCCCCTTTGAGGGAGGGGCACACTTCAAAGTGAAAGAGATAGAAAAAACAAGAGATGTGTTCACAAACTCCAACCATTTAGCAGTCAACCTATTTAAAGAACTGCTTCTATAGATGTAATATTTATTTTACAAGTATAACTAAATATTAGCATATTAAGTACTCAACAAAATTTAGTAAATTTCCCCTGTATCCTCCCCAAATAAAGAAGCATACTTCCCTAAATTGACTTGGATAAATGATGCTAATACCACCCTTTCAGTCTCTTATTAATTTTAAATAGGTACATATAAAGATATATATTCAACAGGACAATCCTACAAAGCATTTTCACAGGTGGCTTGGTTTCTTGGTGCATAGTAATTCAACATAGCATAAAACAACAACCTATTATTACTTTAATATTAAAGTCAACAGAATTATTCTGAATGCCCAACTCTGTATCTCAAATAACTGAAAGTCTTTAGTCCTTATCAGATCAAAACCTAGGCAAAAATGTCATGATGTAAGGACTTTAGAGACCAATGTCATTTAAAAAGTATTAATGTTGCAATACTGTAGTGCTATATATGTAGCCTTTAAAAATTTAACAAGAAGTGCACTTAGTACCTTGTTAAAAGGCAGGTAATTTCTAGCTCCTAAAATGCATTTTCTTATCAAGTGGTATTTTTATCAAAATAAATATAGATCTTATAAGAAGGAAACTTATACTCACATGGTTATGAAAGCAATGCAAATAGTTTTATTGAAACCACATTAACCCTAACTACAATAAGACTTCTTAATAATAGAGTCAGTACATCAATTCTCTCATATTCGTGACTCACTGGCACTAGAAAAACCAGTCCAGTTTACTCACTACAGATTATAAGAGCATCTTCCTACATGTGGAAAGATGGCAAAAGTGACCTAGGTGATACAAATTAAAAGGATGCTTCAAAATAATAATTACAGAAATAATTGAATAATGGCATTCTCTAGTAAAAGGCCAGAATACTTCAGCATATTTTATCCAAGAAATATGGTCTCAAGATTCATCTTAAAGCAAGGCCCTAAGGTACCTGAATGTTTATTAAACGAATCCCTAGACATACTGTATAATCATCTTAGTATAACTTTTTTTTTACCATTTTATTTTTTTTCAGCTTTACTGATGTATTATCAACAAATAAAATTTTAAGATATTGAAAGTGATGATTTTATATATGTGAAGGAATCCCTCCTCCTCCATTGAGTTAGCACATTCAACACTTCAAATATTTATTTTGCGGGGGGGGGGGGAGGGGAGGATGAGCACATTTACGTTCTACTCTCTTAGCAAACTTCATCATAGTATATAATTCTAAATGCAACAAAGTCAATTCAGCAATTCATCACTTACAGAATGGTTATTACATACAAACACTGTATAAGATACAGTAGTGACTACAATACACCCCTTGTATTCAAGGAGCCTACAATCAAGTAGGAAAATGAAATGTGCACAAATGACTACCGCCTTTCTCAACTGGGGTCACTCATGTGCATTGCAGAAGGCTGAAACTGACTTAAGCACTATTTTCTCAATTCTTTCAAGGAGGATGCATAACTAATATCAATCTAGATGCATATGATGGATGCCTTAGGGTGTAATGGGAGAAAAGAATCGAAAGGCAGACAAGGTATATATCATGCTCCAAATTTTGTATACTTTGCTGTGGATCACTGAGAGCCCTCAAATATTTTTAAGCACAGAATATAATCAGACATGTAAAATACTATTCTATAGCAACAATATAGATGGAGAGAGAGAACTGGAAGCAAGAACACCAACTATGAAATTATGAAAATAATCTCAGCCTTGGCTGTAATAATGTCCTGGGCTACAAAAAGGATCAGGCAAGATAAAGAGGAAAATGAAAAGAACTTGGTAAATGACAGGACCAAGACTAGAAGAAGCAGTTGTCTCCAAGGTTTTCATTCAGGATGACTGGGAAGCCAGTAATACCATTAAACAATGTTAGAAACACAGTAGTTTATAGGTTATAAAGAAAAAAGAACGGCTTCGATTAAAAAAAAAAAAGATAGTAAAAATATTTTTTCTAGGCCTTTTACTATGCTAGATTTATTTTAAAACAAATATATTTAACTAAGAACCATAATTAAAGACCAGATCTTAAAAAGCATGTATAGTCCCCTATATCACTTCTTCTAAATAAAATATTAATAAAACCAGAAAAAATCCTAAACAATTTTGTCTTAGAAATAGAGAATCCCACTATTTAACTGCCAGAACCAGTTTATTAAGAGGATATATGCAGATATCTCTTAGTCCTACAGAATATCCCATAGGACTGATCTTTTATTTCTCAAGGAGAAAAAAAGACTGAGACCAAACCAATGAATGAGCACACTATGTGTAACTTTAGCTCTTGCTCTGAAAATCACTGTAAATTATCTTCAAGTACAGTTATTATTGAAGAAATGACTAGTCAGTAAGGCATCACCATGATAAATAAGACTAACCTCTTAAAACACAAACCAGCCACTAGCCAAAGCTCTAAGGAATTTTCCATAATAAAAGGAATGACAAATTTTAAATCATTGTCTAAAAGTATTCAAAGAATTTCAAGGAAAAGTGTTCTAGAAATCCATAACAAAAATGTAAGATCTTTTCCTAACTGGTCTTGGAATTAAACTTTAAATATTGGTACATTAATATGGGATATAATACAGAAGTTACTTTAGGATTTCAAATGTGTATTATGTCTCCCCTATCTACTTCTATCCCTCAAAAAGTCTTGAATGCCTACTAGGCATTGGCATTATCAACTCAGACTCACAGGAATCTTTACCTAAAATCCAATCAATGTTCATAAACCCTATTCTAAAATGTGCTAAGGAATTTTTAATGGAAAACACATGAATATGACCTTCTATACATCTATAACATTTATTTTCCCTTTTGTCCTATGAGAGACAATGTGATCATATTATTGCTGTTTAGCAGTCAAACTATTCAACAACCAAAAGGAGGAGAACAAATTAGCCTTTAGAATGATTCTGAGATGGCAGGAAGGCAACTACTTTCTGGAAAAAAGAGGCAGAACAGCATAAGCAATAAGAGTAAAGATTTAGTTGTCAGAGTCCTTGGTTCAGATTTCAGCTCTGATATTTGTGAGCTTTGCTGTCTCAATTTCTTTATCAATAAAATGGGGATTACACTACATAAACAACCCTATGAGGTAAATCAAATCAGTGCTTTCCATACCTGGCTGGTCACCAGAATCACCTGGGAAACTTAGAAGAAACTAATATCCCAGGCCCTGTTCCATACTTTCAGGGGTGTAGTCCACGAATTTGTATTTTTTAACTAATTCTAAAGATAATCCTCATATACCAATACAATTTGAAAATCATTGGGAAAAAAAATATATTTGAAGTATTTTTAATATTCTTATCTAATTTATATATTTCTACATATATATTACTTATAAGTACTCTAGTACTTGTTCTAGTACTTGTAAATGTTTGATAAATGCTTGATGTAATTATAATTAGTTTAAAATAGAGAAGACTGGGTATTTTGTAACAAAATGGCCCTTAAATAGTCTTGCAGAACTATTTTGCATAAGCTCTTACCAAAAATGAGACTGAAAGCATAGCACTATACTTTCTAAGACAAAAGGAAAGATGTCATAAGTGAAGAAGTTCCACATTGATGACAATGTTCCTTTTCTACAATATAGCTTATGACAGAAGGAAACTATAAAGTCAGGCGTGTCTTATATTTTTAATAATAAAGCTTGACCAGGTCATTCCATCAAAAAAACCTTCAAATTCATTTTTTATTTCTCAGTAATTCATACAATTCATCCTAATTCACCACAGAACAATGCAATTACTAAATAAATGTGTACATTTATTAACATTAACCATATCTAAAACAAATACCTAAAACTCACAGAGATGGATAATATTGAAGATCCTTGGTTCTTAATTATGAATAATAATTGCACCTTTCCTTTTTAAAAGTCTAAAACCCTTGAATTAATTAGCCTCTCTAAATAAAGTAACCTCATATACAAGATATTCAGCCCTTAAAAAGAAGTCCAACCATACTTTTGTATCATTATTGTACAAATAAATGTTATCTATAAGATTATATTATTATTCTTAGAGTTCTATTAAGAAGCAACAAATCTATTTTTAAATGTAGTTTCCAGTTTGTTCTTATTACACTACAAACTGAAGGTACATTCAGACACCACTATAGTACTTAGTACTCTCTCTCCTAAATGTAGATATTAAATAAAAATAGTTACCACCATTAGAAGGTAAAGTGCATCCTATGGCCATATGGAGTATATATACTATATTTATTTATTGGACACTAAAATTTTTTATTTTAAAATACTTTTTAGAGATGATATTTAATACACCCACAACTTAGTTACTAATGTGTAAAAGTTAAAATATTTCAGCTGTACAAAACAGTGTATCTATCTACCTAATTGAATAAGGTATTTTGCTTTTGGGTTTATTTCTACATATACACATCTTACCAAGATTATGGGGATCAATGACCTAATGCTAACAGATTGCTGCAAGTACTGAAAAAGAAGTATGTTATGTAAATAAAGCTTAAAGAGAAGAAATTTTTTGGTTATTAAATTATAGGTCTTTACCATTTTCTTCTATCAAGTTTTAACCATTAATCCTACTGGTATTAGAGAAACAAATCAAGAGATCCAGAAGGCCAAAGTAATCTGATCTTAAGAGCTAAAAGAAACCTAGTAAAGACTAGAGTTTAAAGATGTCTCAAGCAAGAAAAACCAAAAGTTATCACCTTTACTCAGTCTGTAGAATATCAACTATTCATATTAAAAGTCCTTGTAAAGCAAGGGGCCAGTGCCAACTGTCTACATGATAGAGAATGAGGAAAATTTCATCAATTTAATCTGACTACCCACCACACCTACATTTTCAGATATATTCCAGGCCAGGGGAATGGGATTCAAGAGCATTAAAAAAGGTTTTAGTCTTCGGTACACACTTGATTAGATGCAAACAAGAAATATAATACTTGGAACTACCAACAATACCTGACAAAAAACACTGCTCTTCTGTTCCTTTCCTCCAAAACCACTTTTTAATGAATATATCTTCTTGATGCCTTTGTAAAACTCCACACTTTCTTGGTTACCTTTCTGGGTCTCTCCCCATGGTAAAATGAGTATTTTGGTCAAATAGTCTTGAAAAAGGCACCAAAATTTAAGAATGGAGGAGAGAAAGGAAGAAAGGAAGGGTCATGATATCACTCCTCCATCATCGATCACTTTTCAATAAACTAAGCAGGGTGTATCTCACACAGTAAAGTACTACAATGACAGTAAAACTCTCCCAAGGAGCACAGGATGGGAATATCCTTCAATCTACTCTACCTCAACCACAAAGTGAGAAAGTTTAGGATATAACAAATTAATGTTTGCAAAATTAGCTATAGTTCCCATGACGATAAACATTCAAATATTAACTACAAAGAAAAATTATTGGTAACAATCTAGTGGGTTCACCATAGTAATATTCCTTAAAAATATACAATTTTAAACAGCACAAAGTATAAAATAATAACTTACTTGAGTTGGAACAAGTACAGGAGGGTAGGCCATCTTATGATGCCTATACACCCAAAATGCACAAATGACAATCCCCGCAATTAACATAAGTGGCACCAAGGAATAGAGCAAGATGTTGTAATAGGGTGGCTTAGGTGTAACTGGATTTGAAGTAGCTGTGGAGAGGGGACAAAAAAACAGCTCAGATTTGGTCTACAAAACTCTACAATACTTAATATAGGGTTAAAATTTAGAAGAAAAATAAGAGTAATAAAACTAAGAAGTAAATTATTCTATCAACACAAATATGCTTTGTTTTCAATCTACTAAACAGACTTCTGTATCTTCCCTGTATACTTACGCTGTGTGACTTCCATCTCAGGAAAATAAGAAAATCTTTCGTTACACATATTCCCCTCACAGCAACAAAAATATACTTCAGGGCTGTCTTTTTTTTCTATACAATCAGTCCTATAAATAAACAAAAGAGGAATAACTAGAATCAATATTATTATACTGAATCTACATTAAGTATTTTTCTGAAGTTCTTCTGAGATAAAATAATAAGTCCTTTATAGTCAACTTCAAGATTTTTATTAATAGCCAACATTCAATTCTTAAAATTCGAAACTGTTCCTGGAATTCTGTTATTAAACTTCATCAGAAGAAAATCATCAGCAGATTTTATAACAATCACACTGACTCTCTGAGACTATGGAATACAAAAACTGAACATTATATAAAAACTGTATGTGTGTACATATAAATACACATATGCATACATATAAATACAGAAACACAAAATGATGCAAGTTCATACCTCATAGCAGAACATATCTCATTATCAGAGACCCAAACTAGGTAGGCTTGGGAATTAAGAGTGTCATTTTTTTGTAACAATAGATTTAAATTCCCTGAACACAATGGACAGGGTTAAGATAAGCAACAAGTAAAAAACAATATGTAACGACAAACAAGAGAACCTAGTAACTCAAAAACTGATTAGTCAGGCTGATTTGGGGTGGGAAGGGCAGCCTTCTACATAGGACCTAAATTGCTGAAAAGATAGGGATTTAGCCCCTAGTACAAATGCTAATCAACCACTAAGAAGCAGCTAGCTATACAGTAGTCCCCCCTTATCCACAGGGGATACGTTCGAAGACCCCAGTGGATGCCTAAAACTGAGAACAGTACTGAACCTTACATATATATGTTATTTTTTTCCTTTACAAATGATACCTATCATAAAGTTTAATTAATAAATTAGGCGCAGTAAGAGTTTAACAACAGTAATAATAAACTAGAACAATTATAACAATACACTATAATAAAAGTTATGTGAATATAGTCTCTCTCCCTCTCTCTGATAACTGACCTGATAATCAAGATGGCTACTAAGTGACTAACAGACCAGTAGACAATGTGCAAATGCTGGACAAAAGGATGATTCAAGTCCCAGGTGGGGTGGGATGGCACAAGATTTCATCTGAACACTCAGAACGGCATGCATTTTTAAAACTTATAAACTGTTTATTTCTGGAATTTCCCATTCAATATTTTTGGGCTGGAAAATGACACTTACTTGCCAACGGTAACTGAAATCACGAAAAGCAAAACTGTGAATACGGGGGTACTGCTGTACCTATTTTTTTTAATCGAACATCTAAATATTGCTAATAAACATCAGGTAATTTAAAGATATATCTTACAAGTAAATTTTAAACTTTTGTGATGGTTGTTAGGATAATATGGTTGAATTTAACTTTAAAATGGAAAGCTCAATATTTCAGGGAGAATGCAACTTAAACAAAATTCAAACTTTAAAATAAAATCTATACAAATATTTATCAAGAAGAAAGTAAAAGAAAAATTAAAGTTAATTTTTAAGAATATATGGAAAAATGTATATATAAATGTAAATTTGGTATTTAGAATTATGTCTCAAATTATATGTTAACATGATTAAATACCTAGCCTAATTAATTCTAGAAAATTACTTTTCGCCTTCCAATTTCATTCTTCTTTTTACTACTCTTTTCATCCACACTTTAACATTTCTTGAATCTTCTTTTCCTTTCTCCTACTGTCCATAATATGTTTTTGAATCAAATTCAGAGCACAAAAACAAAAATTCACATGCTTTTAAATTAGCATATGACCCCTAGAAACAAAGCTGGTATAATAATTATCACTGTAAAAGCAAGCATTTGCACTGAACAATACACTCCCTATTATCTAGTATAGTTTAACCTCCAGCAATACTGTTTTGTCAGAAGCACATTAGCTTTTTACTACAAAGAACAGGGATCTCTGATTTCAACTAGTCGGTGATAGTTTTTAATAAAAATACTCAAATCTCATTATTTTCCTAACTTCTTCCTACTTATCTTTTTTTTAAACTGAGCTATAACTGACATATGACATATTATTTTTCAGGTATATGACATAATGACTTGATATTTGTATATATTGTGAAATGACCACCACACTAAGTCTAGCTAATACCCATAACCACACAAAATTACAATTTTTTTTTCTTGTGATGAGAACTTTTAAGATCTACTCTCTTAACAACTTTCAAATATACAACACACTATCATAAACTATAGTCACCATGCTGGTATGTTATATCCCCAGAACCTATTGGTTTTATAACTGGAAATTTGCACCTTTTGACCCCTTTCACCCATTTCACCCACCCCTTGCCCCCAGCCCCTGGCAACTACCTATGGTTGGTTCTCTGTATCTATGAGGGGTTTTGTTATTATTATTTTTTTTAAGATTCCACATTTAAGTGAGATCATAGGGTACTGGTTTTTCTCTGCCTGACTTATTCACTTAGAATAATGCCATTCAGGTTCAACCCTATGGTTACAAATAGCAATATTTCTTTCTTTTTAGGGCTGAATAATATTCCATTTTGTGTGTGTGTGTGTGTGTGTGTGTGTGTGTGTGTGTGTGTGTGTGCATGCACGCACATCTTTATATCACATAGACTGCTTCCACATCTTGGCTATTATAAATAATTCTGCAATGAACATGGGGATGCATATATCTTTTTGAGTTGGTATTTTCATTTTCTTTGGATATAAACCCAGAATTAGAATTACTGAATCATATGGTAGTTTTATTTTTTTAATTTTTTGAGCTACCTGAAATACTGTTTTCTTAGTGACCCTATTTATCTTTCATAAGAGCAAATATCACATGATGATCAACTCTATTAATAGAGAGGCTAATAATCAAAATGCAGCTAAAATGTATAATTATGGAGAAATAATCCCTGGGAAATTCACAGAGTTAGAAGTATACCTTCAATACTAAATATATACTTAAATGACTATTGTAATTTCTCAGGAAAAGTGGTGCTAATTCAATTTATGAACTTATTCAATGCATTTTACTATTAATCACATATGGCCAACCTACCATAGATTCATAGTAATCAACTGGGGCTCCTGAAAGCAGATCAGGAAGCATCTAGCATTCCATGATTATATCAGTTTTGGGCTCCAAGAAGTCTGGTTATCTAGGACTTTATAGCCTTTGCCAGTTATCAGCACCCATCCACAGTGAAAATCCTGTGGCTTAGAGAGTTTAAGTGATCAGCCCATATCTATGGGATTCCTTACAGAAAGATCACCAACAGTCAATAACATGTCCGCTGTTTTATTTCCAGTACAAAATAAAACAATTTAAGCAAAATCTTTTAAATAAAATGTAGCTTTCTAAGAGGACTGTGTTAGTTCTGATGTAATTCTGAACACTGAGTTAAAATGTCTCTTGGGGTAAAGAACAAAGGCCTATTTTGCAAGAAAAATAAAAGGAAAAAATGTAGTAAGATCAATTTCTTCCAGATACATTAAGAAGAAAACTAAAAGGAAATTAAATACTACGATTAAGCTTTATTCTCCTTGCAGACAGATTTTCAACAGATATGCTCTCTTTTAAAGCAATTTTAAAAATCCTTTTTCCTTAAAATTTGGCATTTAAAAAAATGTTTATAATCCTAACAATATAGGGAAAGAAATGTTTCTTATCTACAGTTCTCACTACCTGGTCAATTATTCAAAGTATATCAAAGATAAAACATAAACACACTATATTGATTTCATTACTTTAAGACATATATCTTGTCATTCGAGCATGTTATTATGGTCTCCGTAATTCTATCTTAAAAAAAAAAAAATTAAGTGAAACTCCATATAATATTTTATCATTTTAGGGTATACAATATATTGATTTGACATTTGTATATATTGTGTAACAATCACCATAAGTCTAGTTAACATCCATCACCACACATAGCTATATTTTCCCCTTATGATGAGAACTTTAAGATCTACTCTTTTGCAACTTAAAAAAAGGGAGGGTGGAATTATTCAACACTATCATAAAAAATTAAATGTTTCCTTACCTGTCATAGCAGTTGATATCATCCAGCCAACAACCTTGCTTCACTATTTCAATGGAACCAGAAATATTCTTCCATGTAGCAAAACAATGTCGCCGTTTATCTTTGTCACCATAACAGGGTTCAACACCAGTTCGATTGGTTTTATCTCTTTCCCAATTAGCATTATAGAAAACACACTCCTGAGTTTCTGATCTACCAAGTATAGCACCTATAAGATTAAAAAAAATATATATATATATACACACACACACACACACACACACACACACACACAAACTGTATAAGCTCTTATAATATGAGACCCAGCATACCAACTTCAAATCTTCCTAAAATGTCAAAAAATTTACTGTCTTCCCAGTGTTATAACATTGGGTTTAAGTTTCCAGGTCAATAACTATACTTTGAGAATAATAAACATATTAAGAGGAAGTGAGTAGATATATCACAAGATTTCTCTGGAAAAGGCCAATTTTACTTTACTTAAAAATGTCCCTGACAAAGTAATATTGTTAATTTTATCAAATCTTAACCTTTGAGTACACTTCAATATTTTGTATGACAAAATGAGAACTAAGCAAAAGCACTTCTGCTGCATACTGCAATACAATGGTTGCCTAAAGACAAAGCCCTTGCATGATTGATTTGTGAACTAAACCAAACAGGGTTATTCAGTCTTGGGGATCTGGCAAACATATTCTCAAAAATGAAATAAGTAAACCTGTTAAACTTCAAAAAAACAACTGACAGTATGTATCAACAATGATAAACTTTGAGTTTTCAAGAAAATTAAGAATTTTAGCAACCACTACCATTAAATGCATGACACCTTCCCAATACTTAAAGGACTTTCTAATGAGATAAGTAATAATATTAACAAATGTTACTTTTAAATGCTGAATAACAACATGTGCCAATATTCAGAAGGTCTATATAATTCAGAGAACCAATATTTTTCAAACGAATTATATGTGATGTTACAAAAGCATTCATGGGAAAAAAAATTCCATCCAATGTTCAAAAGAACCCAATACATTTTAATGTTACAAAAGACAAAAAGTTCATTAATGGTTTCTGATTCTGCACTGTAACTTTTAAGAAACTATCTCTTATATTATTTGAAAAAAGCACGAGAACAGAAATACCCAAATTAATTCTGGAAAAGACATACAAAAGAGAATCCATACTACCTGTTTTTAAGACTTACTACAAAGGTTCAATAACCATGATATGTGTGTGGTCTTAGTGAGAAGATAGACACATGCACCAATGGTACAGAACAGAGAATCCAGAAATAGACCCACACTTATCTGCTCAATTGATACACAGCAAAGGTGCCAATGCATTTCAACAGGGAAAACAATGTGTTTTCAACAACTAATGCTGGAACAATTAGATATCTATATGCAAAAACAGAACCTTGACTCATACCTCATGCCACATACAAAAATTAACTCTAAACACATCACAGACTTAAATAAAATCTAAAACTACAAAACTTCTAGGAAAAAAATGGAAAAACTTTGTGACTGTAAGTTATGAAAGATTTAAGACGCAAAACACATGAGCATAAAAGAAAGAACTGATAACTGGATCTCCATTAAAATAAAAACTTCTCTTCAAAAGTTAAGGAAAAATGTCACAGATGAAGAGAAAATACCTGCAAATTATTTACTACAAAAACCTGATATTCAGAATATAGAAAGGCCTCTTACAACTCATATTAAAAAAACGTACTACTTAGTTTTTTAAAAAATGGGTAAAAGTCAAATAGATACTTTCTCAAAGACATATGAATGGAAAATACTACATGAAAAGATACTCAATATCATTCGCCATTAGGGAAATGCAAATTAAAACTAAATCTAATATTGGTTAGGATAACAAAAACAAAAACAAAAATGGACAATCTCTAGTAAATATGTAGAGCAACTGAGTCTTTTACACAATGGTGAAAATGCAAAAACAGTCCAGCCACTTTTAAGTTTGACAGCTTCTTAACAGTTAAATCTACACCTGCCATACTATCAAGTAATCACATGCCTAGGCATTTACCTAAGAAATGAAAACATAAGTCCATGCAAAAATCTGTGTATGAATGGTTAAAGTGGCCTTATTCATAATCACCAAAAACTAGAAACAACATAATATTCAGCTCTGGTAACATGCATAAACATCATACAAGAAAAAGAAATTAACTAGTGATAGCTGCAACAACATGGATGAATCTCAAACACATTAGGTTACATGAAAGATGACAGACTATAAGGTTATGTATTGCATGATTCCATCCATTTATATGATACTTTGGAAAAGACAAAAAATCACTATGGTGACAAAAATCAGATCAGATGTTGCCAGAAGCTGGGAGTAAAGAGAAGAACGCTGATTACAAAAGGGCATAAGGAAACTTTTGAGGATGATGAAAATATTCTACAATTTGATTGTGGTGATAGTTATATGGTTGTATGGTTAATCAAAACTCATAAAATTGTATATATAAAAAAATACATTTTATTCTATGTAAACTATACTTCAATAAACCTGACTTAAAAAAAAAAAAAAAAAAACAACTACCATAGGTTGAGTTTTGGTATAGTATCAACGAAAAACAACCACAATCATCTATAAAAGCAATTAAAATGCTCATTTTTCTAACTATATATCTGTGTATGGCAAGATTTCCTTCATATCAAAACAACATATAACAAACTGAATGGATAAACAGAAGAATCCGTTTTTTTTCCCCACTAAAACAATCATTAAAAAGGTTTACAAAAATTTCATTAATTTTTTTTTTTTGTTTTGGAAAATTTTTTCATAAACATCTGTTCTTTTGTTAACAGATTATTGTCACTGTTAAATATTTTTAAATTTTGTCTTAATTTCTAATATGATAAATATTGACAGATATAAACCACATTTAAAGGGTTCTTTGTAGTTATAAATTTTTTTAAGTCTGTAGTTCTGAAACCAAGAAGTTTGAGAACTGCTGCTCTATAATGTACTAGCACGGAGATCTAACAGCTGCTAGAATCTGTGGCAGTAATAGTACTGTGAACTTCCTCTCAGCTATGTTAGAAAATAACAGCATGAGCTAAAATGTTGTAAATTATAGCTGGTAACTCTGTGCCCACTGCAGTCTATAAAAGAAGGGCTGCCACTCCTATGCATCTGTATACCAACAGTAGCCATTTTCTAAATTATTCCTTTTCAGAAACTTGTTAAAATATTAGCAAAATAAGTTTTCTCCTTTACTAAATAGCCCAAAGCAATCATTCACTGCTCACATTATGTTAAAACAGGGAACGGCAAACTTCTTCTGTAAAGGGCCAGACAAGTAAATATTTTAGGCTTTCCAGGCCATATGGTCTCTGTGACAACTATTCAATTCTGCCGTTGTGGCACAAAAGCATCCATAAGATAGTAAATGAACTGGCATGATTATGTTACAATAAAACTTTATTTATGAACACTGAAAACTAAATCTGATGTAATTTTCACATGTCACAAAATATTATTCTTTTCTCCGTTTTTTTAGAACCATTTAAAAATGTAAAAATCATTCCTAGTTCACAGGCTGGATTTGGCTCACAGGCTGTGTGGTCAGCTACCTCTAAAAAAAATGTACTACTTCCTACACTATAGGTTAACGTGCCTTTTGTTTGCTTTGTTTTATTGGGGAGGGGTCTTCTGTGAGTTATCACTTGTGTAATTCATGTCAAAAACCACTATGAATTATTTTCAATTTCCAACAGAAGACTCCATCGAGGCATAGAAACACCATTTAAACTAAAGAAACTTGATCCCCCTCCCCCCCAAAAAAAATGTTGCGTAGGGCAGAAATGCCAACTAGGTTTCATCTTTGGTGTCAGTGCCAATCAGTTAATAATGGCTTCCTGGTGCAGTATACTGAGAAAGCTTTTGAGGTAAAGGATTTTGAGGTATGGAAGGAGGCAGAGCAACATCAGTGTCTTATCTGCCACCTCTGGTCTAGAGAAGAGATAAATGAATGACCATTAAAAAAAAAAAAAACACTTCTTAACTTTTAAAAATAAATAAGATTTCAGGATGATTTTCTAGATCTGGATTATCATTTGATTGATATTTTCAATAGGTAGAAAAAAGACTGCTTATAGGAAAAACTGTGACAATCTTGCCACCCCCTCTCAAGCTGATTCTGTAATCAGTCTCTATTACATCATATCCTTAGCTGAATACTAAATATAATAACATGACAATTATGAAAATAACTCAAATTTTATGTATTTTTGTGTTCTTAAGCTCATATTCTGACTTTAAAAGTGTAATTCTAAAAAAGAAGGCAGAAGTTACCAATATACACTAATTTTTAATAGCATCTCCCAATTTAAAAACTTCTGAAACTTTAAATTCCTATCTATAGATTTATTCTATCAAAATAATTCCAAATAGTTAATACTATTTTCAAAAGAAACAAATAGGCATAAAAGGTTTGGGTGCAGGGTTTAGTACAATGGTTCTTAACTAATGATGTGTATCAGAATTCCCTACATTATGTTTGAGTGCCATTTTGTAGGCCCGGAAAATAACCAGCTTAAAAAGTACACAGGGAAGGAGTGCGGGGAACACAAATACATACACACACGTAGTGTGTATATATGTATTTATTTTCCTTTTGGCAAAGACCCACTGGTCTTATGATCTTATGTTCTTCCATAGTTAAATTAAGTACCACTGACTTAGTAAACTATGACCTGAACTTGGAATTTAGTTCACAAACTGTGACCTTGAACAAGTTACCAAACATTTTCACTATCTCGTTTCCATATCTGATTCAATTTCCGCAATCATTCCGTAATTAATATTATGGATAATTCCACAGTTTCATAATCCACACTCATCCTAGTTATAGTAAATCAAGAAGTCTAGTCACAGAATCCAGTATTAGACTTTAGATAACTGTTCTATTTTCAAAGTGCTGCCTATGCATTAATGACTAGTATTGGCCATTGTTTTTCCTATCATTAAAAAATAAAAAAAAAAAGGCAATACAAGGCACTTGATATTTGGCAGACCACTTGCCATAAAACAGATCTATAAAAGTCATATTCAAATTTAAAATACTCCTCCTATAAGGAAAAAGTAAATTTCACCTAATAGCTGCATCGAGGGTTTTGTTTTTTAAAAGCGTGAAGTATTAAAATAATAACACCAACACTAATTTTATACCATGTCTTCCAGAAACAGAAAGGGAACCACTTCACAACTAATTTTATGAGGCCCGTATACCTTGATACCAAAAATAGTACAAAAGAAAAGAGAAATGCAGACTAATATCTCTCATTAACGTAGATGTAAAAGTCTTCAACAAAATTTTAGCAGAGAGAATCCAACAATGTATTTTTTTTAAATACTACACCAGAACTAAGTGGGATTTATTCAAAGTATACAAGGTTGGTACGATATTTAAAAATCGATAAATACAATCTAGTAAATCAAAAGGCTAAATTAAAAAAAAAATCACATGACCCATCAGGAATAAGAAGGGAGGTTCCTCAAACTCACAAAGAACATCTACAAAAAAAACCCTACAGCTAACATCATACTTAATGGGGAACACTGAATACTTTCCTTCTAAGATCAGAAATAAGTCAATGATGTCTACTCTTGCCACCTTTATGTAGCAGAGCACTGAAAGTTCTAGCTATTGCAATGAGGCAAGAAAAAGAAATTAAGGGCATAGCAATTGGAAAATCAGATATAAACCTGTTTCTATTTGTAGATGGAATAACTGTCTATCTAGAAAATTAAAGGGATTTTCAAAAAAACAAAAAATGCAAAAACTAGCGAGTTCAGTAAGGTCACAGAATACAGTAGCAACACAAAGAAATCAACTGCATTTCTATGTACTGACAATGAACAAATAGAACTGAAATTAAAAATGCAATACCAGTTACAATTGTTCCTAGTAAAATAAAATACTTATGTATAATTTAACAAAACATGCATAGGATCTATATGATGAAGATTATAAAATTCTGATGAGAGAAATCAAAGACCTAAAAACTTAGACATATACTATGGTCCCGGATTGGAAGACTCAACGTAGTAAAAAGATGTCAGTTCTCTCTAAACTGTTGTATAGGTTTAATCCAATTTATCTCAAAATCTCAGCAATTTCTTTGTAGACATAAAAGAGCTTACTCTAAAATTTTTTGAAAAAGAATAATAAAATGGGAGAAATCACTCTTCTTGATCTTAAGGCTTACCATACATAATTGCAATAAGCCTGACAGTGTGATACTGGCAGAGGGACAGACACAAGATCAATGAGGAGATATAGAACCTAGAAATAGACCCACACAAATATGCCCAACTAATTTTTAACAAATGAGCAAAAGCAATTCAATGGAGGAAAGACAGCCTTTTCAATAAATGGTGCTGGAGCAATGCAACATGGTTCAAAAAATATTTCATGAATGCTCTCCCCTTTGCTATCTATCATTCTAGTAGTTCATGAAAGCCCAGCCTGCAAAAGCCTCCCAGGTTAAATCTCACATATGTGACAATTTTCAAGTTCTCTCAGGTACCTATAACAAAATCCTAGAAGTCTTTTAATCAGGACTTTGCCTTTCGCCAAAATGCATACTATTTGCAATCCAATACAAAACGTTTTATTTTGTTTTTAATCGGTTATCTATATATGATGTCCTTTTACATACTGAAAAGCCATTGGGTCTAAGACTATCCATTTACTTACCCTCAAACACAAACATTACTTAATGAAATGTAAAAAGGCAATGTAATTGAATAAAAAACCAACCACTATTGCTCCCACTCCTTTGAAACAGGTAAATAGAATTAAAGTATCTTTTACAACTATGAACTGTGTTAATTTCTTTCCTAATTAAAATGACAATATTTTTCACAGCCCCGTGACAAGCTTAACCCTATCATAATTTTCCTATTTATGTAGCCAACATTAAACAGAAAGAACTGTTTATGACAACTTACAAATCTAAGTCTCACTTCTAAAAAAGTACTCTAATGCTGTCTGAAACTATTAACAAGTCATTGAGTGTACAGTATAAACATGCATGCAACTGACTACCTTCCCTAAACCTGTGCCTCCTATAGGTAACTAGGAAGGGTTAATGAAGTTTCAAAAATAATAAATCCAACTTGAAAAAAGAAATCTTATTTCTCCTTCAAATGTCATTGTTTCCTGCCTCTATAGGAGCAGAACACATGTCCAAAGAGAATCAGTAATAGAAGGCAGATCAATTCTTCATGGCACCAAGAAATCCTAAAATAAGTGCACGTATACAGCATTTTGTTAGCTCAACAGGTATTTAAATCTCTCACCATGCTAGGTAGTCAACTAACTACCCTGAAACTTGCAAGCTATCATACATGAATGACCATTATGCAACCCTCAATGGGAAGAATTCCCCAATTTTCCCTCAATGAGATTTTTCAAAAATTTTTGACCAACTTGAAATATACAAACGTGTGTGTGTGTCAAACAGTCCAGTGTATACTTATTTTAATTCATTTAGTTTTATAAATATTTCGAAACATAAAGCACAAAAATTTTACAAATTTGTTCAAACTTCACATATATCTTTCAACAAGTGTCATCTCATTACTTTCTTTTGGAGTCACCTAAAAGTATCAAAACATGAATAATCTTCATGTCCATTTAAGTTGTTTGAGAAGCAATATTTTCTAAAGTCCTATAGAACACTGTTGCTGGAAATGTTATTCCAAGCCACCAATATCCATTCATATGATAGTAAGACAGTAGGTTTTGGGTTTTTGTTCTATAGGTATATAAAAGTAACTACTTACAATATTGATTTTGAAAATGAGCTTTTAAAGGTTTTTTCACAACCTTTGTAAAGAGTTTATAACAAATTATGATAGTAAACCACCACCACCCCCAACAATAATTTCTTGTTTGTTTAAACTCTTTACCCCCTTGTATTTATTCCCTCAGGAAACCTGCATAAACATTCAAAACAAGCACTGACTGGCATTCATTTCAAGCTTGTCTGTCTTCTCCAAATATTATATTCCGATTCAAAATAAAATATTAAAAGAGGGCCTCAAAATATAAAAAACTTTTTAAGGATTTGGAAAAAATGACTTTTTTTTGAGATTTTTGAGAAAACTTCACTTCATATTGAACATATACACATGAAAAAATTGATTATATGCTTGTACTAGAAATTAAAATTCCAAGATAAAGGCTACAGAGAAATGCCGTAGGAATTTGGAAATAACATAGGACCTCTATTAGACGATGAGCTTCTAGAACAAACCCTGTTATCATCTCTGTATTACCAGTGCCTGGAACAGTACAGGAACTCAACAAATGTTCACTAAGTCAATTTATATGGAAAAGAAAAAAGGAAGGCTTCATGGAGGAAATGGGACTCAGGCAGGGTTATTAAGGAGAGACAGAACTAAAGTAAACATAGGCAGGGAAGATCATGAGGAAATAAACAGAGTTGTGAATAATCAGAGTGTTAGACAAGAGTGAATGTTCTATATTTTTTAGTATTGGATATAATGAAGACAGGTTTTCAAGATATCAAAAGTTATAGAACACATGAGGTATTTTTTAATATCTGAAAACAATGGGTATACTGTGTTGGAATGGGGGAAAAAAAAAACTCAGTAAACCATATTAACTACCCAATAAAAACCAAGGGTCTATAATATTCATGTTTACGAGATGGCTACAGGTTATCAAAAGAACTGGCAAATAAGAATACAGAGATCAAGTTTTTGCTTTCCATAGTCCCTCATTTGGTCTCTCTAAGAAAGTAATAGGTGAAAGTGATTTGACTTATAAACACGATTTGGGTTAGGTGGTAGGCTGTTAGGTGGTGGGATGTATATCTTAAACTATCTGACAAAACAAAGCTTATTTCTATAAATACTTATCCTTTGTTTCTCTTTGTTGCTAAGTCTCTTTGATATTGAGTCTTACTGTCATGAAAGATATGTACTGCCAGGGGTAAATATCTTCAAAGATAAGGCACAACAGAAAAGTGTTCACCAATAGCAACAAAATGAGTTGGGTATCTATAAATGTCCAGGTCTCAAGATTAAAACAGTTCTATATAGTTCTTCAGCACTCATTCAAAATACAAATGACACTAAAACAGGCAAAATAATATACAAGTATTACCCAGACTGTGAAACAGATTTCTAACATTAGATGTTCATCTTTTGGGAGGAGGGGAGATCATGGTGACTGCAGCTAGAGGTCAACAATACTCCCATCAGAATTAATAGGCTATTTTTAAATTGTACAAAAGTCAAAATTAGGCATAAATTTAGAAGAGTTAAGACATAAAAGGTAAATTCTCAAAATCAGAACAGATATCCTAAAAGAGATTCTCTCTCTCTCTCTTTCTCTCGCACACACACACTCAGTAGTTCCTACTAAAAACTACCTACAAGTCTCAACTGCACAGAAAAGACATTACATACATTACAGTTTTTTTGAGCTTTAGGAAAACGCAGGCCTTCTTTTTAGTAAACTATCAGACTCTGGTGCAAAAGAGAGTAAAAATAGATCACTTCAGCTGTTATGAAAATAATGTAAAATATTACCCTTGAGGAACCGGTAGTATCAAGAAAGAAACTTAAAAAAATCATCATAAAAGTTTTCATCAAAGTAATATCTGGCAGTTTAAAACTGGCAATTGAAGAAAATTAGCAATATTTATTAGAGTAGCTTTAAATAGCAATACATTTCTATTAAAGGAAAAGAATGCAAACCGAAAACTATGACATTAAATAACAGATATAGAATCCCTTAATTAGCCTTATTTTAAGTCACCAATAGCCTTTTTCATATTTATAAATAAGATTCCTAGTACTAGAAAAGAAAAATCTAAAATTCTTGTTCTTACTTCTGTTATATAATTTATTTGCCGCTAAAAAACTTATTTTAATAATTTGTTTCTATGCAACCATAAACACATCATAGGCCTTCTGGTATCCTTTCTTTTCTATATTAATACACATCATAGAAGACAAGTCACATTCTCTATTTGGCTGTCTGGGGCTGTTTTTAAGCATTAGCAATAAAAGTAAAGTCCACAATGTCCCTATAGACTTCTGATAAACAAGTTAGAAATATAAGGAAGGAGAATAAGTTTTCAAACAAAATTTCTGCATGGCAATGCAACGTTTTAGGCCCTGTCAATCTAATTTTTTTTTTTTTTAACTAAGCACCTTCCTACCACCAAACAATCACTTCCAAAGGAAAACACTTTCTGGCATTCTTCCCAGGAATATTTTTTTGCCTTGTCTGTTACACTCTGTACTTAGAGCTTACTATCACTGTGACAATATATTGCAAGATTCTGTCCATCTGGCTCAAGTAATATAAACTAAAAACACAATTAATACGAAATTAAAAAGATAAACATATGTGGTGACACTAGACGGTGGGTGCATGCATGTGTGTAATAAGGAAAGTGAAAGTGCTTAGATGTCAGAATTTAACACTGGTTATTTAAGGACTTCTAATGTTAATTCCTGACAAATTACTAAGATAACCACCGAGAATGTATTTCAACACTGTTAACTCATAAATTACTAATTTTCCCCATATAGATAGTTCCAAAATAAGTATATATCTACTTTTACACAGACCAAGATTTTAAGAAAAACATAAATTTCTCAATTTCTCAAACCTCTTTCTTAAAAAGCCTCAACATAAAGTTTTGGTCACAAAGAAAGCACTAAATTTGTAACAGTAGAATTTCCTTTTATAAAAGAGGCAAGTAGCAAATAAGTTCCTTACAACTTGCCTATTTCTTAAGTCACTTAACTGTAAATCCAGTTTAATACAAAAAAAAAAAGAAAAAAGAACATTTCAGTATTAACAAAACATTTAGAAAGCCTTATTTCTTAAACTCTTCACTACAGAAAGTATTTTACATAGGGCTTGTTCAATAGAAGATACTAACTAACCTGCACTCAATGACTCAACTACTAAATAACAAAAGACATCCATTATAATGTTTTCTCCCAAAAGACAGAAAAATTTCTTTAAATGTCACAGATATAGACATACAGACAACCAGGCAGAGAAAATATGATATCACTGACATATAGGCAGAGAAAATACAGTATGAAGGGATCAGAATCGAAGAGCTCTCAGCTTTAAAGGTAACCATTCTTATACGCGTAAGGAATGACTTGACATATGTTTGGACAAAAATATGCTTCAAGTTGGTAGCCCGAAACAAAGCATTGATTCTATCATCAACTACCAAAGACTTCACTTTCCTAAATATGTAAAATAAGTATATATAGAATAACAGGATCCGGACAAAGGACAAATCACAAAATTACAAATTTCTGATTTATTAACTAGCACCTGGGACCACATTTGAGATTAGTTTTCTAGTACAGTCCAAGAAAGCCTGGCAAATTTCCAGACCTCAATCTTCCTGTGCCTTTTTAATTATTAAAAAGGGAGGAGAGGTAATGGTTGTAAGAAAAAGATGTGCTTTCTTCTAATTTTAATCAATATAAGTAGGCTTCTTATAATGTCATGGGGAGAGAGGTAAATGAAACAAAGACAGGGAAAATAGAAGCCCAGTGTTCTCCCTTTCAGAAATGAGAAAATTCCACTCTTCTATTCCTTTCACCCTGGCAGGACACTTTAATGTCTATCTTGGTGACATCCTACATAAAATCTTAAAGGACACTATTTCTTTCACACAGGTAAAACATCTTCCACATTCAATAAATATATAGTGTTGGTACACTATGTACCAGGCACTTTGACATTTAGGTACCAAGCAGAAATAGTGAAAAACATTTTCAAAATTTGAGAAATCTTTAACCTCAACTTGGAAAGAAGAGAAAAATGAGAGGCTTAATTTTCAAAACAAAACATTGAAAGTAGAAAAAGAGAAACTCACAAGTCATTGAATACTTCTGAATTTCAATTAAGGCTTATTCTAATTTCTCTTACAAGAGGGAAGGCAGGAATGACAGAAAAATAATCAGAAGATCACAAAGTCTAGGAGATTTTGATCTTTATCAATGTGCTTTAAAGAGGAAAAAAAATCATGTTAATGCTGCCAAAAAAAGTAGACTTCTGTCTTGAAACTGAATTTACAAGATAAAAAGGTGAATAAAAAAATATAAAAGTCAAGTGAGTATACTGACAGCATACAAAAGTGCTCACGAATCATCACTGTTTGATATTAAGAGCAGCACACCAATTCTTTACTCATAGGTAGTAAGAATGCTTTAAAGGTACATAAACCTTTCATAAAGGCATTCATACTAGCTATAAAGAAATTCATACCAGTACTCTTAATAAACAAAATAATAAAATAATGTTACCTACCTTGTCAAATAAAAATTTACAGATAATTGAAACAAACAAACAAAAAAAGCAAAATCGAGTCAGAGATTTAAGTCACAATTATAGGATTAGAGAAAATCTAAACTAGTATTTGAAGATGAGTATCAACAAAGTAAGGTTATTACTGCAAGTTACCAATATCTTTCACTGAAGAGCAACAGCGTCCCTAACTGATTTCCCAGTCCACTTTTATCCTGTCCAATCATTTCTTCATCCAGAAGACAAATCCTTTATTAAGGCACACAAAATCAGTCACTCCCCCAATTTAAAGCCATTCAATGGGTTCCCACAGCCCTTAAAACAAAACTTGAACAAACCTTTTAAGGCCTTCCACAGTTGGGCTCCTCTTCGGCCTCAATACACACCACACAAGTGAACTTCTTTATAAGAACGTCAAACAATTTCAGGCCACCCCTCCTATCTCTACCACCACCCCTCCTATCTCTAACCCCTTTTAATGGGTGAGATGATGGAGTGGATAGAGTAAAACACTGAGAAAATGCTTGAAAAGGCTGAAGAAAAGTTAGCAGATCATGAAATGAAAAAAGGCAAAATATCGACTCTAGTTTGGAAATAGTTCTCAAACCACTGAGAACAGTTTGATTACATTTAGTAAGAGATTTAAAATATATGTTTATCGTCTATGTCCATGCCACCCTGAACAAGCCCGATCCCGGAAGCTAAGCAAGGTCAGGCCTGATTAGTACTTGGATGGGAGACCAGCTAGGAAGACCAGGTGCTGGAGGCATAAAAAATAAAAATTATGGGACTGTAAACTGAGAAAGTCCTTGCAATCTGTGAGGTCAACCAAGGGTTGCCTCGTATTAAAAAAAAAAAAAAAAGTAAAAATAAATAAAATAAAATAAAATAAAATAAAATAAAATAAAATAAAATAAATATTTATCATCTTCACTCCCAAGAAACTACTCATCTCTAAACTTTTAAAAAACTAAAATTATCAGTTAAAATTCTATATGTCTATAACCATGACCCCTCCCTCCAAAAAAGCCTCATTTGCTATTTAATTCATAAAAGACAAGGGAAAGCCCTTAAACCTAATAAATTTTCTCTAAAAATACCTGTCACAATAACATAAAACATGCATCCTTCCTCTAAAATCCAAAGAAAGCTAAGCAAAAATTTCAGATGAACATTCTAAATCAAATGAATATCTGCATCTAGTTTACAGTTACTGGTTCTTGCTTATTAGTAAAAAATGTTAAAGTTATGTTGGTTTGCCCACTTTAAAGATACATCCATCCATCCAACTTTCAACAGTTACGAAAGTTGTTTCATATATTCACTTATGTGTTTCTATAAAAGAGGAAGAGAAGGAATAATAAAATCACAAATAATAAAATATTTACTTAATACTGCAAAGTATATTTAATCTAAATTTTTCATTTACTATTTTAAAATATTTCCTCCAAATCTAGCTTTAATCCTTATCTTGTAAACTGAAAGAAAAAACTTTTCCTGCAACACTTTAATAGCCTTGCTATATTAATACTTCCTAAAATCTAACTAACAATTTTGTTCTATGTTAATTACTACAAAAGAATTATTTTAATAATATCTCAATAGATTTTCCCTCTATAACTTAATGGAACAAAAAATATATATATTATAATAATTTTTACTGTAAGTATTATTTCTCTATATAACCTCAGACAGTAGTTAAGAAATAGGTTTCAAAAAGTAGAAAAAGCAGCATGATAAATGTAACACTAACAGTTTTAATCAAGGATCAAAGTTATAGCAGAACTTAGGTAGTCTAAATTAGCCTCAGTCAGAAAGTCTTCATATAAACATCTGTAAAACATATTACATTTAGTCCACAAATTTTATCACCTTCACTAATAAAACTTTCACATGAATGTCATGTTTACACTGAAAACGAGCCATGTTTACTTCAACAATAATCAATAACTGATAAGCTTTACTACATGGATAATTAAGCTACTTTCTAATATGCCACCACCTATATCTCATTAACAAAACCAGAAAAAGTCCTGTTTACTTAAGTTAGCAGTAAAAAGAACTTTTTGTGTTCAGCAATATGACAGGTAACCCTGGCAAAGTATAACAGAAGAACAGTAAATAAAGTTAAACTGTTTACTTTTAAATCTAATAGTGGAAGAAAGTTAACACATTGATACATGTTTGCTTATGTTCTAATAAGTTAAATATTTTGAAAAGAATTCTGTTAGCCCACCTTGAATGCCATTCCACCATTTCAACATCCTCCCATTCAGAAATGTTTATATCTATCATTCATTTTCTTAAAGAACAAAGATCAATTATTGAGCTATCCCTAGTCCTTTATTTGTGAAACATTTAAACGTGAGACAAAAAATTCTTACCAGTGAGCCACTGAAAGATACTAAAATGATTCAAAGAAGTTCAAATGTAGTACTTTCCTCCAAGTTAAAAGCTACTGTCCCAGTCCCAGAAACTAAGGCCACAACTGGCCAATGTTTAGGTTCAGATCTAAACTCAGAATAGAAGTCTGGGATCAGAACACATATAAAAGGAAGCAAAGGACTGTTACTCCATGTCATACTCAGTGATATATTTGTACACTGAGAAGACAGAGAAAGGACAGGAGCAACCAGATAGAAGAAAAGGATGCAGTCAAAAAGCAGTTGAAAGAACATGGGAAACAACTGCATCTCTGTGGAGCAGCTGGCTGGCTGGTTATTCAGGAGTCAACAATTCTAATCCTCAGCCTTCCACTAAGTTTGAAGACCAATTCCTGGTGGAATTCACATACCATCTTCCCATTTAACACTTATACCCACCTGACCCAATTTTCCGTGAAAAACAATTTTGCTTTTTAAAAACAAATTAAGAACAAGGAGCAACTGCAATAAAAATTTGAGCCCACCAGGAACTTACATATCAACAGGTATTAAAAGCCTCATGTGATAAAAAGAATGACAGTGATAGTGATAGGCTGATTAGATTATGTCCTAGGTGCCACACAGTCCAAGATTCCTCTTCCATATCACCATTTTCAAGTATAAATAAGCACTTGAGGAGCACTTGAGGAGAGGTTTGGGAGTAATGTCTAAGAGAAAAGGCAGTAGCACTGGTCAAAGTAAAGAAAATTGGTTTTATCAAACTAAATTTAATTTTTTGCGTACTTTGATACTTAAAAGAGTTTTTCATTTTTTATAAGCTATTTCATTCATTTTATAATTATACCATAAGGTAAAAAGGTAAACTAAGATGTCAGGGAGAGAGACAAAAAGTGAGACATGTTATAAGAAAAGTAGAAATAACAGTGAGGAAGCATATTGTTTAAATGAGAAACAGAAAAAGGGACCAAACCTGAGGATTGTTCATGAGAATGAAAGCAAGCATTTAATCCTTTCAAGAGGTGAATGCTAGTGCTGCAGAAGATAGTTGCAGGAGCATAGTACTAGGTATACAATAAAGCTCAACAGTTTTTCTTAACAGAAGTACTGGACTCTGCCTGTCTATCCTATTTTCTGCTTCCCTATTTTGGCACAAAATATTAACAGTTTTCACTAATGGATAGTAATGTTTTTGGATCCCTGAAACTAACTTAAAAAGAAAGGCTGAGAAGTATAGACTCCTTCAAGAGCCTGCCATGTCCTATGACTTTCCTTTTTATAAAAATGTTTTCTGTGATACTAAACAGCTTTAAGCTGAGGTGATGGGTTTGTCCCTTAATGTGACATCTCTGCTAATACTATCTTGAGTTCCTCTGGGAAAAATGAACACAAAAACACACATGAAGTTCTTAAGTGCAACATTTTTATGCTCATTTTCAAGGTGAAAGCACAGTATTTCTAATTTATTCTATGCAGCCAGTGCCTGCAATTTATGCTTCTGGAGGCAACGAAACTCAAAGCAGTGTTTCTCAAAGTATGGAGCTTGTATAACCTCCATCAAAATCACAAAAATACTGATTTCTGGGCCCCAATCTAGACCCATCAAATCAAGTTCTCTGAAAGTGTGTTGTCTGGAATGTTGCATTTTTAATAAGCATTTCTATATGTTAAGTTATAGGTAGGTATTAGGTATGAAAATAAGAATGTTTTTAAGCATGAGATGTTGTAACTCACACAAAGTACATATTCGATAATAGTCTACTCTCTCTCTCTCTCTCTCTCTCTCTGGAAATGGAGAAAATAGAGAAAGTACCCTAGTAGTGGGGGTGGCTTTTTGTTCTTGGTTGGGTTTTTTTGTTTGTTGAGAACAGGGGTTAATTGATAGAAAAAGAGTATTAAAGGTAGACTACAGATAATCCCTAAACATGCTTTCTATTTTAAACAATGAAGAGTCATAGAAATCATGAAAAAAATTATTCCTGATATTATAGAAATTAGTAATTATTTCTAATATTATTATTCCCAATATAAAACACTTTAAACCTCTTAAAGAGTAGAACAAACATTAGTCTTTCTTTCAAATTATATATTCATTTGGTTTGAACATCTACAATCCTACTTAGCCTCTATGCAACTAATAAAAGCAAAATATTAAATGGGATGAGGAAGATAAAAATAAACTCATTATTTTGTGGACAGGAATTCTTGTATCAAATTCATAATAATACCTGTGATTCCCCAAGATTCACCTAATACAGAAATCATTATATATTTATAGCTAAGAGTCACTGCCTCTATGTACAAGTATGTATTATATATTGCAATATATATATATATATGTAATTTGCATTACATATATTACAATCTGTAGGATTCTAAAATTATTTTTTCACTTAAATTTATTTTTACAAACTTAAAGATATCTTACTTGACCCTCACAACAATTCTACAGGGTAAACAGGCCTAGATATCATTATTCCTACCCAACTCCTACTCTAGACTTACAATAAGTAGATTCATACTTGAACCAAAACAGATTTTAGAATCCTTTCTGGTGGCTGCATGTAATGTAGTTCAGCTACACTTGAGTGCTAAACAGAGCTTCCTTGTATCTACCCTCAGCAGTTGATTCAGTGGGTCTAAGGTGAGTCTCAAGCATTTTTATCCAGTATTCAAGGTAATTCTAATGCTAAGAGGTCCTCAAACCACAGGTTTGAGAATCACTAATCAATTCAATCTCAGTTGAGTTCCAGAAAGATGAAATGATTAGGTCATTATGTGGTAGGGCTGGGACTCAATCCCACTTCTATTCTCATTTTCACTTTCTACACCACTCACAAAACATGACTTAGAAAATCTTTCTTCACTTAATAGGAATTAAACATAAAGAAATCTTCATCAATTATCAAGAGGTTTCATCAAGCTGAACTCTGAAAACTGCTTTAAGGGGTAATAGTTTAGAAGATATGATGTGAGTATGTATTCCAAAAAACACTATTATAACTCTTTTTTCCTCCCTCTGGATATTCCAAACAAAGAGAAATAATAGGAAGATGTGCCATATTAGTCAAAGTCGCTACATGCATAATCTTATTAATCTGTATCATTTTATAAAATAGATACTATTTCTGCCAATTTGACAGATAAAGAAACTGAGGCTTGAGTGGTTGTAATTTGTCAAGGAATATAAAGTGGTCAGGCGAGGACTGACTAAAGTTAAAAGCATGAACTCAACCTCACTTATATACTGTGGCCAATGTCCTTATTACTAGGTTTTATTCACTGCCTAAGCAATAAATTCTGATATAGTATTCTGTATAATCTTTCATTTGCTTTTAAGTCACTAAGAACTCTGGTTCTTATTTCATAAAAAAAATCAATCATTTACCTCAGACCCTTCCTCTTTACTATATTAGTGTAAATTATTCTCCACTGCCTCCCTTCTACCCACATTATTTCTCTGCAATCAATTTTATCTACTCATCTCAATGGTTTCTCTTGGGTGTCATTATGAGCAACCTGCTCTCCTCCAAACTGTAATGACATAGCCTAAGCTAAAAAGCCCTTTGATTGGGAAGAATGTTTTCCTTAAAATGATAATCAATTACATTTTCTTCTTATAGTATATGGGCCATTGTCAAGTTCTGCCATTTCTTATTTTCATCTTCTTTTGAATCTGCTATTCTCATCTTCCAGATAGTTCCCCCACCATTTACCAAAGCTGTTTCACACCAGTTTCTCAACTATCTCCTGAAATTACACACCATTTCATACAGAATTCCCTGTAATAGGTCTATCTTAGATACTCATGTTTGTTCCTCTTATGCCTTCCCCCTGGCATCACCATAATTTCACCAAACACTCTAGACCTAAGCTGTCCAATACAGCAGCCACCAGCCACATGTGGTTACTGAGTGGATATTGAGCACTAAAAATGTGACTAATCTAAATTGAAATGTGCCGTAAATGTAAAATACACACCAAATTTCAAAGACTTAGTACAAAAATAATCTTATTATTTTCATATTACATATTGAAATACTTTTAATATACTGAGCTAAATAAAATATATTATTAAAATTAATTTCAACTTTTTTTTACTTTTTTTAATGTGGTTACTAGAAAATCTAAAATTAACATTTTGTGGCTCACATTTGTGGCTTACATTATGTTTTTTCTGCGGCACTACTTCAGATACTCCACCACCCTGAGCTTAACTGACCCTTATAAGACCTTCTTAGAGCATATCCAACTCTTTTAACCATCTCTTCAAAGTTCTATCATTCCATAAAAAAAATCTAAAACGATGCTTCATCACAAATAACATATGTGCACATTTCAAAGAACGCCATCTCGAAATGAAGCTACTACCACGGCGTCTCCAAAGTGAAAACTAAAAGTGTCAAATGAGCTACTAAAAGCACATAACTATCCTGCCTATTCTAAAAACAGTCCTCTACTATACTTGCAAATTATTCTCTGGAATTTTTCTTATTACTCTCTCCTGTGTACTTAAAAGATACCCCCAAGAAGGTAAGGCAATGGCTATCTCCAACAAAAGAAAAGGGAAATCCTAAAAACCATAAAAAGATAAGTGTAACTTCTACTGCTAAAGTATCTAGATGTAAAACCAAATGTATATAAAATTCTAGAAGTTAGAAGATACATTTTATTAAGAAAGAAAATCACTATTAACTTTCAGAAAGGATGCACTTAACAGCATCTGCCACAAATTCTGTTCAACCAGATGACCTGGAGACAGTAGTAGGTGACTCAGATCCCTACCATGGTCATCTAGTAGTATTTCTGTCAAGTAAAGAAGTCACACCAATACTTCTTTAATTGTCCTGGCCAAGAAACACATCAAAGACAACTTTCATGAATCTGCAGAATCAGAAATGATAAACCAAAATATCAGATGAAAAACCAATGGTTTGTTGATGTCAGACTGGAAAAGGAACAAGGGAGAGCTTTCTGTTGAGAAATACTCTGAAAATATAAACTACAACAAAATGTAAGCTATCACTGTTTTAGGTCAACTAGTAAACATGTTGATTATCCATGGAACCCAAATATCCAGTAAGACGTAATAAGAAACTTTTTACATGGAGCTACATTTTATTTCTAATTGGGCTTTACATAATACGTTCAATGTGGAAAAAATAACATATGACTCTTCTATGATGGATGAAAAACTGGTAAGTGGGACACACTTAAGAGATTAACTATCAATTATTAAAATTTTACTGTAGTAGAATACATGCACAACAAACTATGGGCTCCATGTTTTCAATGATAATTCAAAGAAAATGGAAAGTATGTGATCAAGTTTGCCACTATGTGGGATAAAATAACTTGCATCAGAGAGTAAACAATCTTCACCAATAAGAGTCCCTCTAATACAGTAGGCACTCAACGAATTGTTTTTCTCCTATTCATGCCAAAGACCAACAAACATAAAAAAAAAATCAAGTCACAAGGAATGTAAATGGGGGAAGAGAATGAGCAGAAAAATAAAAAGTCAACTTAAAGAAGACAAAGAAGATGGCAATGTGAGCAGCAATTTAAGATGATCCTAAAAAGCAAGAGGCAAGTTTTTCTTTAAAATGAAATCTAATAGATGGTTAAGTAAGGGACTTAGTCCCCAGAATATTTATGAGTTTTTCAATGTATAGCTGCTCAATTCCACTGACACTAAAAAGATAGTACAAAGCTTAAAAGCAGCTGTCCCTCACTTTTGCTTGCTGGAACTTATGGCAGCAGATAGCACAACTTTTTACTTTTCTTCACAAAATATTGATATACCAGCTATAAAAATTTATTTATAATTAAATACATCATGTATATGTAATGCACAGGCACCTAAGATAGATATTCTGCAAATCTTCCTTAGGGATAAGACACAAAATTTTTTATTTACATAAAACTCTGATTTAAAAAGCAGACCAAATTAAATTATTTCTTGATGCCCCATTGGGTCCTTAGAATTAGGTATTAAAATTCAAGGAAAGTGATTAGCAGAAAGTGTAGGAGAAAGTTTATTTAATAATGTATTTGGTAAAAATGTATTAACTCACTGGCATTTACTCAACACTGACTATAATGAAGGCAAAAATGTCTTCTTAATGGTTAATATCATAAAAATCCACAGGTATAAGAACTAGAACTTGCTACAAGCAGGAGAAACACCTTTCTACATATGAGCTCTGGGCACAGGAGAGTAGTACCAGTTATCAGACAATAATCATATCTAAGTACTCAGAATATGCAAAACGTTATGGAAATATACCAAAAGAAATAGTCTTTTTTTGTCCTTGGGGAATCTGCAACCCATTCTAAATAGTGAATACATCAAAATCTTAGAAGTTATTTAAAATAATTTGTGTACTTATTTGCAAGCCAAGTATATGAGGAATGTGAAGACTCAAGGGGATTATAAAGTTTCATAGTAGTTTATGAAAAAGATTCTAACTACATTTGGAAGGTAAAGATAGTTGACTGTCTAAAGGAAGAGGGTATCCAAGGAAAAGACTGGCATACATGCAGAGAACAGTCTGTTACGAAAAGTAATGAAAAATCAGAAAGTCCATTAAAAGGGAAGAAATGGGGCCTTCACAATACAGTCAGTAAATAAATTATACAAAAGAAATAAGGAAAACCAAGGTAAATAGTTCTTGCAACTAAAAGACTTATGATAACTACATATTATATTTGTAGTCACTGGATAGTGACCTTACAGGTTTAGTAGGCCTGAAAGTGTAAAGGGTAAAACTCTGTCCTAGGCAGTCCACAGGGTACTAGATAGTCAGAAACAAAGTGCAACACCTGCTCTCAAATTGCAATGGTCAAAGAAGAAAAATCAGAAGTGGTTTGTTAAATTCATCAATCTAGAATGGTATATATTACTCAAAGACTAATTCAAAAAAAAAAAAAAAAAAAGCACATATATAGGTAGAGTTATTTGAGATTAAAAGTACATTTTTTGATTAAAGAACTATCAAAGATGACCAAGTAGAAAGTGCTACAAAGTGACTAACAGTCATGTCTGAATATTAAAGGTTTCCTTATACTTCAGACATTTTTCACTCCAATTTTTTTGGCTTTGAAGAGAACACACGTCTTCCTCTCACAGCCCTATACAACCCTTTCTCTCTCACACACACCCCCATACCCTCACTACATCCTTATCCTCCTCTCACACATCCCCACAACCTTTATAATCCACACAGTTCTCTCATCCTCCACACCAACCTTCTCCTGTACCCCTAAACACATTCACACCCAATTCAATGTAAATGTGCCGTTCTCATTGACCCTTCCTATCTCACTTAGTTCATGCCCTGCCCCTCACCTTTTCTACCCCAACTCTCAACCCACCACACACAACCGCTTTCCCATCTGTCTAAATTTTAATTCATCTTTCAAGGTTCACTGAAGTCGTATCTCCTTTATGAAAGTTTCCAAACTACTATGCCACTTGACGATTTTTCTTGGTCCTGGATTTTTTGCTTGGCTGGTATTCAGTTGGTTCCTCATACAACTTTGCATTCAAATATAAGCTATATAATAACATATACTGTTGACTTATATATAATTCTCTCTTCAATCAGAGCATATGCATAAGCCACAGCTTTGTTTCCTCTGCAGGAACATAGTAAGAGGCCACACCCCTTTTAAATGGCTGTTTCCCTACATGCTATTTCCCTCTCTGACCTAAACTTGTCTAATAGTTCCCCAACCACATTCAATCCCTAGATTTCCTTCCACAATTTCACAACATCACATTTAAACACACAACTGAGAGGGTCTTGCAGTCAGAAACTGGAAGTTGGCTTATGGAAATATGCAAAAGGCAAGAATGAATAATCAGTCTCATATAAAAAATATTAGATCGATTTTAATATTTTTATAAATAACCTGGAAAAGTACATATACAGCAAAACCTCCAAACTTACAGATTTCAAGTTACCAAGCCAAAAGGGAGAAACTTTAGAAAGTTCTCTGAAGGGTATAAAAGTGTATAATATCAATGTTTTCTAATATTAAATAAAAATTATTCTTGTTAAATGATTATTTATGAGGGAAAAATCTAGAAGTCATCAAGGATATTAAAAGACAATGACAGAAAGTACTGACGTATCCACAAAGGGCAAAAGTTTATAATCTTTGAGAAAATAAAATTTAAAAAAAAAACCCAAAAACAAAATTACTAAAACCTTGCACAAAATAGACAGGTTACCAACATCTGATACTTCAAGAAGACACAGAGCTTTTCCTCAAAATGTTAAACTGGTGTTACTTCCCAGTTTAACATTCCACAAAGGTTGTTACAGGGAGTGGAGGACAAAATCTTAAAGCATACCATCCAAGGTTCCATTTCATCAGCACCAACTTATTTTTCTACCCCTGTATCCCATTACATTTTCTACAGCTTCTCTCCTATCTAAAAGAAGTAGCCAGTATATCTATAAATATTATATTTACTGCTTTAATGCTCTTGCATATGCTGGCCACTCTACATAGAATCTTCTTCCCTATCAAAGGCCACTTGGTGAAATCTTGCCATTCTTCCCAGGTCCAGTTAAATGCCATCACCTCCACATATAAAATTCTTTTTATATCTAATGAATGAACTTGAGCTGAGCACCAATTCCAACAGCATTGAGCCAGGCACCAAGAATTCAGAGATGAATTAGATAAACCCCTTATAGAACTAATGTGAAGAGAAAAAACTTGAAAAATGTCAATAATTTAGGAAGTATAAGTGTATGAATTAGGTGCTTCAAGAACACAGAAAGGAGCACCTAACAACTTGCTAAGATAAAGGGGTCCCACAGGAATTGGAGACAGTACAAACTAAGTGGAATTTGGAGACAAAATTTGGGGGATGGGACAGGTTAGAAGCTTTTTAGTATTCTAAGATCCAAGTGGCAGGCAGCAAGTGGCAAGAAATGAAATTGGAAAGAAACAATCCCAGAGGGTACTGCATGTCATACTGAAAAGCTTGACCTTCATCCTGTGTAGGTGATGAGAAGTCAGTGCAAGGGTTTTAAATAGCTGAGTTTTCAGGTCAGGTATGTATATTCATCACAGATATCTTAGTTTCTGTACTCTCACTGTTTCTAGCCGAGTGTGGAAGACAGGTTTTCTTTTTCCCTAGTGTTCTTGGTTTGCTTTATTTGTGAGTGGGAGAGGGGAAGGTCCATTTAAGACTCCAAATAAGGGAAAGTAGAAGTAAGACTAACACACTGGTGATGAGAATGGTCAAACAAGAATAGATTCAAGAAATATTCAAAAGGTAAAATTTACAGGACTTAGTAATTTCTTTGATTTGGCAGAATACTTAAGAAGCAGGCATTAAAAATGGAACCCAAGTTTCCAGCTCAAAAAGTTTAAACTTTAATCTTTCCCGTTCTATGAGCTCTCTCCTGAACCAACTCCTTGAACACATAAAAATCTCAACTTGACCTTTCTTCCCATCTCTCTACAACCTTCTCGGCCAACATCTCTTAAAAAATAATCAACCACAGCTGAAGCAACTTCCTCAATCAACATTTTACTCCTCATCTTCAACAACATGGTCTTTGTTTCCACCCTGACACTGAATGTCTCTTGCTAAAATTACAAATAATCTCCAAATTGACAAATCTAGTTGTGACTTTTCCCACTGTATTTTATTTGATATCTCTGACACTGCTGAATAGTCCCTCTATCTAGAGTTAACAATTGATGCTATACTAGTTTCCCTTCTAACTTCTGGCAACATCTTGGTCTCCTCTACAAGTTTTTTCTCATCCTCTCCCCCTAGCCTGAAATGTCAGTGTTTTCCAGAGTCTGACCTTTGGTCCTCTTTTTATTCTTCCCTCTCTGCCTAGCTGATTCCATGTCTATACATCTCCTGGCTAACAGCCTTCAACATGAAGTTAACACTCTTGTGCAAATCAAGCCCTTCATGATTTGATCCCTGCCCAACTATGCAGGTGCACCCTCCACCACAGCTCCATGCCCTATGATACACCTTATGACCTAGGTCTCAGAAACTAATTCCAGTTCCTCAAACATGTAATAATTATTCATGTACCCACATAAGTTGTTTCCTCTGCATTGTATGGCCATCCTTGGCTCCTTTAAATTCCTTTTTACTCAAAGTGCAGGAGCTGACAGCATGGTAACACTGAGAGCTTGTAAGAAATATAGAACCTCAAGCCCTAGTCCAGACATACTGAATCAACATCTACATTTTAACATTAACTCAAAGCGATTCATATGCTTATTAAAGCCTGAGAATCACTGCTTAATTTATCATGACCACTACTACAATATACAACCGGTATCACAGAAAAGGGCAAATATGACACTTTCAGAGCCTTGGTAAATCTCCCCCCTATACTCACTGCTTTTGACAGAGTAGTAATGGATTCTGATATTAACTCTCCTGTTCCTACAGTCACCTCTCTCCCTCTGAATTTAATGTCTGATACCATTTTGCTGGCCATGACATTGGCTCCATGGAAGATTCTCACTCTCTAACCTGGAGCTATATATCCTCAGACCTTGGAGACTCCCATAATGGGCTTTCTCAGGAGAGAGCACACCCACCAGGCTTGATAGAGACAACATAAAATATTCCTCCCATTTTATTCACCTGGTGAACTCCTAATCACCCTTCACAATTTCTCCAAGTCAGGAAAACAATACCTGACTCCAAACTGAATTAGGCCACCTTTTTTTCATAGTCCCACGGCACTCTAATATAGATATAATATGCTGCATAATTGCTAGTTTACGAATCATTCTCCTCCAACTAAACTGTGAGTCCTCTAAGGTAAAGACTGCGCCTTATTCATCTCCATATTCCTAGTTCTGACATATACTTAATGTTTACTGGATGACTAATAAATAAGCCTGGAGTTCAAGAGGAAGATCAAAGTCAGAGATATAACTCTGGACATCTACATTTAGTTAAAAACTAAAGATAAGAGATGGGATTACTTCAGCAGGGAAAGGCACATAGATTAATAATTCCATAAGGATTGAACTCTAAGAAACACAAAACTAAAAGGATGGGCAGATTGAATGTTAAGGTGGTAAGGGGCTTTAGTCAGAAAAACTGAGAGTAAAGGGAGGAAAGAATTTCAAGAAGGAACAGAGAGACAATAGCATCAAAGTAACAGGAAAGTCAAGTAACTGAATACAGATAACAAGAATCCTTGAGATTAGGCAATTAGAAAATCATTAATCTTTGAAGGAATTATTTTGTTTACTTTGGGATAACAATGAGTTGAAGAGGAAACAAAAGGAACAAATGGAAGCTATGTAAGATAAAAATCTTTCAAGAAACTGGACAGTGAGAGTTAAAAAGGGAGTCTCTTCACATTATTATTCAAAAAATATTTACTGAGCACTGGACACTAGAAATGCAGTGATAAACTTGAGAGCTATAATCCCTATCCTCATGGTGCTTTTATTTTAGCAGCAATAAATTCAGGAAGAAATAAAGCCAAGAAGGACTCAAAAAGACTAGATTAAGGAGAATCTAAAAAGCATTCCTCACTTAGTGAAGTTCTAAAAGACAACCAAAGCCTCCAAAAAAGAGAAAAATGTCCCTTAGTGCCAGAAGTCATTAATTTTAGTAATTAATGTGTGTCAAATATTTTTCTGTTAAATTTTAAGTTTCTGAATGTGTATTATGCTTAGAATGTAAAGTTTATCATTCAAAAGTGACTAGTTACTTAGACAAAGACTTCACATTCCTTTTCAACCTTCACAGTACTGGGCATACTGAGAAGTCCAAAGTAGGTATCACTTAAATGTTGATTAATTTCAATTATAGCTAAATGAATAAAGGATACAATATGAGTTTTCTATAAATTCAGTCACTTAAATTCAAACTAAATCCCTATAGATTTATTACTTTCTACTACTCATTTGCCTCCTTTCATTCATTCTTCCTAGTCTAAGAAACATAGAAACAAGGGCTTTCCTTTTCTTATTCTCTTCAGCATCTTTCAGTTTTCTGCAAGCTAATCTATAAAAGTTATAACAAGAGAAAACTGAATTCCTTATATTTGGAGAAACAAAGTATATTATATCTTTTTATCAATTTGTCTTAATGTGAATGTGGGCAAATTCAAATGCCAAAATCAAGGTATAATCATTTTTAAAAGATGCCATTTACTCTGATCATTTTATTCACTAATTACTCAAGTGGTGATCAGAACAAATAAAATCTGACTTAGTTCTGATTCTGGCTCATTGCATAACCAAAGGAATGACTCCTGTTCTCAGTCTTTAAAGAGCTGTGGATAACCAATTACTTTTTTTTAAGGGGTGGAGAAAATTTGTTATATAAGCTCCAGGAACCATTACCACCAAAAACTCAATTTGATAACTCAGCATTTTTCACTATATCATAGGTCTTAAGGGATATCAGAAACAGCACCTGCCGTCAGGGTAGGGACAGGGGGAGAGAACCCTGACAGAATAGGTTCAAAGAAAGTCACACTACCCTGGAATTGATAATTCATATTTTAATATACACATCAAAATATTTGATTCAATAGAAAGAATAAATATAAGCTCTGCAGACCTGGGTTATATGAACTTGTATTGCTACTTATTTATGTAGCCTTAGGCAAGTCACTGGGTCTCAGTTTCCTCATCTATAAAATGTGGATGATATTTATCTTGTAGGTTGAATCATATACATTATCACTAAAACTTAAAAGCACTTAGCCCAGAGCATGCCATAAAATTGATGGCTGTGAATAATGGTAGTTTTAACAAATAATAATCATTAATAGCTATTGTTTTACATAAGGCTTGGGCTGCAACATTACTTGCCACTTCCAAATTTGACCAAAGAAATGTAATAATGTAAAAATTCTGCCACATGTGAATGAGACTCACCTAAAAATGGCCCATCAGGAAAACAATTTTAACCATTCATCAAAAGCATAGTGATTCAAGGATGTAAAGTACAGCATAAGGAATATAGTCAATAATACTGTGATAACTATGTATGATGTCAGATGGGTACCAGACTTATTGGGGTGATCTCTTCGTAAGTCATGTAAATGTCTTATCACTATGTTGTACACTTGAAACTAATATTATATTGTATGTCAACTATAATTGAAAAGTAAAAAAAAAATTTAAAGCAAAAATGATTAAGAAAAGCACTTCTACAGAAATCAAAAGTAGGATTAACCTACAAATTTCCTTCAGCAACAATTAACATATGTGGATTTGGGTTGCCATCAAGCTATGGGAGCAAGAGCACAGTCACCTCTGCCCTGGAATTAGCGCTCACTTTGGTCTGTCCTACTGCTGTATTACTACTTCTGGCTCCCCTCCTCCCCTGTCAAGCATGCATTTCAATAAGTGTGGTACAAGGATTATCTGCAGAACAACTACCTCTGTAACTGACTGCAAACATTTCCCCCAGTAAGCAAGGGGAGATGGCAGCAGAGGGTGAAATTGGTAAGCATTCCTTACTTTTAGAAAAGAATACTGAACTTAAAAATCAGGGTTTAAGCTCTAGCTCCACTGATCAATGACTTCAGGAAAATTCTATTATTTCAGTCTGCATTAAAACAAACGAACAAATCAGGAAACATTTCAAATAGGATCGAATTGGTGCAAACATGAAATTACTTAGAAAACTATAGAGCATTAATAAATGGAAGTTTTCTTCCCAGATATGTTGATATTAAAATACTGAGAAAACAAAATACACTTTTGGAAATTTCAGTTATTCTTCTAACATATCCACTCTTTTGTTTTTATCTCAGTTTGGAAAGAAGGTTTTAAGGTGCTCTCATTTGGGAATATACTACTGAATGATGCACTACTCCATGCTACTTTATAATTTTCTAAAATTATCCCCCCCAAAATCTCTATATAAAACAATACTACTAATTTACATAATTGGAAATGTTAGTATTTCTCCCTGAAAACCAACTGATGTTCTAAAATTAAACCAGAGTCCAATAAATATATAAATATAAATATTATAAATAACGGAAACACTATTGTATCCTGAACAAAACAGCAATAGCCATCTGCAAAAGCAGTTTTTCACTAAATATACTGGAATGCCCTCAGTTTTAGATTCATTGTACTAATTTCTATTCAATAAATACTTCAAAGCTAGAATCTATACTAGGCTAAAACAACAAGTGGCATCAGCAATTTTTTTATAAAGACTATTATTTTAGAACAGTTTTGGGTTCACAATAAAATTGAGAGTAAGGTACAGAGATTTTCCATAAATCCCCTGACTACACACATGCATAGCCTCCCCTATCATCTACATCACTCATCAGAATGATACATTTGTTACCAAGGATGAACCTACACTGAAACATCATAATCACCCAAAATATAGAGATTACCTTAGGGTTCACTCTTGGTGTTGTACATTCTACAGGTTTGGACAAATATACAATGACATATATCTATCTATCAGTATAATATCATAGAGTATTTCCACTGCCCTAAAAATCCTCTGTGCTCTGCCTATTCACCTCTCTCCCTGACTCCATCCCTGGCAACCACTAATCTTTATACTGTTCCATAATTTTATCTCTTCCAGATGTCACATAGTTGGAATCATACAGGATATAACCTTCAGATTGGCTTCTTTCACTTAGTAATATGTATTTAAGTTTCTTTCATGTCTTTTCATGACTTGATGACTCATTTCTTTTTAGTGCTGAATAATATTCCATTGTCTGGATGTACTATAGTTTGCTTATCCATTCACCTTCTTACAAGTTTTGGCAATTATGAATAAAACTATTATAAATATCCATGTATAGGTTTCTATGTGAACATAAGTTTTCAATTCCTTTGGGTAAATACCAAGGACCTGTGATTGCTGGGTCATATGGTAAAAGAATGTTTAGTTTTGTAAGAATCTACCAAACTATCGTCCAAAGTAACTGCTTCATTTTGCATTCCCAATAAATGACAGTTCCTATTATTCTACATCCTTGTCAGCATTTGATGGTGTCAGTGTTCCAGATTTTGGGCATTCTAATAGGTGTACAGTGGTGTTTTATTGCTTTAATTTGCATCTCCCTGATGATATATGATATAGAACATGTTTTCATATGTTTATTTGCCACCCATATATCTTCTTTGGTAAGGTGTCTGTTAAAGTCTTTGGCCCTTTTATTAATTGGGTTGTTTTCTTCTTGTTAAGCTTTAAGAGTTATTTTAGACAACAGTCCTGTATCAATTATTATCAAATATTCCAAATATTTTCTCCCAGTTTGTGGCTTATCTTTCAATTAATATTTTATTGAGTTATTTAGAATGATTACTACTTCAGAAATCATTCAAATCACTTTACATATATTAACTCACTTATACTCTATAACAACTGTATAGAGTAAGTACTACTATTATCTCCATTTTCCAGATGAGAAAATTGTGACACAGAGAGGTTAAATAACTTGCCCTAGGTCACAGAGGCAGAAAACAATGAAGCTAAGAGATAAGACCAGGCACTCTGGCTCCAGTGGTCTTAACTACATCACATTAACTTAGCACTACATTTGAATGAATCTGAAAGGACTCAGGTCAGCTAGTAGATGAATACATTAACAAGTAATTCTAATACTGATTATGGCAAGCAGTACCATAAGGATAAGCCATATTAACGTCTTCAGATATTACTAGCTGAAACTAATTCTATTAGAATTAGTAATTCCCATAGCAAAATGAAGAATCTCAACTCAGCCTAAGAAAGATGAATACATTGTATAAGGGTCTGTCATCTTTCCATTCAATTAACCAGGTATCTATCTGTTATGGCCTTGATACTTTTCTAGTTAAGAACAAAAACTTTCTTATCAATCTTTTTCTTCCAAAGACAATTCTAAATCAAGTTAAGAGATCAGAACCAGCATAAATTAGTTTTCATCATAAACTCAGTACATAAGAGAAACACAGATGTCAGACATGTATTATAATTTTTAAGTACTTAAAAGGGGTAACAGAATCTGGACTAATCAAGTGTTGCTTAAGTGAGATGTTCCCTTAATTTTAGTGTATCAAAGAGTCTCCTCCAAAGCAAGACTTCTGCTTGGTAACACAATTAATGGCAGGCCCTATTTTACCTACACCCACTTGTAAATTGCTACCTGGGAATAGCTAACTCATCTGGGTGGCCAGGTGGCCCTACTTGAGTTTCCCTCCTCATTCTCCTTTCATCTAAAGACAAGATCATCTTACTCTTCCTCACTAAGCTTCATTGTCTAGCCCTTGCTGTTTCTAGCATGCGTTAAGAGCCCGTACTGGTTGAGATATGAATGGGCAGGGATAGCAGTATAGAGGCAGAAGGAGAATAAAGGCAAAATGACAGAGTTCCCCCTTCCTTTCTTACACATCGTGTCATTCTCCATATAGAGTTCCTAACCATTTTCTTCCAGTGGCCCTGTCCTAATACCTAAAGCTAATGCCTTGTCTCAAGCAATTTGGTAAGTTGCCACCAATTTAGAATTTTTTTTTGTTCTCTGAAACACAATGGAAGTCATACATGGCTTCTTTCCCTACAGGAAAAACGTCATATAATGGATGAAGCACATATTCCAAAATAAGTTAAGTATCTGCTTAAATCTCAGCTATGAAGCTTACTGGCTGTATGACCCTGTTTTCTCACGTATAAAACACGTAACTACTTCATAAGGTAGCTCAGTACCAAAAACACACTATAGAAAGCAGTCAAGAGACTTTCTTTGTATTTTTCATTTGACTCTGATATACCATAAGAGAAATCTCAGGATCAGTATCTCAAATCCTTAGAACACAGGCTTTCAAACTTTATGACCACATACCATAGTAAAAAATGCATTTTTCATTGTGACTCAGCACATATATAGATATTATCACACACATAACTGAGATTTCACAAAACAATACTAACCTTTACTGTGTGTAATTCATTTTGACATTTTCTATTTTCTTTCTTTCTTCCTCCTCTCCCCCGTAACCTTTCTCCTCCCATGCTCTCCTGCCTAATCACATACATGAAGCTCTTTTTAGTCTTGTCACCATACAACCCTACTAAAGCCTGAGGATAAAGAGTATTTCCAGGATGTAAAGCGCAGAGAGTAAAAGAAGAGAGATCAGGGAATAAGGAAAGTCTGATAGTGCTGATAGTCTGAAAGTCTGATAGGGGAAGAGTCAGTGTTTCTTCTGGTCCAAGAAGGAATACTAAATCATTTTCCCTCAGACCAGTGTTATTCTTGGGGGTAAAATTACTGTATTGCTATAATATGGAACACCAGAGTTTAAAACAAGATTGTCGATTGGTCTGGGAACTTAACCAACACATATAATAATGATCCTTATAAGAAAATGCTTCCTAGGTTCCAAAGCTTTTGGAACATAATATATTTATAAATTGGGGAAGGGGTGTTATTTGTACAATGCCCTGTGTCAGAGGTTGGTATACCGCCTCCCTCAGGTCAAATCCAGTCTGCAGCTTGCTTTCATACAGCCCCTCAACAATGGTTTTTACATTTTAATGGATGAAAAGATCAAAAGAATATTTCGTCACACATGAAAATTATATGAAATTCAAATTCCAGTATCTATAAAGTTTTACTGGAACACAGTCACACTGATTTATTTACATATTAATTTTGTATGACAAATATTTGTTAGGCACCTATTATGTGTCAGACACTGGGAAAACTACAGTGAATAAGTCAGCTATGGTCCCCCTCATAAGTATTAATAGAAGGCAAATGGGAAAAAAAAAGAAAAGAAAAAAGCTCAGATAAATAAAAAGCAATTGTTTTGTTGAAGAAACCACCAGAGGGCCAATATGGCAAAAGATGAGGTCAGAGAAGGATGATATCAAGCAGTGCCTTTAAGATCATTGTAAGGTAAAGAAATCCTCTAATATTTTATATTCCACTGTTTATGGAATAAATTGCTCTCTACTTGTTGAATAAATCATTGTATTATTACAAATATTTGCAATAATATTTGAAAGTTTAAAAAGTTTTATGTATATATGTATATGTGAGTGTGCTTGCGTTTACGTATGTAGCCTTTGAGCTTCACTGTAATCTTGTAAGGTAGGTCTTATGAACTTCATTTTACAGATGAAGAAACTAAGGTGACAGAATATTCCCAAGTTCACATGGTATATCATCATACCACAGTAATGAAATTCCCATCACACAAGTTCTCCCTACAGAACGTTTGCTCTTTGTACTATACCAGCCCAAGACTTGCATAATTAATTACTTTTACTGAATTTGAAGTGAAGGAGGTTCTTACTACTGTTTGCTTTTTAGAAAACCATTCTTTACTACCAAGAGCTACATTTGTACCAACAAGATTAGCTTTTATTCCTAATAACTAGCCTTTACCGGCCAACCACATGTTCCAACAGTAGAAAATTCTAAAATCTGTACAGACTAGGCTCATCTACTCTTCTGCTGATTTCTTTCCGTATCATGGAAAAAAGACTGATTATTAATTATAAAAATACTGCTTAATCAAGGATACTAATTATATGTTGCTAGATTAACAAGAATTACAGCAGGGGCTATTCTCAGGTGCCAGTAGTGAAAGATAAGACCAAAACTACACTTCATTAATTCAAAAGAAAAAAATTATAACACATTTCTTCTCCAACTGTAATCTTTTAACTTTACTCCACCCTTCAGGAGTGAGGATCAGCTTGAGTAGTTTATTCTTCACAAAAATCGTTCTGAGAGAGGTAGTTACTAGAGAAACTAGTACCTGAGTTTGTTAGGCCCTCTCACCAGTTAAAGCTTCCTAATTTAATTGCTTCTGTTATTTCTAGTCCTCTCAGCTAATAGGCAATCTCTATTTACATCTTAACAAATAATATAATTACCAATTAATTTCCTAATTCAACACCCAAACCAGGTTTATATGTCTCTAAAGAACTAAGGAAGAGAATTAAAATGGTTACCAATAAGATTATATAATATTTATACAGAATTAAATAATGGTCAGTAGCTATTTGATCATTTTCCCTGGTCATTTAGAAAGGTGTTCTTTCTACTTCTGAATGCCTATTAATCAAATTGCTCTACTATTACCTTGCCTATCTTGTATAAGTTAATATCTTACAACTGCCCTTACCCATAATTTATCATTTTTTTAACTGACTTTTCATTTCCATATCATCTTAAAGTGTACTTCTACCAGGAATTTCAAGTCTTAGCTTAAACAGAAATAATTAGCAAATTCGATTCACTAATCCTGCAGTATGAAACTTCACTATCAGGTAACACAAAGCTTAGCAACTAGTTCTTTTTCTAGAACAACTTTATTTAAGGTAATAAAATGGCCTATAATATTTACAGGGTGAAACTATACTTATTTATAGACAGTAGCTTACCAAGGATAGTTAGCTTTACCTGTTTCCAAAATGAAAGAAACCAAATGAAAAGAGGTAGCCACCATTATAATTTGAAATTCAGTAAAGTCTAATGTCTCTTCTGGTTTTATCTCTGTGCAATAATGCATTTTTTTTTTTTTAGTCAAAGATGCTGCTGCTGAACTTCTGCCAATATAGAGTCAATTTCCCTGTGCCAATTTCCCCTCCCACTAACAGTAGAGGCTTGAAATCAGTCACGGATAAAAATATTCAAGTTGACTATTCAGAGGCCACAGCTCTGAGTAAAAATAATAGCCCACAATATTAACTATTTATCCTTTCAGCCTTCCTTGTAAGACCTTAATAACCTGTAAAGATACTAAATTCCTAAGAATTAAGATACAAAATATGCTGAGTTTTCACTTCTAAATCTTCAACCATACCAAAAATACAGTATCTTACAAGTTTAAAACAATAAAAAGGTGATCTTGGGGTGGAGGGGGGAGGCATTTGAAATGCGTAAAGCCAAAGCTTCAGTGAAAAATAAGAATATGAACATAAATTAAGAGATGTCCCAAATCTAAAGATGGGAATTTACCACAAAAATTCAAACAGCCTCTGATCTGTGTTTTATTATCTCCTTTTTGAGGTTTTTGTTTGTTTGTTTGTTTGTTTGAAGATGTCGTATTCTAAGTTCTCATGTACACAATAAACTCATCTATTTCTTTTTAAGTAATAACAAGTAGTGGAAAAATTGGGGTAACTAAGAAATTATAAGAGGAAGACTAGTAACCATAGGCAAACTTCAGAAAACAGAGAATGTTTAAAGGGATCTTGAAGAGTCTCTCTAGCTTAGGCTGATGTAATAGTCTTGTAACTGGTCTCACCTCTTCACTCCTACACACACTGTACTTTCCAAATAGCTGCCACAGTGATCTTAACACATAACCCAGATCTAGCTCCTCATGAAAACTCCTTGCCCTTTGGATTTTATTCTAATTCCTTCCCACATCAGATCAAAAACCCTTGCATGATCTTGTCCCTATCTCTCTAGTCCCATCCCCACATTCATTTCTTCAGGCAGCCAGTCAAATATTTACTGAGCTTCCACTCTGCCAGAAACTGTGCTATGCCCTGGGGGTACTGTGATGAAGGTGAGAGGTGGCTCTTCCACTCTCAAAGCTTACACTCCAGTATGGAAAGGGCAGATAATAAATAGATAAACTAAGTAATTAGAGATTGTGACATGTGATGTAAGGCCAATGAAGAGTCATCCTCTCAGGACCCTGTTTGTTTCTATCACAGCACATAAGACAATTTGTAATTATTTTATTCATCTGATTACTAACTTTATGACTATAAGCTCCAAAAGGTCATAATTATGTCTGTCTTGTTCACTGCTGCATCCCACGCACTTAGCACAGTGCCTAGCATGTAGTTCAATATTTGCTAGTAAAATGAATAATTATTTCATCCTCTTTAATTTAGAGATGAGGAAAGTGAGGTCTCAGTGGTTGCTAAGGTCAAAGAAGAGTTGGTAGGAAAGTAGAAATTTGAATGAGAGACTCTAATGTTTTAATCCAAAAATATTATACCACATTCAAAATGTTGATTTCAAAACTGAAGGATGTTTTCAAAGCCTGTAGCTGTTACCCAAAAAACAGATGAGAATCTTTCAAGACTTCACTTTTACATGAAAAATTTTAAAACATTAAGGCTTAAGTGTAATTGTGTAAGAAAAACATTTTAAATTCCAACAAATAAAAAGAGATAAAGATTTACTCCAATGTTTCCTTTTAATGCATACTAGAAGGAGAATTTAGAGAACTCTTTTTAAAAGAACCATGATATGTGAATGTTCTAGATATTTCCTGGCACCTATCTGGCACTCATTATTGATATATTCTTTGGCTGAATCATTTAGTCAGATTATCTTGTATTAACTGATAATTTGCCAACAAATTTAAAAATATCCTCTAAGATATTTTTAAATGTTTTACATAAGTTTTTAAAAATAAGACTTAAAGATAGGTTAAAAACTAACATACATATGTAAGAACTACCATGAACCAGATACTATGTTATGTGGCATATTACTTTGTTTAAGATATCTTGGTTTACAAATTTTTAAAAATTCTCAGAGTTTTAGAAACTTGCCAAGATCTCATAACTTGCCCATGTCTCTTCCTCTTAAAATAATGCCTTGGAACAAGCCTGATTTATTGTGCACAGTCAGAAAGATGTGAAGACCAACACATTTTTCTTAATAATTAAAGTCTCATTTCTATAAAATATAAATTGCAAAATTAGTGATCACAAACAGGAAAAAGCCTCCCTCAAAGCTTTATATATCGATAAGCTTATTTTATTACAATTTGTAAAGATGATTAATTTTTTAAATGTTTTAAAAAGCAACCCCTCCCTATACGGGTCCTTCTAATTACCTTATTGCTTTACATCTATTTTCTTCAGCAACATTAGAGAATAAAATGATTACCAATGTGACTATACTACTAAAAAATAGTCAACAACAACAAAAAAAAGAGCTTTATCTAGTCCAAAAGAATGATATTGAAAAGGTTTAGGATTCAGGTATAAATAGCATATACTAAGTCAGAAAAGTTTCTAAATTTACTTCTATAGAACAGTATAATTTACTGTGAGGAAAAGGCCTCATGTAGATTTCAAAGAATATAACCTGGATGACTAGTATGAGCAATTCATGCAATTACCAGAATTTGACTATTATTTAAACATAAACAACATATTGATCCACTAATGCTTACGATTTTAACTCCAATGACTACATATTCATCATACAGTGTCTCTGCCCCATAAAAGAATATTACATGCTCTCATGTTTTTTATGTGCTCTTTTCTAAATCTATGTCTGTATTTTCATTCATGCTTATAATATAAATCCATATCTGTGTGTAGAATTTGTTATGAATGTGATTCCTATTTTCTTCTGGCTTGTTATTTCTTTACCAGTTTTATTTAGTAGTGCTACCATCCTATCTTAATCTTCAGGCTGCTTTTCTGTCCAATATTCCACATACATCTATTTGGGACATCCAACAGGATCATAGCATCCACTCCTATCTCCTCTAGGTTTTAAGTACTTTTCATTTGAATTTAAGACCCTCAACTGAGACTGTTCTGCTTCTTCAAGCAATTATAGACATCTTTTCATCACACAGATCTTTTCTTCAGATTTAGTCAAAATTCTTTCATTCTAACTTGCCTTTCATCCATGGTCAAGTTTACTCCCAAGTGCCCCCTGTGTTCCTGATCCTAATTTGCAGATGAATATCCTTCTTAACCTCCTGCCAAGACATTTCTTTTTCCTATTATTAGGATCTGTATCTTCTAGCAAACCTTTCTAAATGAAAAAGTCTGAACGCTTCAAAATTACAATCTAATTTTGCTTTGGCACCTTTGTGTTTAATTCATCCAGTTAGTCTAGAAGAGAGAAGAGTTCAGCCAAGGCAGGTCCATGTTCTCCCTTGGAACCAGTTTTCCCTCAGTTCTGTACCTACGTACATGTTCTCTATTGCAGATTAAATAATGAACAGAGTTTTCAGTGCACATTATTTTCCACTGCAAATATTTACTTATGCATCTAACTTCTCTACATAAGATACTGGGTGGAGAGATTAAGAGATTGTTGAACTAGGTCAGTTTTTAGGCATTTAAAACCCATTGGTCATTGAATTAATAGGTCAAATCAATTTTTTTAAATAAAATAGAATATAAAAATAAACAAAAGAGTTCATGAAATTTCTATTTCTGAGACACATACATATTTATGTATATGGGAACTGAGTCATGATGCAATGTGTATTTCTATTATGGGTTATAGTCAAAAATGCTGAAAGCTACTGAACTTGAAGATCCCTATGATGCCTTCTAAATCTGTATGATTAAGATTAAAAGATTTAGTCTAAAGATCAGCAACAGCTTTTTTTTTAAATGAACAGAACTTAAGGATACCATAAAACAACCAGCAAAATCATTTTTTCTTAATAAAATATAACTATTAAATTCTAACCTTAAAATTAAAGCATTATAAAGCTTTTAGAGTAAGAAAAGAGTTCAGAGATAATCTAATCCAAGTTTATCACTTTAATATATACAAAAAACTCAGGCCCAGAGATGAAAAATTTCACTTCATTCATTCAATAAACATTTGCTGAGAACCTATTGTGTCAGGTTCTAGGAGTGGGTCTGTGGAAAAAGAGATGTCTTTGAAGAGCTCACAGTCTAAAGTGTGTGTGTGTGTGTGTGTGTGTGTGTGTGTGTGTGTGTGTGTGTGTTCGAGTAAACATTTGCAATAATTACTGGAATTGAGGTAATTCAAGGTAATTTACAAAGTGTAAAAACAACAGAAACTAAATGTGGGCTGGGTGGAAGAGAAAACATTTCAAAAGAAGTACTACTTTCCAGCCTTAAAAGCAAGGAGTCAGCCAGGAAAAGGAGGAAGAAATAACATGTACAAAGGTACCACACTGATATACAATAAAAGATGATACATTCAGGGAACAGCAAGTTGAGTTTGTATAGCTGGAATATAGGACTGAAGCTGAGGAGGAGCCACAGCAGAATCTATGTGACCTAGTATTTATGTGACATTTAATCTTCAAACCACTCTCTGAGGTATGCACTATTAATATCCCCATTTTGTAGACAACAAAACTAAAGCATAAAAGGTGAAGTGATTTGCCCAAGGTTAAGCTGAAAAGCTCAGGAAGTCTTACTCCAGAGCCTATACTCTTAGCCACTATACCAAGAGGTTAGAGAAAACATGCAGGAACCAAATGATAAAGGACTCTGTATACCTTTCTAAGACTTTAGACTCTATACTAAAGGTGACTCACAGTCAGTGAAAGATTTTAAGCAGGAGTGACATATTCAGATTTATTTTTTTATGAGATCAATCTGGCAGCTATGTGGATGGACTGGTATAGGAAGTAGCAACAGGGAACTAGCTAGTATTAGCTATAAAGGTACTACAATAATTCAGGTAAGAAAAATGATAGATGAGCTAAACAGTGGCAGTGCTGGCACCTAAAGCCAAATCTACTGACCAAGATAACCACATTCTTGCCCAGTATCCATAAGCATCCCCCATTTTTTCCCCTTAAGCCCATCATTCTAATAGTATAAGAAATCCAACCTCAGACGATAACACATTCCTTTTAGGTCCCTTTATTAAAGAAAACCTGACCACTAGATGTGTTGGGTACATGAAAGTGACTAAGAGAAATCTAGCTGGAGAATGAAGGAAAGTCAATTGCTCTCTATAGTTTTCTTACCTTCTTGACTGCTCCTTCTCCTTTCTCTATGCACTATTCCTGGAACTTTCATATTCAATAGTCAATTTAAAATCAATGTTCTGTCTAGACATGACTATTATAACCTAACAGAATTAAATCTACCACAGAGGAAGTCTAATGTGGTCCCAGCTGTGGCAATAAATATACTCTCTGGTCTGGTCAAATTTTGGCTTAAACAGAGATGATGAATGAATAACAATAAGAGGTAGACTTTTTGAAAGCAGCAAAGAGTTAAAGAAAACTAGAATATTAAAAAGGGAATAAGAGCAATCTAAAGTTCAATAAAGCCATTTGATTCCAAATTAGTACCACTGCTACTGAATGTGTGTGGTATTCCAGAAACCAATAAATGAAAGAACACTGGAAAAGATCATCTGGTCAATTCTAAAGCATTCTAAATTCAATCTGTTTTTATTTAAACCATAGGTGAGCCCTCTTGAGCCACCTTTGATGCTCAGCAATGAGTGGATTCCATAAACAAGCAGCCTGCAGTATAGGGAAGTAGAGAAGGAATAGAGGGGGGAAAGAAAGTAAACAAAGGAAAGGAAAGGGGAAAGAAAAATATAATAAAAGGGAATGGAAGAAATGATGAGTTATAGAATATGGAATAAAAAGTGAAGTATTAGTGACTCCAACATTAAATGTTGCCAATCTTACCTAACTTACCTGAGAGGCACCATGAAAACTGGCAACATAAGACACCATGAAAACAGAAATTTTAATCTCATATTTATGAGACAACGAAGATGAGAAATAAGAGTCTTACAAAAGTAAAAAAGCAACAAAATAGTTTTAGAATCTAAAGGGACAACTCAGAGATTTAAAAATCTCATTCAATTTAGTTATGCTTTATTTCCTATTAAATAGTGGTTCTAGTAGACCTAAAAAGTAAAATGTCAGTAGCACCAGAGATATACAAGAGAGGTGTGTTGCTACTTATTTTAAGAGTTCCACCGTAATTCTTATCCTGGCTGGCTGAGTTAACTTCCTTAAAACCATAGTTCAAAACAAGTTAAACACTTATTAATTATGGTCAAATTTCAACCTTAAAAAGGACAAGAGTCTACAATAGATCATAGAATATTAATCAGTATAGCCTAAATGAGCCTAATGGTAACCAAAACGCAGCTACTGATTCTCAAGAAAATTATGTAATTAAAAAATCACTTTAAAAGTTTCTTGAAATTAAAGTTAGCTAAACAAAATAAATATCCTTTAAAAAATGAATTTACACTTTGAATCATTTAGGGAACATGTAACAATGAACATATTTCTTCCATATAAAATTCAGAAAACTTTCAAGCACCATGTTAAACACACACACACACACACACACACACACCCGCTGCCACCACTCTGCCCAGACAGTGATTTCAATAAGGATAAAAGAAAATATCCTTAAAGATGATTTTTATAGCAAAGAAACTACTGGATCAAAAGCAAATATAATTAAACTCAATACCCTGACCAAACATTCATCACATCCACAAATACGCAATCTTCATGAGTATTCCATCATAACAAATAATTGGAGAGTTTATTCATAAGAGCAAAATATTTTTAATAAAGTATAATAGGATGAAATAATGTATATGCCTATAGTCTGTTTCTCTAATATAATCATTCTAATTTTAAAAGATAATGAAATGATGAAAACTCTCAATACAAGGTCACCTGGAGATCATCAACACCATGTACTTATAACATTTAGACAACTGACTGTGAGAGGGAAAGCTGAGCCCTTTTACTAACATATAAATGCTTTTAAAAATTAAGAGTTTACAATAGGACTTCTCAACCTCAACAATACTGACATTTTGAGCCAGATAATTCTTTGTTGTGGAAGGCTATGCTGTGAGTTACAGGATGATTAGCAGCATCCCTGCCCTCTACCCACTAGATGCCAGTAGCACACCCTCCCCTCTTTCCCTACAGTTGTGACAGCCAAAAATGTCCACATGTCCCCTTGGGGGAGAGGTACGAGGGTGGGGAGCAAACGTCACTCAAACCTGAGAACTACTGGCTTCTCATAAATAGGAAAAAAATTCAAAATGAACGTGTGTGTGTGTGTGTGTGTGTGTGTGTGGAGGGGGGGTGTTTTTCTTCTGGTTTTGTTCCAATATATCATATTTGATTTGATCAAACTACATTTAAGAGATTCTGCCTTTTAGAAAACAAAGCATTTAATATCTATCACTTGTTAGCCAAGTTCAGAAGAGTCCCAGAAGATTCTCTGTACTGCCAATTCCCCCTCCAAGCAACATACACTTACAGAAACATGCACAATACTGCCTAGTTGAACTAAAAAAAATACACATAATTACTTTATTTCCATTTCTTATTTCATCAAATATATGGACCAGACTGCTCCAGTTCCTACAGAATCCAAAGGAATTCTCAATATATTCACTGCAACTCAAATAGTACCACAATAGCTGCATCACTTAAGGAAGGATAAATCTAGGAACTAGAGCAAGTATTAAAGTCGTCTTTACATTTTAACAAATTGTCGGAAAAGATACAAATTAACCAAAATGCTTAAAAAAAAGTGATTTCCAGAATCTGAGGAAGAATAAGAGGAATGAAAAAAATCAAAATCAAAGGGAATCTGAAGGCATTTCAGGATGAGGGCAAAACTCAATTGTTTCCCCTTGAATGAGAGGGGGAAATTATACACTTGGCCATACTCTACAGAAATAGTCTGTATAATTCATCTTCAGAAACTGAAAAATCAAGGTCCACAAAATACTAAAGAAAAGAGTAAAGATCCATCTTAAACACCCAAAATAAAATTGTTCTTTACCACTATTCTATTTGATTAAAAAAAAAAAAGAGTCAAATATCCAGACACAAAAAAGTGAAAACTTAAAATAAAAATAGCCATCCTTGTGCTCCTAGCATGCCAGATTACAAATTACATTGAAAAATCAAGTAGGGAAAGAAACATAATAATCCTGTTTTTAAAGTGCATTTGATTCATAACAAAAGCCCTTTTAAGAATCAGACATTTTAAGTACTAAAAATCTTCATGTATAAATATGGATTAAAGTCTTTAAGAATATTTCAATTATCTTGAACAGAAGTATATTTTAGTTCAACTAGGAATGTTTACTTAAGAAGCTATGCAACAATATTTAATATTAGTCTAATGTAAGTAGAATATGCTCTATAGCAACAAATTATTTTAAAATTTTAGCTATAAACCTCCTGGCCCAGTGAAAAAATCCTGTAAGAAACTAATGCTCAATTCTTTTTACTCTCAAACCAACCAAGGAAAGCTGTAAGATCTGTAGCGACAGCCTGCTTTTCCAGAAGTAATACCTTGAGACTGCTCAAGAATAACCTCCTTCACCAATTAGTGTGACTCAGGTGAGCTTGGGAGGGAATAATATCCACAATTCCTTGGTCAGTGGCCATGATGCCCCTCCTCCTCAAGGGCAGGAGATCAGAAAGAGGGATTTGAACAAGAGGAGTTCACCAACCAGAACATATAGAAGCAGAGGAGAAAGAGTACTACGGGAAAAATAAAAACCTCATGGTTAAGTCATGTCACAAAAGCAAGAGATTTAATGTTATCAAGGTATTCATTCATTTTGGAGACACCATTGTTTATCGACCTCCCCAAAACGGGCACAAAAAGAACTGTCAGCCTGCCTTAAGCATGTTCCTTCTTCCATTTAAACAGACATGATTCTTTTGGTTAATCTCTGGCAATGATCGCCATTTCACAACACATTCAGCCCACCCGGAACTGATCAATACCACTACAGACATAAGACTAGACTTTATCCATTTATTAACCACAGGAAAATGTACCATTCAGCAAAATTCTATACATTACAAAATATTCTATTAAAAGGAGGGGGGTGGGGAGGACAGACGGACACACACACACACACACACACACAGAGGTACACAAAGAAAAGACTACCATCCTCTAATTTCCCTGTGGCAAATGAGATAAAGACATGGCCATGAAACTTGTCAATTTCTCTCCCTCAACATAATTCTCTCACAACCTAGTAACTGAATATTGAATTTTCTGATAAATAGATCCATGGTGACTTCAGAATTGTTTCATCTATCAAACTAAGTCCTGTTATGTACATCTGCACACCTTTGAGATAGATGCTGTATTCATTTATAGAATTTAAAATACAAAAGACTAGATAGTTTCTCAACCACTGGTTGCAACCATAGAACATGCTCACAAAATCAAAATTTCAAATACCAAAGGGCCAGGTTATTTTTCTAACCCTGGGCCAAAACCTATTTTATGATATAGTGTATTTGACAGTATGAACAAATTCAAACGGGCTATTCTAAATCGAAAACAATGCTTCAATACAACGCGTTTAAAATAAGTATTCCGTAGGTAAGCAAAATCTCTGCCAGAAGAGCACATAAATGGTGGTTGAAAGCCAGCACATTAGCAACACACAGCGGCATACCTCTTCTGCACTGGGTTATAGTTAATACTCCAACAACAACTACAACTATTTTTAACACTGCTGGACACTGAAGTTAAAGAAAACGTGAGGGGCGACCCAGATGAAATTGCTGATCTGATGCATTGTCTCTCTCGCGATCAAAATTAAGTAGCAACTGACTTGATCGGTGCCGTGACAGTCACTGGTGAAGCACTAATTAAAAGACGATTTTTTAAAAACCCTTATTTTGGAGAATGCCACACTAAGTGACATGTTGGAATACGCCTTTCGGGCCTCAAACCTTTGCATAAATTGTCACTTGTGGTATTTGCGGCTTAATTGCAACCCAACCCGCGCTGTCATCCAGTGTTATGGCCACAAAACCATGACTTTCTCACTTCCACAACAACAGAGCAGTCACTCTTATCAGTTACCAACCTAACTTAGAACGAGGAAAATTCGTGGGGGCTTCCAGATCACAATCAGACCTTAGGGGTGGTAGCCGAGGAGCTCGGGTAGGGGGTTGGGGGAAACTCCCCAGGCTCCACTGGGGCTCGCGGACCCAACAACAACCGTGGCCGCCAGCAGCGGCAGCAGCGGCTGCAGCCCTGCCGCGCTGCGCTCCATGCACCTACCTGAAGAACAAGAGATAAGAAAGACGGCGAACGCCAACTTTGCAGCAGCTCCCATTTTCCCGAGGCGCCGGGGAAGCCGTAAGAAGTTCTCGTTAAATATCCAGTTCTCTGGGTCTTCCCCGGAGACAAACCTCCTGGTGTAAAATCAACCGTCATAAAACATATTCGGAAGCCCCGACCAAAAACGTTCACGGGGTTGGAAAAAAAAAAGAGAGAAAAAAAAGCACAATAATAATAATAATAAAAATGCACCACGGGGGAAAAACCGCCACACACACGCACAACACACAAAACCAAACAACGAAAAGCCAACAACAACAAAAGCGGGTTTAAATCACTGTCAAAATCACTGTCAGCTCCGCTCGCCTCTCGGGTCTCTCGGAACAAAACGCCAGGCTGAGGCGACGAGGAGGCGGCGGCGGCGCCCGCTGCCGAACCGACAGTCCAGGAACCGAGCTGGGTCCGACGTCCGGACCGACCTTCAACCCGGACACCCAAAGTCCGCGGATCACTAGCGGCCGAGCTCGCGGCTGTGGCGGCCGAGTCGGCAGCGGCGCGGGGAAGGAGCGGCGGGCAGCGGCGGCGGTGCAGGCGGCGGCCAAGTTCTGGTCCAGGCTCTGGCTCCGGCTGCGGGCTCCGGGCTCGGCCGCGTTTTCGGTCCCCTGGCCTCCGCCGGCCCCGCCCCCTAAACTTCCGGTTCCGGCCCGAAACTGGAAACCAGGCACGGAGGAGGAACGCTCCGCGGCGGCCGAGGCTGCGGCGGCGGTAGCGGCTACGGGGCGCAGCGCGCGTGCCGGGCCGGGAGCGCGAGGAGATTGTCGGGGAAGCGAGTCGGGAGCGGGGGAGGGGTGGGGGAGCGAGGGCGGGGCCGGCTGGAGGGCGAGGAGGCGGGGCGCATGGAAGCTGGATACCGCGAGGCCTCGGCGTCCGGCCTGCTCGGCCTGCTGGGTTCGGGGGCTCCAGTGGGTGGGCGGGTGGATGCGGTCGGGTTCTGGGACACTTGGTTTCTTAATCGCGCCCCGCCGGCCTTTCTGGAGCGCACGCCCGAATGGTCACGGGGAGCCCTAGAAGAACAGGACCTCGAGGTGGGGCGGATGGCTGGTGACTTCCCCGGGGGGTGCGTCTACAGCGCCCTGTCTTTCCTCTGGGGGGACGCCTCGTCCGCTCTGAGACTCCGGGCGCCGGGAAGCCGCGGGTGGGAGCCGGTCCGCCGCGACTGCGGAGCTGACGGAGCGAGCTCGATGTGCGAGAGCTGCTGTTTCCAGTCTTAAGGATGCATCGCACCCCTGTGGCTTGTACTTAACGTTCTGTCTTTCAGCTAAAAAGATGGGAAAAAATCGCGGAGGATGGGCAGCCCACCGGATCAGGATATCCACGGCAGTTATCACGATGTGCAGTTTGGATCCATTCCCGATGCATCCCTTTTAATACACAAAGCATTGTGTTGAGACCTGTTCTGCGCGTAATAGGTTCGCAAATATCTATTACGCGCTGAAGAGGAAACCTATAAATTTTGATCTATATAACTTATGGTCAGACAAGTGTTTACTTTTTCAAATTTTAGTTATTTTAGGGCCATTTTTACCCGCTTTAAGTTGATTGTTTATAAGGTGCTGTGCTGAGTGTAGAGTTGGATCCATATGTAAAAATAGGACCCTTACTTCAAGGAGCTCACAGTATTTGGTATACTAGAAGTGACTACTGAATACAAACTAAAGACAGTATTAAAGATACTAGCTTTATCATTTGCCATACTTTAGCGAGCTCCTCAAAGTAGTAGAGCCGTTATCTGACTTCTCCCCCATTTGAGTGTCTAGTATATGATGGGTGCTTAATAAATAATTGTATAAATGACTAGAGGATAACTGCCTTTTTCTTAAGTTCAGTATTCTCACATGTACTCTACAAATTTTTGTTTTTTAATAAGAAAATAAAGCAACTGTACTGTGTTGCTAATTCATGTTTTACTTGTGACTTACTGATCCCACATTTTTCCCACCAAGCCAAGCCTTCTGTTTATAGTGTTTTATTTTTCTCTAAGTTACTCTGTATTTCTGTTATGTTCATCCTGTAATTGTCCATTCCTACAACTTGTCAGAGTTATCAGCGGTCATTGTGGCACTTTAAACCCTCACCAGGATTTTCAATTCTCAAGTCATAGCGCTCACAATTAAACTGACACCGTGCAACAGTTAAGAAAAGTCCCAAGTTGGTCTTTAAGGTATCTAAATCATCTCATATTACATAGTCCTCTGGCCTTTATGAGCTTTTCAGAAGAATAAATATAAATCTTCCATTCACTGGTTGAATTAAGATTTGCCACTAAATTTCTGGAATGAAAGAGTATTTTATTTAGAACCACCTTCAGTTCATTCAGGAATTTGATGTCGGTTATACCCTGGATCAGGCCTCGCTGTTGTCTTATCTCTGCATCACTTCAATATTTTTTGAATTGTGAAACCAGAGCAAGTGGAATAACTGGAATAACCAGTAATAGGACTAAAACTTGAAAATATATTCCTTATCTTACCACTCAAATTCCCCAGTATAAGAGAAGAATGTAAGAAAAGATGGGAATTATTTTCCTGTAGTATGAAAGAGAAGCAACAAGCCAAGTCTTCACTAGAGTATTCTTCTCAAATAGTTAAAATAACCACGGGAGAAAATTGTTAGCATCCATTAACAGCAGTTAACTATTTTGTTTCTAAATCTGTGTTCACCCCACCCTCTGCATCTTTTAAAAATTCAAAAATAATTTAACCTATTAAGACATGAGAGCATGTGACTAATTCCCACTGAAATTCCAAAGCTTAAACAAGACAAAGGTAGCTGCGGCTGACCCTGCTGCCCTTCATATTTTCTAGAATGACTTTTTCTTATCTACAAATCCAATACCTAACATAGAACAAGCTGTACAAACTGGATTTGGGAAGAAAGGTGAAGAAAGGAAAAGGAATTCTGGTCAGCCACAGCCTTAGACATTGTATGTTAAACAACTTTAGCTAACATAACTCAATCCCCAAACCTGAGACCTGGCCTTGTAGCCAGTCCAATGCTAGACTTTCAAGTCCAGGGTCCCTGCAAGAATTTCAACTGCACTGCAGATTATTCCCAGCTGGAAGAATCTTGAGATGCCAGTTGAACCTAGAGAATCAACTGTGTGTTGGCCGGATGAGGAGATGGAGGTAAATTAGGGTCAGAGACTGCTTTCCAGAATACCCTAGAAACACATAACTCAAAAAGGTATAGAGTAAGCTTAAATCTTCAACTTTGAAGTGAGGCAGGAATTGAACTTGCCTTTGAGATTGGGTATTATGGCATATATTGTGAGGAAATTCACCTTAAGGTATTCCGCTGCTTTCGGACATACCAACAGCTACATACATATAAGTAACACCTGCCAAATCTTTGTTTCTTCATCATCAGGAAGATGACTTAATCCCTTTGAAGTATGAGGGATGTTGAATTCCCCTTAAATGAAAGATTTTAATATATTTCTGCTGCTTTCTAGCTACTGTAGACTTACTTTGCGCAGATTAAATGGGCATTCTCAAAGTGGCACAAGTAATGTATTTCTTATATACCAATGCCGTAAAGCACACTACATGGGGAACAAACTTGGTATCTTAGTAAGTTAAAGGAAAGCAGATAATCAACACATCTATTAACAACCTCCTCTCCCTAAGTGTACAAGGTAGAGTGAAAACTCTATATCCTAGCTTTTGCTACTGTTATTCCTCTCTATTTAGGTCTAGCCATAGCATTGCACTGTGCCAATGGAGTAAAAAAGATATGGAATAAGGACGTGGGACAAAACATTAAAGCAGAATAGTCTAGGACAGAAAAGTGAGTTAGAATAGTGGTGGAAATAATGGATCCAGCACAGCTACTAATATAAATTTTAACAATCAGTTGGTTTCTCTGTAACTTCCCAAGAGTAACATTTGACTTTTCCTCCTCTGTCAATCACCTCCTTCAAAATCCAATAAATGTGTGGAAAACAAAAAGAACAGACTTAATTGAGGGAAGGCTTTCTCTCACCCTCCAATATATTATTTCATGAGTGCAGGGGCTTTGTTTTCTATTTAATTATGTTTAATTTCTAATAGTTTTATAACATTTCTAAATTTTATAATGATTATATAAATTTATAACTTTTATTTCTTAGTTTCTAACTATTTTATTTCTAATAATTTTCATTCCTTCTTTTTATAACAAAGAATAGTGGAGACTTTAAGATAACACTAGCTCCCAAATGGAAAACGATGGAGTAAACCAACACTACTCAAAGTGTGGCTCTCAAACCAGTGTTGGTTTCAAACTGTTTGTTATTAATCTTCAAAGAGATTAGTGTAGACATTGACAAAAGCTCTTTAAAAAGTTTTGTAGAAACAACAGAATGATTTTATATCTGCTGAAGCTGATAATAAGATAATAATAATTGGACTTATATTTTAGTTTTTATTTCATGTTTTTAGTAATTCAGTTTTATTGTATTTTACCAAGTATCATAGATTGAAGGTTCACTACAGATAATTTGAGAAGCACTGGAATAGAGAATAGCCAACATACCCAAGACTCTTTCTCAGAAATAGTGCCCTCCATTCATTTTAACGAATGCTTAAAATCTTGAATAAAGCTTTGATGCTGTAATCCTGAAATTTCCTATAATGCAAGACTGCATAAGAATCAGTCATTTTTTATTACATTGTCCATCTTTACCTGTGGTATTCATTTATTCAATAAGTAAATATTAGCTATAGAATTTGTGCTAAGTGTCTATTGTATAGTGATAAGTAAAATGGATATAGTCTCTGCCCTCATTGAGCTTACAGTATCATGAGAAGAGAAAAAATAGGAAGCAAAAAAGTAATTGTTAAATGGGAAGGATTATTTATAAACAGGATGCTGAGATAAAGAATAAGAGTGGTGGAATTGGATAGAAAGGGGACCTATTTAGAGAGAATGATTCAGGAAGGACATAAAGGAAGTGGCACTTAAACTAAAACCTACAATATGAAAAGGAAGTCGTCATGAAAGGAGCTAGTTAAGAAGGAATAGTATGTACAAAGCCTATGATATGTTTAACAAATTGAAAGGAGGCTCTCACGGCAATGAGGAAAGTGGTATGCATGAGGAGAGAGAGGAAACAGGCCCAGACTATGCAAGATCTTACAGACCAAAGAAAGGTGCTTGGTTTATTCAAAGCAAAGCATTACCACTGGAGCATTTTAAGTAAGGGAATTATGTGGTATGGTTTAAGTTTTAAAAGATCACTTTTGCTCTTATATGGAGAACAGATTACAAGAGAAAACAAAGAAAGCAGAGTGAGGAGGATGTCACAATAAGTCAGGCAAGAAATTATTGATACTGTGAACTACTGTGGAAAGAAGTGGACAGATTCAAGATATATTTTGTAAGTAGAATCAACAGGAGTTGCTGATAAATTGGATGACTCCTACCTTTTTCTTGAGCAAATGAACGAACATAGTGTCTTTTGTTGAAATGGGAAAGATTTAGGGGGAGAGATACAAAGAAGAGAATAGAGGCATGAATAGTGAAAATTTTCAATGTTAAATCTGAGTTGCCTGTGAGACAACCAAATGGAGATGTAAAGTAATCAGTCAAATGTAGGTGACTGAAATTTGGAGGAACATGTGATGCTACAGATATAAATTTGGAAATTGTCGGCACACAAATGATATTAAAGACCATGGAAATTAATGAGAATATCTAAATAGAGAGTAAACAGAGAAAAAATTTAGCACATAGAGGATTAAAAGAGAGGAAAGGGAATGAAAAAACAGCAGCCAGAGAGATGTGATAAAGACCAAGAGAAAGATGTGTCATACACAAGAGTGTTTTACAAAGGGAGATAGGGACAATACTGACTCCTATAGAGATATCAGTAAATTGAAAGATAAAAAAAAAAAAAAAGGGATACTGGATATGGCATCATGGAGAGAATTGATGTTCTTGACAGTTACAGCAGAAGCCAGACTGAAATGTTTGAAGGGTCAATGGTAAATAAGAATTTGGAAGCAGCATAAATAACTCTTTAAAGACATCTGGCTATAAAAAATCAAATGGGGTGGTGGCTAGAGGCAAATGCAGAGTCAAGAGAGAATTTTATTTCATTTCTACATTCAATGAGAGATCATACATTGTGTTTCAATGAGAGTTCATACATTGTGTTTGTAAACTGAGAGGTATGATTCTGCAGTAAGGGGAGAAGATTGAAAATGCAGAAGAAAGTAAGGAAAACTGAATGGACAAAATACTTGTCATGGTGAGAAAGATGGAGCTTCAGAGCATGAAGTAGATGCTCTGGCCTTTGAGAGAAGGGTAGCCATTCCCTTTTTCCTTTTTTTCTCTCTTTCCTTGTATTCTCTTTTCTTCCCTTCTCTTTTTTCCTCCTTTGTTCTCTTCTCCTTCCCTTCTTTCTATCTGTCTATCTAAAATCTATCTACCTCTATCTCTATTCTTTGACTCTATTACCGTCTCTTTCTCTTTAATTTTTTGTTGACATTTGTTCATTTGTTTGTTTTTGAGGCAGGCAAGGAGAAGATAGGAAAGGCGGAAACAATAGTTTGTAGAACTGGATACTGGATTGTGGTGGTATTTGCAGCTGAGAGCTCTAATTTCCCTGAAATATAAAGCAGGATTTTAGCATAAAGTGGAAGGGACATGATAAAAAAAAGTGTAAAATAATCCTAACTGAGATTGAAGAGAAAAGCCTTATTGTAGAATTGTCTGAGTTGAGTGCCCATTTTAAGTTGGAGATCATGTTTATCATGACTTCAGTCTGCCCAGTTATATGTGTGGTTATTTCCTGGAACACATACGTGTCGGCAGGCACAGAGAAGGCAGATGATTGAGTTTTTCCATGATGAGATGTATTAAGTAAGAGATTTTGAGGAAGAGAAGAACAAGGAATTTATCAGAGTTGCATGGGAGTCATTGGAACAATGAATAATAGAATTTAGGTTGGATAAAAAGAACACATCATCTAGAAGGGGCTGTTGAGGATAGAAAAAAGGGATAAGAGCAATGGGTTAGAAGGCTGACATCATTAGGAGTACTCTTGCTTCCTGGAAGATACTTACATAGTGAGCTAGAAGGATAGGAGCTATGACCTATGAATAAGAATTCAAGGTTTTTGAGGAGAAGGGAATTGTGTCTGGTGATAACAGTGGTCAATGAGTTACTATTGGCATGATAGAAAAAAATGGTCATTAACAATGAGGAGATCTAAAAACTGGATGTGAAGGCATCCTGGGAGTTGGATGAGTCATTTGCAAGGATGTTGAAACCACTTAGAATGGTGACAAAGAGTAGTCTGGTGATTAAAAACATTAAGAATTTGATAATAAAGAGATGTTATTTGGAGGCTATTAGATGATGGCATTCCTCAATGTTATCTCTAATAAGATAAATGGTTTTCAAAGTGTTTTAATATTCATTCTTATTTGATTTTCATTACAACTTTGATAGGTAGCCCTGATAATATTATTACCATTTCATAGACAAGAAAAAAACTTAGTCTTAGAGAAATTACAAATGTACTAGAAGTAGATTTAAGGAGACACGTAAAGAGAGTCAATTTAGTGTCTTCTATTTTAAATTAAACTCAAATTTATGAAATAAATTGAGGACAGTTTATTAAATATTTAAAAGCATCTTTTAAAGCCTTTCTTTCAATAGTACCTTTTCTAAGAAAAGTTCAAATACTAAATCTTAAATTTCTCTGTATTCAAAATAATTCAATCTTCATATTTTTTCAGTAGCATGTATTATGCTACTAAAGGAAGATAAAGTACCAAGCAAAGGAAAGACCTGACTATTTGCTCACTTTTATGATATGATGAAAGAATTTTTTAAAAATCTGTGCTGAGATAAAATTATTATAAAATATAAAAACAATGATTTTAAGCTCCATTTCTAAATAATCGTAAATAAGAAAAGGAAAAGAATAGATGTGAATTTATTGTTATTTTTGTGTGTAAATATGAATTTTTGCACTTTGACAATAGAGAGTAATACATATGTATACTATATAATACTTTTGCTATTTAAAAGAAACTGTAGGAGAAAGAAATATTATTTTTTCTCTATAAAAAAATGTTTATGTTTTCTCAGGCTTAACTACATTGGATTTTCCCACCTGTTTAAGCATGCAAATTAAACAAAACACTTAACTGCACTTTACTGTGCTTCATTTTAACTTAGATCAGGAGAATTGTAATCAAAGTGGTACTAAGACTTTAGAAGAAACTAAATTATAGGGATGTTTGTAGTAATTTTAACTGGTCAAAATATATTATTCATGTCTTTATATTCAAAATCAGTTATTATTAGCTACTCTTGCAAATAAGTGATAATTTTATCCTATTTCTCAGGTGAATAAATACAAAGGTTAAATGGCTGGCCTAGAGGCACAAATTGAATCAGTAGCAGAAGTAGGATTATGTCTCCAAACTACTGACTCGAAGCTTAGTCCAATGAGCCATGCCGTTTCTCAAGTAGTAAGCATATTAATTGTCCCTCTAAGCAGGAAACAGAGCTCTAAATGGAGCATGTCCCATCAAGAAGACATACACAACATAGTATAAAGACCTACTTCTTTCACTTAATTAAAAAAAAAAAAATACACACCACACTGTTAAACTTGTCTTTTTATAAAGAGGAAATATATGTTATAAATTCACAAAGTAATCAAAATATATGTTATAAAAAGACAGTAACTTTTATACTTGTAAAATCAAAGAATGTTTTTGTTTTTCAAAACTGACATTAAACCTGGGATAAACAAAATGGTAAATCTGCCATATTAGGAAAATACATATATAACTCAGGAATCTGTTTTCCCTTTGTTATTTATACTAGTCATAGAAAAATAGCAGTTGTATAAATTTTATTTAGTATTTTAATGAGTGCTTTCATGGCTCATTTTTCTTATTTTAAATCCATCCAAGTACATAATTTTTTGACTTAATTTTAAATCTGCAGTTTTAGAACCACAAATGAGAAGACTATATTGAAAGTAAAAAGTAGGAAAATTGCAAGTTAAAAGTAAATAGTTCAGCTTCCACTTCTGGCTATGATAGAATAGCTTGTATTACTTAAACTCTACTGTTGAAAACAGATATTTTAAAATAATATATAAAACTGTTTGAAGTCACTAGAGGGGAACTAAGGAAGCCAGTACTGGAGGGATCAAGATCCCAGAGAAAAGAAAACTATAATTAATTGAGCCCCATATTCACCTCAGCTTTTAACATGTGTGTTTGAAGATTCATGGCATGGGTAATACAGGCTAAGTAGCAAGTGCCAGCCTGGGCTTACAGCAGTCTCACTGGGTTAAAGAGACAAATGTTGAAGTTGAGTGTACCAAGGTGATTAAGACTTGAGAGACTAAGATCCAGGAATTGAGAAAACCACAGAGGAATGAGCCCAAACTTCTATGCAATTTCCCCTCAAGACACATTCTGATTCCTAAACTATGCAGGGTAAAATGCATAGAAATGAAGTATAAAGAAACAGCTTGGAGGTTAAAGATATGAAGAGAGATCTGACATTTTCAGAGACCTTTGGAGACAGAGATGAAAATTTAGAGACTACCAAGGTATGAGAGCCTGAGTAAACATCTCAGGATTTCATAGGAGAACCCAAAATAGCTACTTCTTAAAAATTAAAGGCTATGCTTTAACAGAACAAACTGGAAATCGATAAGGCTAACAAAGTATGAAATCCAGCATTGACTGGAGTACAGTGATCATTCCTTACATTATATGACTGGCCCATATTAAATCCTTTCTGGAAAAAAAGATAACTTCACGTAGAATCTGAAATTTTTCACATGGGATGTTCCGATCTAATTTAAAAATTACCCGGCAGGTAAAAAACAGAACCAAATGGAAATGCTAGAACTAAAAGTTACAATAACTAAAACAAATTAAAAGATGGAGTTATAATAGATTGGGCACATGAATTAAGAGAGAAGGCTGTAGAAAATATTCAAATTTAAGCATAGACAGTAAAAGGGGTAGAAAATACAGGAGAATAAGAACTGTGAGGAACAGTTATAAGTCTGATATACCTGTAATTGGAGTCCCAGAAGGATAGGAGAACATGGTTTCAACAAAAGCAACATTTCAAACACTATTGGCAACTAATTTTACAAAACTGATGAAAGACAAGTCATGAATTCAAGAAGCTCCACAAACCACATGAAAAATAAACACAAGGAAAACTATACCCAGAGCATCCTATTCAAACATCTGGAAAACAATGACAAAAAATATATACTGAAAGTAGTCAGAGGAAAAAAAATACATTATTTTCAAAGGAGCAAAAGTAAGACTTAGAGCTGACTTTTCAGTATAAACTATGGAATCCAGAAGATAATGCGATGACATCTTTAAAGTTCTGAAAGAACATAACTGCCAGCCAAGAATTCTGTACTCACAAAAAAAGTCCATCGGAAAGGAATGTGAAAAAAACAAAACAACATTTTAAGACAAGCAAAGGCAGAGGGAATTCGTTTCTAGCGAACCTACACTAAAAGAAAGTTTAAAAAGATTTTTTTCAGATTAAAACATGGAACTGCAATAAAGAATTAAGAACACAAGGAAGGATAAATGAGTAAATCTAAATATAAACACTAGTAGTAATGCATTATGAGGTTTTAAATAGATGTAGGATTAAAAGTGTTATCTAAAAAGTGGTAAATATGCTAATTTAAGGCAGATTATAATAAAAGATGACTATTGGAATCTCTTAAGATAACCAATAGGATAATAATAAACATATTATGAACAGTCTAATAGATGGGGCAAATGGAATAATAAACACTCGATTAACCCAAAAGAAAAAAGACAGAAACCAAAAACAGATGCTACAATAGGAAACATACAATAAGAATGTAAATTTAAATCCGAATACACCAATAATTATGCTTGGTTAGTTGAATTAATACTCCAGTTAAATGACAAAATGGTCAAAGTGAACAAAAACAATCATATGCTGCTTGTAAGAGAGACACCTTAAATACAAGGACTCTTGAAGTTTGAAAATAATAGTCTTAAAAACATAACATGAAAGGATAACCAAAAGAAAATGGTGTAGCTATACACATATAAGGCAAAGCAAACTCTAAGGCAAAAATTACTTTTTGGGAAAAACATAGTGTTTCACAATGATACAGGGATCAATAGGATTATAAACTTAAATTTAAATTTATTTAATAATATAGTCTTAAAATATCTAAAAAATGATATTACAGAGATAAAGTTTCTATAGTTTGTGTCTTTCTAGTAATTCATCCATTTCATCATGGTTAACTGATTAGTTGACATACAATGTTCATAGGATTCCTTTATAATCTTTTTATTTCTATAAGGTTGCTAGTGATGGCCCATTGTTCATTTCTGATTTTAATAATTTGAGACTTCTTTCTCAGTTCTGTTATTTTCTTTAATTTTTATTATTATTTTTTGATCAGTGATTAAAAGACTGCCCATTTTGTTGATTTTGTCAAAGAACCAACCTTTGGTTTTGCTGTTTTCTCTATTTTTCTGTGCTCTATGTTGTTTATTTCCCTTCTAATCTTTGATATTTCAATCTTGCTTGATTAAATTTAGTTTGCTCTTCTTTTTCTAGTTTCTTAAGGTGGAAGCAGGTTATTCATTTGAGACCTTCTTTTTTAATATAGGCATTTATAATTATAAAATTTTTTTCTGACCATCTCTTTCACTACATGCCATAAGTTTTAGTATGTTATGTTTTTATTTTTATTCACCTCAAAATATATTCTAATTTTTTTTTTTGGTATTTTGATCTGTAAGTTATTTAGGAGTATGTTAATTTTCACATATTTGTGAATATCTCAAATTTCTTTATTAATTTGTAATTTTATTCCATTGTGGGTGGAGAACATATGTCATATGATTTCGATCCTTTTTAAATTACTGCAGTTTCTTTTATGGTCTAATATGGTCTATCTTGAAGAATTATTTTATATGCACCTGAGGAGAATGTGAATATTGCTGCTGTTAGGTACAATGTTCTATATATGTCTGTTAGTTCTGCTTGGTTCATAATGTTGTTCCAGTTTTCTGTTTTCTTGTTGACCCTCTCTCCCTATATTTTATACATTATTAAAAGTAGGGTATTGGTATCTCAAACTGTTGTTTTCAAATTGCTTCTTTCTTTCTTTAATTCTGTAAACTTTTATTTCATGTATTTAAGAGCTCTGTTGCTAGGTACATATACACTTATGTCATCTTGATGGATTATCCCATTTATTATTATAAAATGCCCTTCTTTGTTTCTAGTAAACTTTTTTTTTTTTTTGTCTGAAAGGCTATTTTGCATGCTATTAGTATAGCCACTGTAGGTCTCTCTTCATAATTAGGCCTTTTTGGTTACAGTAACTAAAGAGATTTTCCCCCACTCTTCTACTTTTAACCTCTTTGTTCTTTGAATCTAAAATGACTTTTATACACAGCATCACTTATATATGGAATCTAAAAACAAAATAAAACAAAAGAAAAGCAGACTCATAGAAATAGAGACCAAAGGGTTGGTTACCAGAAGGGAGAGAGTGTGGGGACAGGTAAAAAGGGGAAGGGGAACATAGTCAGTGACATTGTTATAAGTTTACACAATGACAGATGATTACTAGAATTAGTGGGGTGATCACATCTTAAGGTATAAAAATGTTGAATCACTATATTGGACACCTGAAATTAATATAACCAATATAACATAACCAAGATTATATACCAACTATACTTAAATAAAAAATAAAGTGCCTCTTATAGACATCATAAAGTTGTATCATTTTTTAAAAATTTATTTTACCAACCTCTGTCTTGTATGTGCTTAATCTATTCACATTTAATGTAACTACCGATAAGGTAGGATTTACATCTACCATTTTGCTATTTGTGTTCTACATGTCTTTTCTTCCTCTATCACTGCCTTCTTTTGTATTAGATATTTTCTAGTATACTATTTTAATTTTCTTCTTGTTTCTCCTATTACATGATTTTGAGTTATTTTCTTAGTGGCTGCTGTGAGGATTACAATTAACATGCTAACTAAAAACAATCCACTTGAGATTAATACCAACTTAATTTCAATAATATACAAAAAATTTGCTCCACTATAGCTCCTTTTCCTTCTACATCTTTTGAGTAATTATTGCTACACAAGTTATATTTTACATAATCTATCCCATCAACACAGTTTTATAATGTATGTGTCTTTTTAATTCATATAGGAGAAGAAAAGCATTACAAACAAAAATACATTTTTACTCTTTGTCTTTTGACAGTCTGACAATGATTTGGTTAGGGGTAAATTTCTATACATTCATCATATTTTGTGTTGGTTGGGCTTCCTACCTATAGATTAACATTTTTCAACACGAGAAATGTTTGGCCATCGTTTCTTCACGTTCTTTCCTCTCTCTCTGTTTCTTCTGAGACTCTCATTATGCACATGTTGGTAGTTTTAATGGTATTTCACAGATCTCTGAGACTCTGTTCACTTTTTTTAGTTAAGAAAATGTTTTCTGTTTCTCAGACTAGACAATCTCTACTGATCTATCTTCAAGTTTGCCAATTCTTCTCTGCCAGCTCAGGTCTTGTCTTGAACCCCTCTGGTGAATTTTTTATCTCAGTTATTGTATTTTTCAATTCCAAATTTTCTATTTCATTCAAATATACATATTAAATATATGAAATAAATATATATTCTCTATTTGATGAGTCGTCTTTCTCATACTTTTCTTTAATTCCTTAGCTGTGATTTCTTTTGTTGTTTTTTTAAAAACACATTTATAGCAGCCAATTTAAATTCTTTGCCTGGTAGCTCAAAATCTGAGATCCCTTAAGGGTAGTTTCTATCAACTGCTCTTCCCGTTGTGTATGGGCCGTACTTTTCTATATCTTAGCAAGTCTTATAATTTTTTGTTTTTGTTGAAAACTGGAATTTTTATATAATATAATATGGTAACTTCAGAAATCAGAATACTATCTTCAGGGTTTTTAGTTGTTCCTGTTTGTTAGTTTTTGTGCAGTGACTTTTGTGGACTAATTATGTAAAATTTGTATTTTTTGTCATATGTGGCCACTGAGGTCTCTCCTTGGTTAACTAAATGGTCAGCTAACAATTGCAGTAAGAGTTCCTTAAAACCCTGAAACAACAAATGTACAAGATTTTGCTGAGCTGCTGTGTGTGTTTGTGTTTGGGTATGCCTTCAATGCTCTGGCGTTTTATAAGTCTGCCTTAGTCTTCACTTGGTGTTTGCAAAGGGTTTCAGGTTGTGCTAGAAGCAAGAAAATAGGGCCTTCCATGATCTTTCTGGGACAAACACACAGCCCTGTACATGCATGTAGCCTTTGAGATCCTCAGGAATATGTCTGAGCTTTTCAAAGCCTACTATGGACATTCCATTTGCTAGATTTTCCTTTTAAGTTTTTTGCCAAACTTATTTGTTTTAAATGATATCTCTACCTTAGATAGCTGCAATGTTAAACAATTTCCACTGAATGTTTTTGACAATGCCTTGGGAAAAGAGCTCTCCTCACTGTATAAACTCCAGATCAAGTAAAATAAAGATAGGTCTAGTGAATGGGGATTTTCCAGGAAGTTACCAGATAGACGAAATAGCAAGAATTGACTGAGGATTTTTTAGGAGCTCCAAACCCATTCTACCCCCTTTAGTGCCTACTAGAGTGATATTCACAGCTGCTACAGTGTGAGGCTGCTGATTTTCAAGGCTTCTATGTATCTAGGTAGAGGGCAATCAAAACAGGGAAAGTTAAAATGCTACAGAACTCACTGTTGTTGTTGCTTTTTTAAGTTGTTTTTTTTTTTTTTTTTTTAATAAATGACCTTCAGATTGCTGCAAATCTTTGGTTTATTTAAAGAGTTCTGAAAAATTGATTTTATCAATTTTAACTAATGATCTCATTGCTTTTATAGAAGAGGAGACTTTCAGAGGTCTTTGCCATTCCAGAAGTGCTTCTGTTTTGGTATTTTCTTAAAATGAAATAGTATACAGCAATAAAAATAATGAATGACTGCTTCACGCAACCACATTGATGAATTTTACAGAAATAATGTTAGCCAAAGTAACCAGATATAGAGTACATACTGTATGATTTTATTTATGTGAACTTGCAAAATAGTTAAATCTATAACGATGAAAGTCAGAATAGTAGTTATATTCGGGATGGTTAACTGGGATGGGACATGAGGGAATATTCTAGGATGTTGGTAATGTTCTATATTGTGACCTGGATGATGGTTACACAAGTATATTCATTTACAAAAATTCTTTGAGCAACAGACTTTGTAAACATTTTTCTATGAATGTATATTCTTGTAAAAAACTTAACAAACAAAAGTAAATGGCTAACCTCAAGGCCCTTCTTTAATTCTTGGATATAGATTCCCTCACAGAGTTTCATATTTGTAGTTAAGAGATTCACATATGTGCCACTGAGACATAGAAATAATTTGTTTCTAATATTATTGTCACTGTTAATAATAGAGGCATATATGTCTGCAGTGTTCTATAGATCTTAAACCACTTCACATTTATCATCTTATTATCTGTACAACTCTTGAAGTTTGAGGCCATATGTTATATTTTACAAATGAGGACACTCAGATATAGAGTCAGGATTGATACTTTATGTGTCTTACTATTAGATTATTATGCATCTTTGCCACACTTAACAGTTTCCTTAGAATATTGCTAGTCACCAACTCATCAGAATTAGATGGTTGACCAAAGTTTTAGAATTCTCTGTTAGATCATTCTTAAAAGACGATATTAATCCTTGATTCTGTAAGTAATCACGGTATTCTAGGAATAGACAGAATTTTGAACTTATGCTTTTAAATCTCTCTGTGAGATACGAGAGTATTTGTCACTCAATTTAAGCATATTTTGATGAAATTTCACAATGCTCACTCATTTCAATATCACATACTTTTTATGATAAGGAAGTTTTTCATGACTATACTTTAAGTCTCTATTTCTGCAGCTGACTCTTTCCTTGCCTTCTACTCAAATGTAGAATGATTGAACATAATCTATGATTTCTTTATAAATTTTTGAGGAATATTAAAATCCATCCTCACATTAGTGATCTTTCCCCTGCTTGATTTAGGCTTTCCTTCTGTCATTAACTAAACATTCTCGTATTGATTGAACTTCTCCATCAGAAAAGATACTTGTTTTGTCATTTCATCTATGCCACGTGGCTTTATCCTAGAAATCAGTACTGTGATAAAGACCTGGTCAATGATCAATATAAAGCTTTTGTTGTTGTTTTTAATTGTTTCTGACATATCAAGATTACTAGCTAATATTCTGCTATATTTATGTAAACTTCTAACATCTATTTTTTTTATTTGGGTGATTTAATCTTCGTTTCTCTCCATTATGGGTCATTATATTTGTGAAGATGACTGAATTCAATCATCTTTTCTTAAGTAATAAGCATGCCAGCTAACTTTGAACCTTTGGCTAATTTAATAAGTTTATTCTTAACATAAATTCTGAAATCACAAATGAGATAATAAAGTAGGACCCACAAAGCTGCTATGTATTTGCGGATAGCTTCTAGAAAGCCTTAATTTGCTTTTCAGACAAATGAAGAATAGCACATGAGTGAGAAAGTGCTATTTATAAAGAGAATAAGGGGTTGGGAAACTTATTTATGCTTTTGCAAATTAAGTTCTAAATGGCTGATGAAATACACACCCAGATCCCAAACAGAAAGCAACTTTAGCTGAATTTTGTTCCTCATCTTGAGCAAGAAAACTTACCCTCTCAACCACTTGAGGATTCAAGGACAAGGGCCGGGGTGGGGCAGAGGAGGGAGTTCTCTTTCAAATATCCTTCTATAGGCTGACACCCGTTTCTCTCTCTGGAGCACACCTTTTTCATTATATCCACCACAGTATACACAATCTGTTCAATGCCACGACTAATGTGACTATCCTCTTGGGCAATTTCAAGAACAAACTATAGATAGATGAAGTGAGTTGCTGGTGTATACTGCTTCATTAGTTCAGTAGAGCCTGAAAACAATAAACCATTTTTCCTAAGATATATCAGTTCATTCATTTGCTGCTCTCTCCTTGAGTCCAAACCCTTGAAATTCTGCTCTTTCTTTCTAGTTCGGTCTACTTCCATTCTCAAGTTGAGGGCAGATTCAAACCTTTTTTAGAAAACCATATTTATGAGGGTTCAGGGTCATTTTCTCTCTGGATCAGTTTTGGGTTAAAACTGCAGTCCTCGTAGGCATCTGAGTGTTCAGCCTGACCAGGGTCATTGGGATTGAAGCCACAGAAATCTCATCTTTCCTTTATTCTGGATATGTGAAAATACACAGAGATTGCTTGAGCTCAGTCTTTCATTATCAGCCCTTCCTGGATTTGTTCTTTCCCTGTTTTTCTCATCTTATCTTTAAATGGACCCAGAGTTTTTTCAAAACCTTATTTTCTCATAACATCCTCATGTAACTCCATGCAATGTTCCCTTCTTCCCTTCTTTAACCATATACAGACATCAACAACTTCTCTGAATGGTTCCCAACTTCCAGCATTCAGGGGTGACCATCCATTGTTATTATTTCCTTAACTTCACTCATCATATTATTAAATACAATAAATGAAGTAGCACATTTTACCTCAATTTTACTTTAATCTCTGTCTCTGCGCATATATCTAATTTGAAAGATGAGGCCAAAGGTAATTTATAGGATATCTGATAAGATGCACCACAGCAAAAGAGAATGAGAATGTATATTAATGTTTACTTACTTTAATTTTTGTTATGAAAAATATTCAAAATATACCAAAGTTAGAGGAATATTATATCAAACTTTCAGATATCCATCACTCAACTTCTTCATTTATCATAGTCTGATTGTGTTATTTTTAAAAGGAAACATGTTTGGTCACTATATAATGGTTAACATTACTCTCTCAAGAATTATTGTTCCCCATGACACATCTGCTCTTTTTCTAAATCCAGTCCTGAAACAAAATTAAGACACAGAGGAGAAAAATAGGGGAATTAAAGAAAAATGAACAAACTGAATATAACGTTTTAATTTCAGGAGTATGTCTTTCATATTATCTTAACCATATAAGGCAAGTTGAAATGCAAGACTCTTATAAATTCTCCTTTACAAAAAAGGCTGAAGAGAATTCTAGATTATTGGAGTGAATTTATCTTTAATCACACTAGTGTTGTCATAGTTTCCCTATACTGTGTTCTTCAGTGAAACCTTTGGAAAAAGATTGAATCAGTTTCTATGTAGGCAGGTTGAGATCTGGGAATATCTATTAATGAGGAAGCATTAACAACTGCAGTATCTGCAAGAGGGAAGAAGCTTTCAAAGAACTGAGGTAGTATGGTCTAGTTTATGCCATTTCTAGATAACTGAACAAATTGATGAAGCTGCAAACGAAGAGTAGTTAGCCATTGCTGTGTTTCTAGATGAAGTGAATAAAATGATAATTAGTGGAAATCTGCTATGAAGATAATTTTCTTCATATCTTTATCGATGATCTGGACAAAAAATTCAGGACATGTTGTTAAAACTCATAGGGAGCCAAATTAGGTGGTTTGCTAATATCCAAGAACAGAGAGAGAAATGTTTTTGCAAACTGGTAAAATGTAAGTCAGAAAACGGAGTGTGAAATTATAGGTAACCAATAGGAGGTGAGGTTTAAATAGAAAAGACACTCCCATAAATTTAGTTTGAAAGACAATCCTTCCACTATGCTTTTCACTTGACAGACTTGTACTAAAATAATATATCCATCTAGATCAGAAAACTTTAAAATTATTTAGACAAAATAGAGAAGTTTCCAAGATTAATGGCAAAATCAACAAAAGTAGAGAAAATTCAGCTTATAAATCAGATTTTAAAAGTATAAAGTGTGTTACGAGGAATGCTATGGTCTGAACGTATGTGACCCCTCCACAAAAAAAATTCATGTGGTGAAATTCTAACCCCTAAGGATGATGGTTTTAGGAGGTGAGGCCTTTGGAAGGTGCTTAAATCATGAGGGTGGGACCCTCATGAATGAGATTAGTGCTTTATAAAAAAAAGTTTCAGAGATGTGCCTAGCCCTTTTGAACGTGTGAGGAGGGTACAATGAAAAGTCTGTGACCTGAAAAAGGCCCCTCAACTGACTGTGCTGGCACCCTGATCTCAGACTTCCAGCCTCCAGAACTTTGAGAAATAAATTTCTATTTTTTATGTTTTTTGTGGTATTTTGTTATAGCAACCTGAATGGACCAAGACAAAGAAAATACTGAGTGATTGTTTTTTTTTAGGTTTACAAATAATTAAAAAGAGAGACATAAATGAGGAAAAATCGTATTGTGGCATAATTCCATTTCTCTTAGGTAAAACAACACATATAAGTAAAAAATGTATTTTACATGGTTCTTTTTCCAAAGTGTGGCTTTAATGGTGTACTTATTAATAGAAAGAGTCTTCTGGCAGTGAAGAAAATAGTTTTGACTTCACACTCTCCCCAGTTGCAAATGGTTTGTTTGTGACTATGGCTATAAAGGAACAGCTCCTCCAGGCAAACAGTCTCCCCTGACCTAAAATGTCATATATTTACATAAGTCAAAATTTTAGAAAAGTAGAAAGGAATACAGTGAAAAGTTTTGCTCTCACCCTGTTCACCATTTACACAGTGCTCACCCCCACCCCTTTCTCTCTCTCTTTCTCTCTCACACACACACAGACATAATTATTTTATTCTACATTCTTGCAGAGTTTCTTTGTGCATCTAACAGAAATTACGAATAGTCTTATTCCTTCTCTTTTTACAAAAAGTAGCGCACAATATACACTGTTTTATACATTTTTTAAAATTTAACAATACATCTTAATGATTCAATACTAGAAAGTTTCTTCTTTTTTTTTTAAAGCCCTGTGCAGTACTTTATTCTGTAATGTTCAGTGACTTTTTAACCAGTATCTTATTGATGGGTACGTGAGTCGTTTCCAGTTTTTTATTTTGAGTAATATTGGCATGGATAATGTTACCATAATGGCATTTCACATGTAGTCAAGTGTATCTGTAGGATAAATTCCTGTAAGTGCAATTGTGGGTCAGTGGATATATCTAGTTTTGATAAACCTTGCAAAATTTCCTTGCATCAAAGTTGTACCACTATCAACTCTCCCTAATGTGTGAGAGGGCCTGTTTTCTTACAACAATAAAATATGTTACCAATCTCTTAGACTGTTTCCAATCTGAAAAATGGAAAAAAAATTCATGTAGTTTTAACATGTATTTCTCTTATCATAAGTAATGTTTATAAGCCATTGGATTTTCTTTCTGTAAATTTCTGCCTCTTTTTCTCTTCTACAGTTAGTTTTTTATTGGTTTCTAGTAGTTCTTCATATGTTAGGGAGATTAGTATTTGTTTATGATATGAGTTTCTCAGTTTCTCATTTATCCTTTGACTTTGTTTGTAGTTTTATATGTTGTTAAATTTATTATATTCTTTTATTTTTATGGATTCTGGATTTTGAGTCATAAAGACCTTCTTCCCTACAACATTAGAAAGGAATTTCCTATGCTTTCTTCTAATACTTATATGTTCTCATTATTTTCTATGCATGTCTTTGATTCATTTGAAATTTATCTTGGTTTTATTAGAGTATGGTGTGAGGTACAAATTCAACATCTTTTCCTTTAGCTATTTTATCACCATTTATTGATGTGTTTATCTTTTCCCCACTGACTTGAAATGCTATCTTTCTCATATAGTGAATTGAAGTATGCATTTGGGATTATCTTTGGACTTTCTACAATATGCAGTTGGTAAGTTTGTCTAATGATGAACCAGTACTACACATTTCAGTGTTTAGATTTTTATGTTTTAATATTCAATAATGCTAATTCCCTCCCATTGTCTTTTCCCCCCAGTTTATTTTTTCCTATTTTTGATTAATTATTTTTCTATACAGTTTATGACTGCTTTGCCTAATTTCAAAAGCCCACTCTCAATATTTTTTTCTTTTTGGGCTCATGTTGAAATTATAAATTAATTCAGAAAGAATTGACATATTTTTGATGTTACCTTTTCCAACTAGGTACATCTAGTACAAAATTTCTTGTATGTCCTTCAGTAGTGTTTTAACATTTCTTATTAAATTTGTTCCTGTGCCTTTGATCTTTTTTCCTATTTAAATGAATACTTTCTTTCATTATATATTGATACCATTTATTGTTTGTCTTTTGTATATTAATCGTGTGACCACTACTTTGTTAAGTAGTTTTTAAGTTGAGTCTCTTGAGTTTTCCAGGTACATAATTATAATATCTGGCAGAAAGAATCCTAATGGATGCTGTGGAGGAGAAGAAGTTGTGCTTTTCAATTTAGTGGGTGGAAGTTCCTTCGGACAAATCTCAGGAAGGACAAATATGGGTATATTATGGACTCTGTAATACTCTAGACCAGACGAGGAAATGCCTATTTTTCAAAGGTTGTGAAATCATTTTAAGAGAGAGATGTTGGAATGACAGGTTTTTTTTTTTTAACACAAATAAATAACTTATTATTATCTAATTTCAGTCATCATAATTACCATCACATCTTACATTTATTTAGCACGCTGTATTAAAAAAAACTGATACAAAAAATTTACTACCCATTTGTTATCACCATTATTACCAAAAAGTTCAAAAATATCTCTGTGTGATCCACGTAAGGCTCAATGGAGTTTAACCTTAATATAATATAATAAAGAAAAATCCAGTTGTATGCAACAAACTACCCATCAGTCTTACAGTTGAATTTGTGTTTTTGTGTTTAAGTAGCTTAAATGAGTTGCTTTGTGTTTGTGATGAGCACAGCAAATCCTTGCTGAAGTTACTAAAGCCTGCTCACCTAACAATGATCTCCTTTGTTGATCTTCAGGGCATGGTGTCTCATCTGTTTAGTTTGGCCTTTTATTTGACTTTTATTGACTTTGCAGCCAAGCCTGTTTTCTTTGTTTGATATGTAAGCTCAAATATGTAGGTGAACTCAGCCATTTAGTGATGGGCATGTAATTTTTAACAATAACACACATTAGGTTTAATGAAAGAATATAATTTTCCCTAGGAAATGGAGAAGCAAATGTTTGACTTTTGAGTAATACCTTGCTCTCTCTCTCTCTTTTTCTATACACAGTGCTCAACCATAGATTAGGTAAAGACAACTTTAAATCTTTAAGTGCTTGAGAGGAGAGTAGCATCATTTAGTGCTAATTTCTAGAGAACTACAGCTGTCACTTAGTACTGAGTTAGCTGTTATACCACGAAACTTAGTGTGTTGAAGAATATTCTCACTGAGGTATGTCATGAGTTCTGCCAAGTTTCTAACTGTTAGAAAAAATAAAGATACACGTATTGAGCAGTATGTCAATGAATATAAAAGATGTGTAATAGGGAAACTAGAGATTATGAATATGTAGATTTGTACCCATTGATACCAAAATCCTGATTTGGTATAGTAAATTTAGCTTTATTGTCTTGTTTCTGGTATGGTTAAATCTCAATATTTTACCTCTCTTCTATAAAATTCTCTAAAGAAAGTGAAGATATAAAATGCTTTTAAAATCCTAAAGAAGTTTTATATAAACTCGAGCTTTCTGTGAGACATTACTTAAGAAATAAAACCAGTGAAACCTCAAATTGAATGGAAAATCGAAATCTTAAGGTACTTATTCTGTGTGTGTTGAGAGATGTTTGCAGTTGGAATACTCTCATCAGTAGAAGGCTTCTGTTGGCTCCAAATGTGAATTATTTTATATAAATGTCCCTTTTGAATCTCTGTTTATGTGATAGAAACCTTAGGGGATCTTAGAAAGGGTGTTGTCTTGTTTTATATGCCTTCCGACTTGCTAACATACTTGAAATTTCAATATTCAAAAGTCATTCAATGTAACCTCTTCTTTTATTGATGTGGTTTTGAAAACTCTCAGGTATCTACTTGCAAATGCTTCCCAAGAACATTTCCTTGTGTCTAGAGTATACTAGCACTTTTATCTTCTTTCTTTTTCTTTTTTGGATTATTTTTAAAACATACTGATTTGCAAACATAGTGTATATTTCTCAGAAAAAAGCCTTGAAAAAGAACAGAGGCAGAGCCTAGTCTAGGTTTCTTCACATGGCCAGAAGAAGGGCAAAGAAAGCCCTCTCTATTATTTTATAATCGACCAAAGCAAAAGAGCTCGTTAATAAAGAGGGCCTTAATTTTATTCCTGGAAAGCTTTGATTATGTGTCTTCTGGAGCAAGTTGATATCAAATCAATAAACAAGAACTTGAAACAATCTTCCACCTGTTTGTACAGCAGGGACATGGGACAGCTAGTAAACCACGGGGTTAGGGTTAAGGAGATTTTTTTTCTTTCATTTTAGCAGTTTTTAATGAAGATTGTTTGTAAGATTATTCCTACATCTTCTCATGTTTTCCTTCTTTATATTTGCCGTTTTCCTTTTCTGCCTGGCAAGACTTGGGTTTACATGCAAGGATTGTTTTGCCATTTTTGTCCAGTTTTAGCTTAGTGATAACCACCTTACTTGGCTGAATGCCTAAATGAACAGTTATGTCATTGGCTTCTCTCTCTGCATACATTCAGTGTAGATGATACATTTCTTCCTCTAAACTTGAATTGCTCTGCCAATTTGCTAACTTTTTCAGTGTCCTCACATATCCTGAACATCCCCCTTTCAGATGGACCTGAGTCGAACATTGAATTTTTGTGTCAGCTCTTCAGAAAGAGGGAAAGACATAATCTTGTGAATGTGGAAAGGTACATTAAAATGCCTTTTATGGTTCTTGCTCTGAGCAGAAGTCACAAAGGGTTAAACCAATAACAGAGGCCTGGTTAGATCATCTCTAGACTAGGGAGTGGGAAAGGCAGCTGCAGCTGTATCTGTAGGAGAGGACCAGATGACAGGAGCTGTGTCTATCAGTGGAGGAAAGCAGGTACTGGCAACTTAAAGGGTGGCATGGAGGGAAGCAGAGGAATAAATACCAGCCTCACGTTATTGCAGTGTCCAGTATCCTGTTGGAATGTCTCAATGGTGGCATCCAGCAAGAAAGCCAAGGGCAAGCAAGCCTAGTGATGTGATCCATACAAGCCAGCCTTTTGGGGTACGGATCAGCTGTGGAAGGATAGAGAGTGGAGCTGAGGATCACACTGGGACCATCCAGTACATTTGCCTCCATAAAAAGTTTATAATAAGGTTTGGTGAAAAGTCAGAATTCTGAGAATTTCAGCATGAGTTAGAACTTTGAACAATCATAAGTTGAATATTATACTCCCAATTATCCATTTAAGAAAAATGTTTATCTTTCCTCCCTTCCTTTTTTTTTCATTTGGCATCGTTGTTTTGTTTTGGCAAATTTCTGCCCAAATTTGTTGTTCAACATTTATAAAGACCTTGGCAAGCCTCTTCTCACTTGAGAAGAATCTGCTTTTAAGCAGGGTGCCAGGTTTAAGTTATATAAAGTCTCCCTTGGCTGCAGCACTGTGCATAAAGTTTCTAAGTCTTTGATATTAATATCCTAGTTTAACTTTTCTTCTTATTAGTTGTAATTGGATAACTTTTCACCAGAGATAAGGGAGTTAAACACCTCATTCTATCAAAATAGTCACTCTCAAAAAAGTAATTTTTCCTCTTCCACACACTATTTCCTGCTTACCTCAATATTTGCAACTATTCTCCTTATGACTCTAAAACCTCACTATAGACATCTAGTGAGCATTTTAGGCTAACTATATCAGTAGAGTTAGTAAGATGAGATAGAGTTTAAAGCAAACAAATCACAAAATTACAATATTAAGGGTGTGTAAAGTTATCTTAAAATTATCCTTAAAATGTCATATTCTATTAGGAATATGCCAATCATTTGTGAATATCCATTAATTTCTCCCAACTGCATATAACTTTTGTCAAGGATGCTAATGTTTTCTTCATTAGTAATGGAACTCTCAACACTTAGCTGAGCACATGTCTGTCCAGATAAAGACTACATTTCCCAGCTACTCTTGCTGCTATATTTGGCCATATATTTTAGGATCCGGGCAATGATGTGTGAGCAGAATGCAGCCGCACTGGTGAGAGCTTCATGAAAGCCCAATCTTGAGAATAATAGAATAACAAAGTAGAAAGTGCCTAGGTTTTAAATACTGTGGAGCTGCCATATGACCTCTGGACTGATTGTGTTCTTACATGAGAAAGAAATCAATGTCTATTTGTTTGAGCTATTGTTTTTTGGCCTTTGTGACAGTAGGTAGACTTGTATCCCAGTTTACTCATGGCCCTTCTATTAGAGACCAGTGTGCTAAAATACAATAGTAGTTATACTTTACTCTCTGTTGTTAGAGAACATACATAATGACAAACAGGTACTATAAATGCAGGAAGATTTTAAATACATTTTCATTTAATTACGGCTACATAATCTGAAAAACAATAGTACTTATCTAGGTGAGATATATTGCTTATTCACTCTATTGATAGTGCTTCGAATGGCATGTCAATTTAAGGACTCTTTGTCAGACCCCTTCCCCAGACTACTTTTTGAATTCCATGGACTTAGGCCTTAGAATGAAAAATGAGATAAAGCAGTATGAGATCTAGCTTAGAAGATGCAAATAAAATTGGAAATGCTGGTTCACTTATAAATGAAGAGAGCAAAGACCCAGAGGTTCTAGCATCTATAGGAGACATGGTGGTAAACCCCTAACATCATTTTGCCAATTTCCCATTGCATAGTAACCATCCCACTTGAGGGTGGCAGTGTACTGGGTTGAATAGTGTCCTGCCAAATTTATGTCCGACCAGAACCTGTGAATGTTACCTTATTGAAAATAGGGTCTTTGCAGATATAATAAAGTTAAGAGGAGGTCATGCCAGATTAGTGTGGGCCTAATAGAGGCAGCGTTTGGAGTTATGCTGCCACAAATCAAGGAAAACTAAGGATTGTTAGCAACTACCAGAAGCTAGAAGAAGCCAGGAGGGATTCTTCCTTAGAGTCTTGGAGGGAACATTGCTCAGTCAACACCTTGATTTTGGACTTAGAGCTTCTCATTGATGAGAGAATAAATTTCTATTATTTTAAGCTACCCACTTTGTGGTACTTTGTTATGGCAGTCCTAGAATACTAATACAGTGGGATTGATGCTGTCCTCAGCTACAGGTTAGATGATATTCAAAATGTTTAACAACCAAGACATAATCTATTTAATCAGAAGAGATGCCTGCCACATTGCTGGGGCAGGGTCCAAACGGATCCTTACTTTGCAGATGTTAACTTTTTAGTTTCTGGATAATGGAGTGGTCAAGGGGATTTCAGGCTGGGTTGCTGATGCAGTGAGGAACACTTGGGAAGATTTAGAGCATTAGCTACTTATCATTTAGAAACATTTCAATATTTAAAGAAC